>CAAE01015004.1:129257-173303 GCA_000180735.1 Tetraodon nigroviridis | reverse complement strand
CAGAGTAGAGAAATTAATGTGATGTAGAGAGTCTGTAAAAACTTAAAACTTTTAAAACAAAGCAGCTATCAGTCAGTAAATGAAGCTGTTTTCCCCAGCAAGGGCACTGGGGTTTTTTCTGATTAAGCAGAGAGCAGATTTGCTCCATAACTGACTGAAGATTATCCTCTGATGGCCTTGAACAGAAAGCCTGTGTTTTAGAAGATTTCAAGACAAAAGCGGACGCTTTCTTTGTTGCACATAATGACAGGCTGGCACTGCTAAATAGTCACTGTCAATCAGAGCACATGCATGCAGACAAACACACCTCCGCCGTCCTCTAACGTCCATCCCAATATTTTTGTGCCCAAATGTCGTAACAAAAATCTACTTTTAGGCCCATTTTTAGTTGATACAGAGCACAACCAAAGAGCTGCAGTAATTACCGAGTATCTATCTGCAAAAAGTAATCTGCATATTAAGTAGGGTTGCGTTTTCTTTCAAATTCACGCAAGGGCAAATGGGTCAGGGTATATACTTGCTATAACATAGCAGAAAGCAGCTTCATTCTCATGTAAGTCCCACATCTCAGGTGTAAACTTAGTTTGAGTTCCAGAAGAAAAAAAAAAGAAAAAATTACAGCCAGCATTCTAACCGCTTAAATTAAAGTTTTGCAAAGGCAAATTCGAACTGCACTGACCTTGTTGTGAAAGAAAACTTTGTTCGAGTATGTGTAAAATAGAATCAAAACATTTTTAAGGAGCTAGATCAATTTTGTGAAGGTTTGAGTTTAAAGCGCAGTCTTGAAAGACATCAAGCGATGAGGGCACATCCCATTAACCCATTCTCCATGATGAATCCCTCCACAGCAACAATAATAATCAGTTTAAGTGAACCTAATTAAATTGTTTTTTTCTTGATTTGCTTTCTAAAAATCAAAAGGGTTCGGACCTAAATTTAGGGTTAATTGAGACAATAAGGGTCGGGGATCTTTATTAGGGTTTAATGTGCATGTTAGGGCTAATCCTAATCCCTAGTAAAGGATGTGACTTTTTTCTTTCATCTTTTTGACAGGATGTGTTTTTTACAGGAAAAAAAAGATCAAGATAAAAACAGAAAGGATAAAACCTTCAAAATTTGCACCTTTGTAAAACCCTAAAAAGTACACGTGGTGCTGCTCATGAATGCTTCTGTGAAGAACATGCACGAGAGCAGTGTCAATTACATTTGTGTGTGTGTGTTCAGGTTAAGCAACCACCAATCTGCTGTTCCCAAACCTCCTGCCTGCTCATTGAGCATGCTCAGAAGAAGCCCGAGAGAGTCTGAGTTTGGCTGCCTCTTCACAATTAATTCAAGAAAAATACTGTATTTCTAATGTTTCTATAGCAACTGTCCACATCTATGTTTTTAAGGTGCTTATCAGTGCAGATCTACAATGATGAGAATATCTGGACAGATGTGCTACCACCTTAACTTTTGTTGACCAAGAATATATGATAAAGATATTAGATCTATGGTTTATTTAGGTTTTGTTTATGACTCATGAAGTGATATCATATATTGTTTTTATTCTATTACCCACTGTATCTTCTCTCATTTCTATTGTTGCTTCTTTCAACATTTGCGTGTTTTTGATCTCATTTTTGCTTTTCCAGGATTTGATGAGTAACAGAGGTGGTCCGATGGCAACAAAAACAGGCAGGATGCGTCAGAGCGGGACGTCTGCAGCACACTGAGCACGCTGGGTGCAACACTTTGACACCCTGACAGGTAGGATTCCTGTCTTTTTCAACAATTTGACATGTGACAATCTGCTCCAGGACTGGTATTTTAATAACTCCTCGTGTATTTTTTAACTGCTGACCTACAGGTTATAGTAATCCCCTTCACATCTCTTTTCTTTGCAGTTTGCCTTGCCCCCATTTAGTCATATGTCAACCCAGGAATAAATAATAATCGTCAAAGTAAATAAGGAAAAATGAACTGATAAATCACAGGGAAGTCTATCTCAACCAGCACTGCCCACACCTCAACTCCTATTGAGCTGATTAAGATACCTGGGGAAAAATCTCAAACCAAGATAAAGAAGGTGGCATGGGCCTGACTGTTTAAACAGATGTTGCTGACATTTATAGCAGCTGTTTGTCATCTTAGTAAATCCAAGGCTTCAGGATTACATCTCCACCATGATACACACACATCCAGGTGACAATATAGTTGTCAGTTAATTGTAGCTGGGTGTAAACAGCAGCTGGCCTATCGCTGTCTGTTGACTCTTCCACTCTGTGCAAATAGTTTGTTGGTTATGAAAACTGTACACAATCCCTCTTTTCCCCTGCCACCCCCTGAATGAAATTATCTTTAAATAAAGCATTAATATCAAAATGATTTGTCTTAAAAATGCAACGTTCCCGAGCTCTCTAATGTCTTATACTCTTCCTTTCAGAATGGATTTCTTCAATTTTACCGAGGGGGTGTTTGCAGCGAACAGCAGTGGTAATGACACGCTACAGAGCCCTAAACTCCCACGCAGTAAGATCCTGCTCACGGTAACCCTCTTCATTGTAGCCATTCTGACTACGTTCCTCAACTGCCTGGTGATCACAGCCATCGCAGTCACACGCAAGTTGCACCACCCGGCTAACTACCTCATCTGCTCGCTAGCGGTGACCGACCTGCTGGTCGCCGTGCTGGTCATGCCCTTCAGCATCATGTACATCCAAAAAGAGACTTGGGTCATGGGTCAGGTGATGTGCACCATCTGGTTGAGCGTGGACGTCACCTGTTGCACCTGCTCCATCCTGCACCTTGCCGCGATCGCCATCGATCGGTACAGGGCCATCACCGACGCAGTGGAGTACTCCCGCAAACGGACGGGCGCCAGGGCCGGGCAGATGGTGGCTGTGGTGTGGCTCCTGTCTATCCTCATCTCGCTTCCTCCTTTACTCTGGCGGCACTTCACCGAGGATTCGGAGCAGGAGGACCAGTGCATCATCATCCATCATCACATCGCCTTTACCTTGTACTCTACCTTTGGAGCCTTTTACATCCCCCTGCTGCTTATTCTCATTCTCTATTATAAAATCTACCGAGCTGCTCAGACCCTCTACATGCGAAGGGAGGCCAGCCGGGCCAGTCGTCACTCCTGCATGACCAATGGAAGCATGATCCCGTCATCCTACCCTGCTGGAGATGGCGGACCTCGAAGTCCAGAGCCTCTGAGCCCGGCAGAAAAGTCCTCCGATCCGTCGACCGAGGAACCTCCGCGGGAAAGGGTGCGTGCACCAAAAAAATCTTTCCAGGGCAAGTCACGGCGCTTTGAGTCACGCCGGGGCGAATCGCGCAGCGAGTCCCGTCGCAGTCAGTTTAACCAAGGACCGCGCATTTCAGGCTCACGGGAACGCAAGGCTGCATATACACTCGGCTTGATTATCGGCGCCTTCATCATCTGCTGGCTACCGTTTTTTGTCAAGGAAGTCATCGTTAACACGTGCGATTCTTGCTATACGTCAGTGGAGATGGCTGACTTTCTGACATGGTTGGGCTACATTAACTCCCTGATTAATCCACTTATCTACACCATCTTTAACGAAGACTTCAAGAAAGCTTTCCAAAGACTCGTAAGGTGCAGTCATTACCTCTGATGAAGCACGTCACACCATTACTGTATACTAATCAAGGTACGCATCAAACCAGATGGGGGCAAACTAATAGCTTTTCAGAAGAAAGAAACAACTCAGTGTGCGTAAGTGCGAAGAGGGAAAAGATTGACACCCATTTCCGTACACTTCAGCAGACACTCCACAGCTTAAATGGCACTAGCTCAGCAGTGAGCTTTTCAGCCAAGTTGCACATTTAACTCTTAGTCCTGCTGTTAGGAGAAGAGCCTGAGATCTTCTGGGTGTTAATTGGTGTGTCTGAAGGGACAGTGACATGTTGGTTTTTAAAAAATGGCCCATCTCTGACCTTTGTGAGGTCTGAGCTCTGTGCATTAGTGATCACTCCCATTTAAAGGTCTGGAAATAGCTGACCATTTCATTTCATCTAATGACTTCTCTTGCATTAAGTCCAGGCTTCTGGCTGAACATGTGTAAAATACTAAAGCATTCCCTGTGGTGACTCTTTTGGGCAAAAATTGTTAAAATCTTTAACAAAAATATTTTCTTTTTCATATTTATTTTTTAAAATCATGCACAAATTTATAGGGGATTATTCTTTACCATCAAAAAACAGGGAGGTCTATTGCCTGTATTTATTAAGTGAAAGAAAAAACTCACATCATAATTAATGCTAATGATAACCTTAAAATAATAAATTGGAGTGTTGTATGTTTTGCAATTTCTTTTGAGTCAATTCTTGCAGTGTTTATTTATCTGTTCTGGAACCATTAAAGGTCCCCGGTCTGTTTTACTTCCACACTCTGACCACAATAAGGTAATAATGGATGTGAAAACCACTGGTGGAGAAATCCCAATTACATTAATCCTACTCATATCCTACAAATAGAAGTACTATTTCTTCACTGCCTCCAAAAGGCCACATGTTGTTGGAAACTGTGTTGATGAGTCAAGTGTGAGGGTGTATGTATCTCAGAGAGACAATATAAACTTAAATGCGTTTCTGACCAGTATCTGTGTGCTGTCTAACAGACTACTCGTGTAGTGTGACATTGATCTGTTCTTGTCTAAATTCTAATTCTAATTTGTGCAGACTGGAATAATGATCGTACTGTACCTCTGTGTGTATGAAAGGAATGGTATAAATGAAATTCTATTTTATACGTGTACACTTATCCTGATATGAGGCAACGAAATCTCCGATTTCTTGTAGTAAAACGTGAAAGTCTTATCTAAATGTGCCACCTTGTGGCCACTGAGGAACTGGGAGACTTTCATTTGTACTTGCCAGTAAGGCAGCGTCACCATGAGAACAATGACGTTCCTAAAAAAAAAAAGGTGTTATTCATTTGCCGTAAAAACCCACACAAATAAAGAGAATGAACAAAAACTATGCAGTGTCTCTTTTTAAAGGACTAGATTTGATCATCAGATTCAGATCTTTCTTCTTCTTCTTCTTCTTCTTCTTCTTCTTCTTCTTCTTCATTTTTTGTTTTACTTTAAGAGACATCTGTTATTTTTGGAATCCCATATTTACTGTTTCTTTTTATGAAAAATTCTTCAGGCACCTTTACAGCAAGTCTTCATCACTCATTTTCTGCTGTTATTATTTTGAGTTTTTTTATTTTATTTTACCCCAAACCCCTAACCACTGACACCAACCCCCCCATCACTCTAACCCTGACACTAATTTAGCGTTAACCCTAACCCTCTGACCTCAAACGCATTTAAAATATTTCCAATACGGATTTTCAGTAATTGCTAGTAATTGTCAAGATGCAATTCCCAGAATATGACACAGAAAAATTGATTATACGACATAATGGAGGTCTCTAAATTCAGTTAGCAGCAGATGTCGACTATATTTTTTGCCGGTTAAAATGAAGGCTTTGATTGTGATTTTTTGTGATGGAGGCGGTGAGACAGACGCAGGACTGGGACTACCGCAAGCTAAGCAGCAGAAAATCCGAATAAGCGATGGCTTGATTAAACCTATAACATGCAGCATACAGAAATATCAATCGGCAATTTTTAGAACCCTGCATTTTACCTTGTTCATATAATTGTGATAATTATGACCATTTATTCAATGACAGACATTATTGCATGCTGTTAGATTAGAATCACTATTTCAGGTCTGGTCTTTAATAACAAACAATCCTAGTATACAACCATAAACCTTTAAAGGTCTTCATCAAGGCCTGTAAAGAAAATTATTTCTTTTAACCTTTTATTTAAATGTTGAACATATCTGATGATTGTGACTGCTGTCATTTATGTTCTGTTTCCACTTCCACTGCCAGAGGAAAAAAAAAAAAAATCCCAGAGAGGAGTTGGCTATTCCATATGCCACTCAAATACGCTTGTTAAAAATTGTGTCCACTTCACATGAAGGTGTTTGAAGTGCATTCCTAAATCCTCTGAGTTTACAGCTGTCATAAAGTCTGTCTCCACACAGCACAAAACAACTGCATGCGTGGAAAATCTCTCCACAGGGAGCACAAGCACCAAAAATTAATGAGTCTTTTTCTTTATAGAGCATGGTATCTTGAGCTGATTGGCATAGAAAACAACTTGCTTTTCCTGTGGGCTGTTATGCCTTCCTATTAGAATGCAAATGCACTGTATGCAGCATTTTGGGGCTTAAACTGTAAATTTATTTTGTCCTATAATTAATGAAATTACTTAACTGAAATTGAGTCTTTTATTTATGCTTTGGAAACCAGATGGCAGATAAATTTAATATTAAAATTCCTCTTTTTCAATTCGTTTTTATTTAAAAACGTAAACTTGATCACTAAAAATATACACCTTTGTCTCTTTAAATAAATAAAATATAGGTACTCGGAATACATTAAATGCATAATATGCAAAAATAAGATAGATAGATAGATAGATAGATAGATAGATAGATAGATAGATAGATAGATAGATAGATAGATAGATAGATAGATAGATAGAGGGTTGGTAATAATAAAATAAAACTTTATTTATAATGTTTCAATGAAGTGGTTGCCAGATATTTATTATTTTGTCTCGGAGAATATATGTATAAGTATAGGGGGATGATGACTCGTGGACCTGGCATCCGAGTATGCGCTGGATATGGCAGACAGTATGGCGGACAGCGAGAGTGATTTAGAAACAGACGGGCTTGAATTAGCTCTAGACACCTTGTATAAAAAGCACTGCAGTGACGAGTCTACACTAAGGAGCAAAAGCTACTGCTCTGAATTTTGTGAGGTAAGTTCTTTTTTATTTTAGACGATCCCGTCACTCGGTACGCGATTATTGCTAACGCTAGCAATGCTCGTTAACGTTAGCTGTCAGATTAGCTGTGCCTTTGAAAGCAGCTGTGTTACTAAAACGTTTACATGGCTGATTAATAATACATTTTGAAACGTAGAATAATGTGTACTACCCTCCCGCCCTGATAGCATTATGTATTCCTGGCCGTTTGACACAACATTTTTATTGTGATTTGAGTAGCTAGTAACAAGTCGAGCAGTCGCTTTGGTGTTGATGCAACAATACCAGTTCGTTCAACTTCAACCATCTGTCCATTACTTAGTTGCTAATTGTTCTCGTCTCGTTGACAACACCAAGTTGCCGATTCTCAGTTTACAGCAGCTGGTCTGTATACGCATCTATAAATTGGTGATGTTAAACCATGCACCTGCAAACTACATTTATCAAGCATGCCAGATTTAGATGGTTTATGTTGCTAACTTAAGTGCGTTTCTCTGGAACAGCTGGTGGAGGAATACACAAGTCACTGGCAGGTTCCTCTTCCTCAGCTGAAGGTGCTGTGGACTGCACTCTGCAGTTTTACCAAAGCCACGTCTGCCTTCCCCCATGACTGTCAACATGTCCACTATGTTCTCAGCAGTCTAGCCCTGTAAGTATCTATCTATCTATCTATCTATCTATCTGTCTGTCTGTCTGTCTGTCTATCTATCTATCTATCTATCTATCTATCTATCTATCTATCTATCTATCTGTCTATCTATCTATCTGTCTGTCTATCTATCTTAGCTGCAGAAGTTGAGAGAAAGATACACCCTAATCTCAATTACTGAACGCTGTTTTATTTGCAGGAGCTTCTTTGAGTTGTTGCTGTTTTTTAGCAAAGAAGAATTTTCAGAAAAGCCTTTAAAAGACATCCTCGACTCGTTCCAGGTGAGAACAGATGACAGCTATGGCACACAGTCCAGATTCCTTCTATTTTGAAAGTTCTTCAAATGAAAATGAATGACAGCATATTACATTACTGGAAATGGTTAAAACAAAATCCAAACATGTCATATGCTCCATAACGAGTTATTAGAAATAATGCCTGTTTATCTAGACACTTTAAAGTCAAGGAAACAGGGGCCTATCATTGGCTACTATGACTCTAAACTGAGTCTTGCCTACAGGAGTGCCACACTCAGCTTCTTCGACACAGAAACGTCTACCTTCATCATGTGAAGCAGATCATTAAAGCAGGGGGCCCCTGGGAGAACCCAGTGCTTCAGAGGATCCTAAAAGAGGAGAACTTGCCCAGCAAAAGAGGGTAGGTTGGTAACCAGAAGTGTACATGAGGCACTGTTACAGTTGGTACAACGATGTGTCTTAGATTAGATCGTTTTTTTTCCTCAGCACATTATAAAATATGCACTTTAGAAATATCTAGTATTAGGTTTTGTGTGTTGTGATTGCGATTAATGAAGAAAGTCCATTTGACTTTTGCCACGGCCTGATAAATATCAACACTTCCATCCTATTGTGCCCTAAAAGTGTTTGGTGTATGTAAGAAACAGAGGCAAAGTTGCCTCAGTTGTCAGGCTGCTTTACTAACAGTAAAACGGGTGTTCCATACTTGTATTCCTGGACCTGAACACCATCTCTGTCCTGTACAGTTGAAGACTACTTGAGCTCAGAGTTGCTTGTTTTCTTTGAGTTACGAGTGCGCTATCTGCAAGCCTGTGAACGCATACAAGAGGCCAGGGCCCTGTCGAAAAGCTGCTTGGAGAGCTGTGAGGCGGGGAAGCATCTGTATTTCCGCCAAGCCTACCTGACCTGCCTGTATAAAGCCTCACTACACGAGCATCTCCACAAAGAGGTAAAGTGGCAAAGATTGATTTGAAAAGGAACAAAAAGAGCATTTCAGTAAAAGGAAAACATGTAGAGACTTGATCCTGTTGAGGTGGAGAAGTTTTAATAATCTGAATGAACTGCCAATCGTCTTTCGGTCCCTGTCTTTGTTAGATAGCAGAGATAGACGGCCGGGATGCAGTGGAGATTATCTGCAACACAGAGAGCGTCGAAAAGGATGAGCTGCTTCTTTCAATGGGCAAGACCTTCCTCAAGCAGCAGCTGCACAATGGAGACATGTACTATATCTGGTGAGAAATAGCCAAAGATCTTATGATATTACGTGTGTTTTCTTTTTTTAGATGAGTCTGAGTGTCGCTGAGATTCAGCCAAGCATCTGCTGTCGATTGGTATGAATGCAGTCACGTAACGGTAACTAGCAAGGGTGTGTTTGTCCTCCTGCAGGGACCTGGTGTTCATCTGGAGCAGGTTACATCTCAGGGCTCATCCTAGCAGACAAGGCTTCTTGGCTGAGTGCTTGGATTTAGCTTCGTCCGCCACCAACGTCAGAGCGATCTTCCCCTTCATCAAGCTCGTCACCGCAGAGGTAACAGCCGCTTTAGAGTTGGCAACTCTGATCGAGCCAGAAAGTTTTCCTTTTCAGTCTGTTTATTGGCCGTATTGATTAGCCTGTCATCCTTTGGCCATTGTGGTCTTTGTTTTAAAGGAATAAGAGATTTTTTTAATATTCCTGTCTTTGCGTTGGACAGCTGGGCGGTGAAGGCGTCCATGTCTGCCTGGAGCTCTGTGCACGAGCTCTGCAGCTGTGTGACGCGCAGGCAGACGTGGTGACTCGCTCTCTGGTGTGCAAGACCATTGCCTTCCTGCTGCCTCATGACCTGGAGATCTGCCGCGCCTGTGCGCTGTTGGTCTTCTGCCAGGAACGCAGCCTAGAAGCTTACAGGACCGTCTGCTTGCTCTACATGCTTCCCGACCAGGAACCGCACCCTCACAACAGCCCCGTTCGGACAAACGTTCGCTTCCACGTCCTGCAGGTAGAGAGGGGGAAGCAGGGGCTCGATTCGACGCCATCGTGGCTTCTAGTGCATAACAGAGTTGGAAATATTTGTTTTCCAGATGTTGAAAGAACGCCTTTGTTTTGACCCGGAGTTTTGGAACCTCCTGACTCTCAGGGCTCACTGCATGGAGCTGATGAGTGACAAGGTCACGAGGGCTGCTGTTCTCAGTGAAATGGTGGAGGAAGAGGAGAAGGAATGTGCCCAAGAGCTTTTTTTTAACAACTGCCTGAGTGACTCATGTACCGACCGTCCTGAGTCGCGCCAAACCTTTGAAGCCGCGGTCGAGGAACAAGAACTCCCCGTACAACCGCTTCTGAAGGCGGAAGTTGAAGGTTGCGTTGACACACCCCGGCGACGCACCTCCGAAGAGAAGAAAATGGAGAAGGTTACGACAAAGGACACAGTCGAAGTCTGATGACGAGGCGGAGCCCTGTAAAGACCCAGAGTTTCGATATAATCTCAAATCTCCTGGAATGAAACCTACTGGCTATTCACTGAGACACGATCACACTCACACAGATAATTCAGCTTCTCTGAAACTGCCTCTCAACCGTAAAAGAGAATACTTGTCTCGGTGTGTGAAAAGCCAAATTTTGAAAAGGAAAGGCAGGAAGAAGCGATGGCTGCAGGGTCTTCCACGGCTGGAGCTGATGCCGGCGGTACCAGAGAAGAAGATCAAAGGCAGGGGGAGGAAGCGTCTGTGGAGGTCTTCACAGACGCTAGAGCTCTGCTACCCCGACAACGAGGTCTTCAGCCCAGAGTTTAGTCTGGAGAAGATCCCAGACACGGAGGACCACCTGGCGGATGCGCCCGTGTCGAAAAACGAACTTGAGCACCAGAGTGTGGAGATCAACCACCAGCCTCAGCAGGAAGACCATCCTGAGAAAGACAGTGGCTTTGAGGAGAATGCCGACGCAGACTTTGGAAGCAGCGTTGCTCCACAGATCGGAGAGGATCCTCAGACACGGCTCGGTTCTCAGGAGAGGCCTCCAAACGGGCCTCGGGCTGCTCCCAGTGACGCCACACCTGATGGTGAACCCTTAGCCTTGTCCACTTACGCGGTGGAACACATACACAGCTACTGTATGAGGTTAAAAGACGCTGATGGCGAACACACACACCCTACAGAGTCTTCTGCATCGGAGGAACCCAACGACGACACAGAACCGGAACCCCAGACCGCAGAGGACACGGAAATGTCCGACACAGAGGTCAGTGCGTAATGACAGCGTATCGCATCCTGTTAGCTTTGAGAAGTATGTGACAAATGTTCTAAAGATGCTTCTTTTTGCTGTTTTCTCTGCAGGGAATGGCCAGGCAGACATGGAGGGACAAAGCCCTCCGTACTCAGAAATATGCTCACGTGAAGCACCACTGCAAATGGTGCCACAAAGACTACAAAGGCTTGAATGTGATGAGGCACGCTCTCTCGCACCTGAGGGCTGGGAAACGCAGATGCATACTCTGCGGAAAACGCCTGCATCAGTTTTCCTCCGCCAAAAAGCACATTCTCGAGCACATCGATCAAATGGACAAAGATAAGCCGTCAGCCAAGGAGACCGGCGGCGCGGAGACCAAAGCCACGAACGGGAAATCGGATGGGCGGGCAGATCCCAATCCACCCCAGGTTAAAAACGAGACCCCCGTTTCCGACGAGAAAACGAATCCAGTACCTAAAAGCAAAAAGAAAGTGCCGGCCCTCGAAAGAGAAAATCGAATCATCAGGAATCTGCGCACCCTCATCAAAAAGACGGCTGTGCTTCACAGCAAAGGCAAGAACCTGAGGGCGCAAGCGTTCAAGCGGGCGGACTTCCAGGATGACCAAGTGGTCATTAAAGAGGGAACGGTGGTTTTGAAAGAAGCCTCCCTGCAGGAAGCAGACGGCAAAGAGATGCCGGAGGGCCAGGCGGGCGAGGGCGCGGACAGCACTTACTACCTGTGTCCCTCGGAATCCTGCGACAAAGTTTTCCTAAAGATCAACAGCACGCTAACGAAACACGCCGTTAAATACCACCTCAAGGAAGATGATGTGCTCAAGAAGATTTTTGTTTGGTGCAACCGCAAGTGTATTCTGTGCACCAGGTAAGGTTTCTGGTTTCAGGGTTTTAAGGCGGAAATATCAGCTTTATTTACACGGTTGAGTGAAAGTGAGGCACATTTGATGACTTAGGAATCTAAATAAAAGCTCTTTTCTTCTACCAGGAATATCCAGTGCTTTGAGCACTATAAGGACCACATGAAGCTCCACGACGCTCCTCTCCAGCACTTCTGCTACCACTTGGAGTGTGGCGTGCGCTTCCCAACACAGCAGGAATTGAAGGACCACGTCAGCACCCACCAGCCCTTCAGGCCTCAGTGTCGGTTCACCGACTGCGAGACGCTGTTTCCCAATCTTCAGAGCCTTCACGACCACGAATGGAGACACTACATCCCCACCCCTCAGAGGGAGGAGCTGCAGGTGAGACAGACCCTGCAAATCGACGAAGCTCCGTGGAAACAGAGGGTGAAGGTCGAGGAGATGTGGTTGCAGAATAAAAAAGAACAGAGGGAACCGACTGAGCTGCAGCAGCTCAGAGCTGATGATCATAAATACCTGTCCATGCTGGACAACCACTCGGGCAAGAACAAGGTCCCCGACGGAGGCAAGGCAGCTGTTAATGGGTGCGAGGACAGGACAGGAAACCAGGAGTCCACAGTAAAAGTGTCCTCAGGCCAGGCTGGGGCCGGTGCCGGTGCCGGTGTGTCTCCAAACAAAAGTCGTCGAAACAAGCCACCACTCGTCGTGGACCCTTTGAACGTCAAAGTAGGCGAGGACTCGTCCACTTTGTCCGAGGGAATCCAGAAGTCCCTCGGGGAGCCTCACATCACGGAACATAAATCCTTCCACCCTAAAGATCCCTCCTATGCAACTTTTGTAAAAGCCCCCTTCGTCCGGCCGCCGCCCTCCACCTACCTGGACGAGTCCGTCCTCAGCATGCGTAAGAGGAGGACCGCCGAGGAGCCCCCTCCCAGGATCAACATGTACTGGAGCTACAAGAGAAAGGAGAACTTGGAAGCGAAGGACGAGCAGAAGAAGAGCGACGCGCGCGAGCAGAAGATGAGCACTCGCTGTAACAAATGCCTGTCTTCGTTCAGCAGCGTCGAAGAACTGCAGAAGCACCAGGCCCTCAACACGTGCTCGGCCCTGTTCGGCTTCGATTCCGACGATGAGAGTAAGTAAGACAGAGTCAGCGTTTCGGGTCAAAGTGTTTTGGAAATGATTTACATCTCTTCTTTTTTTAAGGTTAATTTGGGTAAACTGGAGGGGTCCCTGGCTCAAGACTAGGATTCAAGACAAGGAACACTGGAACCTTTTTACTCAGTGCACCCTGTCACATTTACTTTTTAAATGATGTACAAGATTTTTGTTTAGTTTTATTGTTTGCTCGAGCTGATTGTTGAAGCAATATCTGAAGGCATATTCTTCTCTCTTCCGTGTCCGCGTCAGATAGGTTCTACTTCAAACTGCTAATAATTCCGCACATATAAAATATCCTCGAGAATCATGCAGCTCCTTCCAGAACGTCCTCCTTTTTAAACGACACCAAAGACGGGTCTGCAGCAGATGAATGAAAGGCCCTGAAATTGTGGATTCTTCCTGCAGTATATACGGTACCCTGAAGCAGTGTTGCCCAGCATATCTTAGAGACTGTAGGCTACACTGGGCTACGGCCCCAGCATCCATTTGAGTATCGTCGTCTTCCTAAGGAACCAGGCACCTCCACGCGACACTCTGACGTGCACGTGGGAGTTCAGCAGGATCGCTCCTGCCTTTATTCACTTATTATGTATGGATCTGTCAGCAAAGCCATGATCCGGTTATTACAGATGATTCTGTACTATAAATAATTCAGTTATTGTTGCCAATATTGGATCCGTGTTGGGTTTGTAGCTGACGAGCAAAACATGACCAGTTTGAAATGAGTGTTTTCTGTTTCAGCCTGTAATTATTACACATCTGGTTGTGTGTACAGATTTTTTGTGTTTGAGTACTATTTTTTTATGCTTATTTATTTGTAAAAATGCAGATAATTTGGATTTGTAAAAGTAAATGATCCCTCTTCTATTTTTTTATAAAGAAAATCGATTAGTTTGTTTGAATAAAGAAATGTTGCGTTGAAGAAAAAAGGGCCTTTTTTTCCTGCATTGTTGACCTCATGAGAAACTTAAATGAAAATATGAGTAAAACCAAAAAAGCAAAATACAGGCTTGAAGCACATTTTATTTTTAATCATAACAGATATGATGCATACATTATTTGCATATTTATGACAGATGTGGTTTTTGACTGCAGCTGCAGGACAAAGGAAATAGATTTTCTTAAAAACATTTCAGACCCATCATTTTTTTTTTAAAGACTGCACAAAGTAAAAATCTCAGTCATCCCCAGATGACCTAAATCTCAGCTGCTGAGTATCCCCATGCTGGTGTCGTAAAGCAGTGAATCTGGTTCCCAGGCGGACAGCAAAGAAGACGGCAACTACACTCATGGACCCGACACAACCAAGGACGTACCGTCACCACAGCCATATGAAACGTGCACTCTCTTATGACTGGATGTGCTTTTTTTTTTACTGCTAGTTGACAGGCAAAGTGACATGCAGCACCGAGAAGACAAGGACAGGTGATCTGCAAGCCTCTGAGTTGGTTTTTCACAGCTGTATTTATGCTCTAGAAAGAGCAAAACCCCCCATCTAGAGCCTGAAGCTGTAGCCCTTGTTCCTGCTCGTTTGGTTTAGACCTGAGATATCAATCCTTACACTACTGGCAAAAAAAAAAAAAAAATCCCTGATGTTTTCAACAAACGTTTATCAAAGCCACCAATTCGATTAAAACGTGTATGGCCTGGCAAAAATGCTCAGTGTAGGCTGCTGTAGAGAATAAAAGGTCTTACAATTTCCAGTATTACAATGTGAATAAAACCACAGAAGTAGCACTTTTTTCAGTTAAAATTGGAAGACTTTCACAATAAGAGGTGTCGTGTAGCACATTTAAAGGTACACAAGACCAGACAGGCAAAGCACTAACCCCCCCCCCTAAATTTAGAAAAGGCTCCTATGTTTCTTTTGTTTGGTTTAAAAGAACAGCATAGCTTGTTTAATTGGATCATCTCCATCTCTTGTCAAAGAGGGAGTTTTGCATAAATAGTTGAGGACTTGAGAACAAGTTTACAGTTTTTTTAGAGTAAAAGTGCAGAGATGCGAAGACGCGACATGAGCAGCAGGTTCAATGGCTACTGTTGCTGCTCCAGTCATATGGAAGGAAGCTGATTTTAGCCTTCCCAGCAGACAGGACCCCCTGCAGGCTGCTCTTCTTTGGAGAGTCGCCCATGTGCTCGACAACCCACTGCAGCAACTGCGGAAAAAAAGAGACTTTAAATGCATCATGGCCTTGTTGTCACGTGTTAAACAATCAACCGATTTCCATGCTCACCTTCTCATCGGTGCCACCAAAGTCAGCTTTGTACCATTTGAATATCTGACTAAGTCGCACTTCTTTTTTCCCAGAATCCACCTCGCAGGCGTCGTCGTTCTCCAAGAAGGCCTCAGCGGCCGTTCGAAGCTGGCTGTCAATATCCTGCGGAAGTAGAATGAATATTTCCTCACAAAACGGATGCATAAGAACTGAATTCCTGTAGGCAGGAACTGTTCTGTTTACCTGCGGAGTATAGGTTTTGATTGGCGGGCAGCCCTTCGCCCCACAGTTCAGGGCAAAATGAATAAGAGGCTCAGCTTCCGGCAGCGCCACCTAGCGGACAGCATGGCGCAGTTAATTACGACGCCCGGAGTAAGTGGGTGAAACGCTGGACTGGGTTCGACAGAATGATCCCATACTTGTAGGCGAGGATCTGTTTTGGAGAAAGGCCTGCGAAGCTGTGCTACGCCTTTCCTGTTGCCTCTCAGAACACCGTTTTCGATGTCCTGCAGTGTGAAGACTTCCCCTCCAATCAGGTAGCTCACATAATTAAAGAACTAAAAAAAAAACGAGATAAAGAGAGACACGATGTTGGGCTCGTGTTAAAATCAAACTCAATTGCAAATGTTGCTATCAAATTTCTATCGACATAAAGCTGAATGAGGCTTTAAACAACAACGGAGTGCAGTTTGGCGCTCCTGGTCTCACTCTGTATCTTTGCCACATGTTGGTGGGGGCTCCCAGCCGCAGGTACCCGTGGATGACCAGGGCGTTGTAGATGTTTATAAAAAAAGCCAGCTTCTCCTCCCGACTGAGCGAGAGCAGCTCCACCCTCTGCAGCTGGATGGCTAGCTCAGAGTAGCGCTCAAAGGTGGGGTTGGCCGACATGCCTTCGTAGTCCACCGACTGCGGGGGCGAGAAGGACACACGTGGAGCTCAAACAGCACTGAGTGGACATGAGTGTGGCGGGGGGGGGGTTACCTTGCCATCAGCAGAGAGGTGCTCAGAGTACAGTTTCAGAATCAAGTCCCGTAAGAGCAGAGAGAGCTCGGCAGCTGGGACAGAGGTGGAAGGAGAGCTGCGTCAGTGACACGCTGACATCCGAAACAAAAGCCTGCATCGATACGAACACACTCCTAAAAACAAACAGGCAAGCTTGATACTGAACATTAGGAAATATCACAGGGCACAAACGGACTTGTCAGAGGTCATACAGTTAATACAGGAATCAGGAAACTGTCTTTAAACTGCACTGTAGATGGAAAAAAAAGAAATTAAGAGAGTTAAATGAGGCCACAGAAAACCAGGACAGGGTTTGGAAACAGATCTTTGTATCACAGCGCTGAAAACCTTCACTCTACTTAGAAGTTTCTTTATGAAGAATGGCTCTTCTTGGCCCATCAGATCAATGCTGGGACGGAGATGGACGTGAATGATGATAATGGCCGCTTCTGATGATGAGACGATGCCTTCGAAATCGGTGGTCACCGTCAAGCTTACGTTCAGTTCCACCCTCACGCTTCTGACGGTTTGGGAACTGCACCCGTGGCGGACCGCAAGACCCTCCAGAGGACAGTGAGGACCGCTGAGAAGACCGGTGTCCCTTTAACCCCCCTAGTGGACATCTACACCACACGCTGCACCCGTAAGGCCACCAGCATTGTGGCCGACCCCTCACACACTCTCTTCAACCTCCTGCCATCCGGGAAAAGGTACCGAAGCATTCGGGCCCGCACAACCAGACTGACCAACAGCTTCTACCCACAGGCCATCAGGCTCCTCAACGGAAGGATCTGAACGCACATAGACTACAAACACACACCCCGGTGACCAACATGCCCCCACACAACATTATTTATTTATTTATTATTTAATTCTGCCGTTAATGTTCTGGTTTTAGAGATAAAGGTTTGCACAAATCATCCTATGCTGCCTTAATACTACTACTGGGTATAACGTGTACAAAGTGTACAATGTTACAAACGCACTGGCACTTTACCTTACTGTGATTACCTCACTAACGCTGCGCAACATCTGCGCAACATCTGCACAGTAGCCTACACTTCACTCCACTTTACTCCACCCTACTCCACTCCTCACCCCTGCCCGTCTATGTACCTGTCCCGCTGCATGTTGTTACATGTTGCACCGTCGTACGTGACTCATGCTGTCTTTGCGTAGCCCTGTTGTCTTTTTGTGCCCCTTTGTGTTGTCCTACCAGCACCAGGTCCTGGACAAACGTTGCTTCGTTTTCAATCTGTATCGCACCAGCCATATATGTTCCAAAATGACGATAAAGCTCACTTGACTTGAGTCTGCTCCCCTGGTGACCTACCCTGGATGGGACTGCAGGCGGCCGTCTGTCCTGCGTTCAGGGCTGAATGTGGGTCGTCCTCCAGAAGCCTAAATAATGTCTCCGTGGTGTCTTTGGTGTCTTCAAACCTGGCCTCCTGCTGCCCGCTGCCTCTCACACTGACCATGTACTTCTTCAGTAACAAAGCCTGTCCGGTTTTGCAGGCTGCCGCCCTGCCTGGCACAAAAACGGCCACAGAATTACCCGATCTGCGTTTCGCCAACAACCTGAACTGAGGACGCTGCGTAGAGCGGCCGGACGAGCGCGGCTCTGCCCCTTACTTACCCATACCCTTCTCCTTCTGCAGCCAGTCAAGCAGCTGTTGGCCTGAGAAGCTCTTTTTGTACAACGTCAGACTTCTCCAATGGCTGCCAAGCACGCTGCCATGTTTGAGGTCCTCTACCAGGTCCGCCAACTCATCTCTCTCACACATAAAATCTGTCAGGGCAGGAGTTTGCCAAGCCACACACACAGAGATGAAGATGATGAGGGTGATGAGGACGATGAGGGTGGTGGTGATGGCCACCATCTCCTTCTGACTGCTGATTTGCAGGAAACCGCGTGTCCCTCACCAAAACTCGTCTTAAGCTCGCTTTGTCACCCGAACTCATCAGATTTCATCAGGCAAACAGCAGCAAATTCATCTGTGGGCTGCCTTTGTCCTCCCCTGAAGCGTTTTGTGACGCTGAAAGATTCTCTCACCTCCCTGCGTCTCTCCAGTGGCGCTCTCCGATGGGTCGTCTTCTGGAAGCGGTGGTGCATCTGCAGGCAGGGGCTCCTCCCTGACCAGGTTCACCAGCCTCTGAAGCTCCTCAGGCCCCTGTGGGAGTGGAACGAACCCTAAGGCACAGCCTGGGACACCACTTTGGTTCTTAGATGTGCTCCGTCTCACCAGTTTCTGGAGATCATCATTGCCTCCGACGTGGACGCTGTTGAAGAAGATCTGAGGGACGGTGCTGCGTCCCGTCAGCTCCTTCACCCTCGCTCGCAGCTCTGGATGCAGACCAAGATCAACATCACACACCGGCACTGCTAGACGCCCAAGGGTGGCTTTGGCTTGCACGCAGTGGGGGCAGCCCTGGATGGAGTACACCGTCACCCGGCCCAAAGGGCTGCTTTCAAACTCTCCCATCTGCAACAACAGAGAGGAGACAGAAGAGGTATATTTGCATCATTTACACAGCCCTGTAAGCTACTCATCATTTGATACACACAAAACCTAAACGAAAGGAGCAGCTGCTGACTGAATCATTACAGATCTCAGTCAATATTCCTGCTTCGCTGTTTCTGCATCTAACGTCTCCTCAGATCACTTCTCAACACTTCTGCGTGTTGTAAAAGTGCCCCAGTTACTCATTCGCTTGTGTAATCCACGTTTGTGCAAGTTCTCAGAAGCTCAGATGGTAAAAAAAAAAAAAAAACAAAAAAAAAACCGTCCAAAGTTGAATTAAACTTTGAACTTCCCGAAAGAAACAGGAAAACGTTAAAGCTGAAGAACTGTAATTCGAAAAGGAATATTCGACAATAACATTTGCAAAATTAGGTCAATTAAAAATCTAAGAACAAGGATGCCTAGTGCCTCATAATTATTGTGAGAGATATTACTAAATTTGGTAACTCGTATGAGAACGTTAAACTCTGATGGGTTACAACACACAAGAAGAATTATCAGCACGTACTCGTGACAACGTTACGATACCTTTCAGCCACCCCTGAATGTGGGATGTGGGACTATGATGTCAAGTTGTCGCTTAATCCTGGCAACCAAAACGCATGATATAAAATAAAAGCAAATAACACAACTCGTCCTGCTCCCCACAAGCTATTTCACTTTAGCTCTAGCGGTTTTTAGGGGCGTACCGTATTTGGCTAACAATGATGCATTCAAAGTTCCTCGTAGACTCGATGTTTTCCCTGAGTTTCTTACGATTTTAAAGAGAGGTGTATAAATTGTTTCGTTAGTATTTTTTTTCCGAGATGTAAATTTATACACTATAATATACCTATGTTTTCAGTAAAACAAAATCAGTCAGATAGAACGAATAGTCAGTTAGAAATACAGAAGTTATTGAATCCTACATTCTAAATGCCGTAAACGTACGCTAGCACCCGGAACTGTTGGCGGTTTGATATTTGTTGCCGTACGGACCAGTTTTGGGAAGGACACGAACAGTGAACTAGTTTTAGTTGTAAGCCTTTCACGATGTCGGAGCTTTCACAAACAGAGCGAACTGGATGTACAGACATCCTGAATTTGATGACAGACAGCAGCGTACTTTCTCTTTGTGACACTATAACGAATAAACAAATAGTGGTGGAAAATGTTGCAGGTATGCTTTTAATATTTACCGGATATTGAATGTTAGCTAGGATCCAGTTAGCATTAAGTTTTTTTTTTTTTTTAAATGCAAATACGTCTACAAATTGATATAAAAACAATTGAAACTCTCGTAATGACTGACGTAATTTAATTAAAATGGGAAAGAAAAGTTACTGTGGAAAAAGCCGTGGAAAGCATGTACTGTTTTGACGTTTGCTTTTTAGTTCGATCTAAAAGCAAATTCAGACAATAAACACATGAAATATTTTTTTCTGACCAGAGGCTACGAAAACAATTATAGCATATACTAAAGATGCCGAGGAGTTCCTTCGAAGAAAGAAGGTTCACCGTGAAGTCATCTTCAAGTACTTAGCTCAGAAGGGCGTAGGACGCCCCCCAACAGCGAGAAAAACACGCTGGTGAGGAGAACATTAAAACTCTGGTCCTCTGGAAAGGTAAGCGTGATCATGATAGACCAGTCTACTGCACGTCTTTCTGAACACTAACATTTTGTTCCTTTTAGGTCACTGGTGAAATATTCCAAGAGCCAAATGGCAGCAATCGGAGCAGAGCCACAGAAACATTAGCATCCGAGCAAATGCCCATCGAGGGGGACTTCAACCACTGGCTTTTGGGCACAGTTTTGCCAGTGGTTCTACCAACTTTAAACAGTCAGAACCCCTCTCTGGGCCACCAACCACTGGACTGGGGACCACAACATTTCTGGCCTGATGTGAAACTACGTTTATTTTCTTGGTAAAGATGTCTAACTTTACAGACCAGTATGAGAATCAACCAGAAGGAAACTAGCCAAGAGTTAAACTGTGTGTATTGTGCCTTTTTTTAGTGCTGGCAATGAAGAGAAGGAGGAGTTCATCGGTGGTGAACAGGTCAGTCTGCGCCTGCTTGCTCTAACGAAGGACGAGCGTCTGTGCCTGAGTCCCAACCTGGAGCCTCGTGGCCTCGATGTCCTGGCCTCCCGTCATGGTCTGGTACGGGTGGCTGTAGCTGGGACCATCCACAGAGATGGACTGTGTCTGGGCATCTTTGAACAGATATTTGGGCTCATCAGCACTCACTCTGAAAAAGAATGGAAGATCAAGTTTATCAACATGAACATAAGAGGACAGGACGCATCGGGGGGCAAGACGGTGGCAGCACCCTCGCTGAGTTCCAACTCTGAGGAGTTGCAGCTCCTTTGCAGTTGAAGACGTTCTTTTTAACAGTTTACCTGTTCAAAGTTGGACTGAGAACACTCCTTTTTGCTTGAATCATTCAGCACTTTTTCTCAGACCTGGCCAAGGGCAAACGTGTGCTTTAAACATGTTATAATTGTTTAATTTATTGTTGAACCCTAATACATATCACACAATATGCGTTAAAAAAAGTTCTGTCAAAAGAGCGCATGCTTTTTTTGTCATCATGGACATAATAAAAAGCGCACTTTTTTGTTTTGCCCCTGGTATGTTTTGTATGGTAGATTTAAAAAAAAAAAGTGTATTTTTTTTGTGAATATCTATCAAACATGTCAAGATAATAAAACAAGCACATTTGGGTTTTATAATGAAAACGCTCAGGCACTAAACAGTCGCTTTACATTAAACGTCCCAGAAACTTGCTTCTTTCAGCATGGAGCATAATCTCCTTATGTCTCACAAAAGTCCTCAAGCCTTTTTTCCTGCTGTAAGAACTCCGTTTTCACATAAAAGAGTATTTTTTTTCCCCTGTTTTTATGGTCAAAATGTAATACTTATACATCAGCAGAAAGAAAGCATGTGTATATTCTGGCAATTTAAATTTGATACATTTTGGATCAATAGCGAATAATACTGCATGTGTGTGTGTCAGTATTTGAAATCCATAGCTCTGACACTTTCCATTGCCTTAAACAGGTGTTATTACAGGCTGAATACCTTCCCCACCACACTGGAATTATGCCTTTGGGTGGTCAGGCAGCTCAGATGAAGTTGAGCAAAATGTGCTTGATATGGTCATTCAGAAAAACTCCATTATAACTGACAGTTTTGGGTTTTTTTGACTGGCTTGAATTGCACATGATGTGTAGCTCCAGCACTTCTTGACGCAGCTCTGAATGATTTGGTCTCATTTGCTCTCCAAGAGAAACATCATCAGAACGGAATGATGAGGGGAAGCGTCTGAAGTCGGACACTTGACGGACTCCAGCACCCTTTGGAAAAGCAGAATTTATCCTGTTATGGAGACTTTGTAACTCCAGTTTAATGTAGTAATGTGCCACAATTTTCTGTTACTTTAAACCTTAATCTCGCTAAACTTTATATTATAGTGTATATCTTTATAGTATAATATTCCTAACTCCTGCGATATTACTGCAGGTAAAAGGTTACCTCAGAGCAAAAAAAAAAAAACATGATAAATGCAGTTTCTGTATTTTTATTGGCAAATGCTGTTACAATCTATGTTTAAAAAAATGATCTAATTGTCAACATTAAATCCATACAAAGTAACACGAAAATGCTCGTGATTATTACAGGAAAAACTACATCTATGAAAACTATTACTTCATCTTAATTTCCACCAATGTAAATATATCAGATTTCTTCTGAAAGCTGCATATTTTTGGACAAAATGGCATTTTCACTAACGTTCTACGGTCATTAATTCGGAAAAAGAAAACTTTTATTGACAAAACGGGTCCGTTCTCCCAGCCGATGCTCGGGGCAGACTCTGTCTGAAGTCTGCATGACTTTGTGGCTTTTGGGGGGGAACTTTGCATGTGGGAAATTATTCTTGGCAGCCTCGTTCAAAGGTTCCTAGAAGGGTTCGCGTGTGCGAGTGCGCGCCGGGGCTGTGTCGCCTTTTGCGCTTTACTGGGCCGTTGATGTGGCGGGGAGGGAAAACCACTGCAGCCATTGATCTCAGGCTGCTCACCTCTCAGAAAGAATAATAACAAGCTGTTTCGCCTTCTGTCTTTATGGCACTTGGCTTCTTCGCGTTTCAGTAAGTGGTTTGGCCACGGGCGCACGGTCGTGACGCACACGCTCCGAGGTTACCGCGGCAGTGGCGCCTGCTGGCGCTTCTCACTCAGTGGGTCCCTCTTTTTATTCCTCCTTACTCCCACCCTGACTCTCCTTTTAAAGGAAAATAGGTTTTGCAGAAAGAAACAGGTTAAAATTTCAGTCAAGAGCGTTTGCTTGCAGATGGTAAACCAAATCTTTTTTTCCCTTTTCAGAGGTTTTTTTTTTTTTTTCTTTGAAAGTCCCTCGTTAAATATCAAAACTTACACTTTACAGCCTGTTTTCACTCTGACTATGTTACTAAAAAAAAAAAGTACTTTCAAGCACTGAGCAGTCATACTTAAAGCCGTGACTTGGGAGGCCGGTGTTTATTTACCCATTAATTGGGTGATTGTCATATGTTTACACAAAAATCAATGCCTTAATTGACTCTTCGGTCAGGAGGACCTTGTGACAACCTGAGGCCAGAAGAGGGCAGACAAGCTACACGACAGAGAGCAAAAAGGGCCCGCATTGTTGGCCAAGTAGACAGTAAAAGGACAATCCTTTTAACACTATTAGACGAAGCTGATCAATTCCTGGGAACAGTAAGAGTAAGCAGATGTTAGCAGACGGTGTCTGTGCAGCCTCAATCAGGAGAAAACCTGTAAATTCCTCCAGTTAGAAATGTCCATTACAGTAATGGAGTTCTAACAGAGAGACACGTTGGAGTGTGTTGCCTTTCACAGACACCGGCGTTATTTCACAAGTTATTGAAATGTCGGTAAATCATCTGCACTCATGAAGGTGTCAAGGGCGGTTTAAATGCAATATTCTCCGCAGCTGCAGACCAACCACCCCCCTCACCCACCCACCCAGGGCGGGATTTATGAAATTGTGAAAGAAATCAATCAATAAGCTATGATATTTCTCTTGCTGACAAAACGTCTTGGAGCAGAGTTCAGCCATGGTTTGATGGAGTTGCTCTGTCGTTTGATTTTTCCTTTTTTTTTCTTCCTTTTTTTGAACTTGCCCTCCAACCCAGCAGCGTTTCATTACCCAGCGCACCCTGAAACTGCGCAGGAACAACCGCATAACTTGCAGAGGAGGGATTGAGGTCAACAACAGTTGGCATCGGCTCTAAAGCCGCAATGCACAAGTGTGTAACCCTATCCTTTATCTTTTCGCCGGGGTGGATTTACGTTTCTGAACTCATTGTTTACTTCGAGGGGCTGACTGGTTACTGCGGTTTCTTGCATTTTCCTTGGTTTATTAGAATTTTATTTGTCTCCTTGATATATTTCAATACAGGATTCCAACATCTTGAGTTTCCCCTTGTGCGTGTATTTGGATCCCCAAATATTGATGTAAAATATATTGGACAAATACTCATACTGCCACACAGTTGTGTTCCATTTAGAGAATAGTTCATTCACAGTGGAGATGATTGTGTTTTCAATCTATCATTCTGGCATCTACCAAAAATAAAAATAAAAAATCCCATTTAGCCCTGTGTTTGTTTGACCTTGTGACCTTTAAGCCCTTGTTTGGCATGCTGGAGCCTTTTATTCTCTGCCTGTCGCTCATATTGCCTGCATAGCCTCTCTCTCCATTGCATTCTGTGCCTGAGCTGACTCTCTCGCTCCGTTTCAGGTTAAATTGGTTTGGACTGCCGCAGTCCATATCGGCCCCCTTTTTGTTGGCTCGCCGGTGTATCCTTACACGTGCGTCATTACTTCATGTAAACAGAGGAAATGCGAAACTGCCGGGGGAGCCGACACCATACGGGCAGCAAATAGAGGGCTGAGTGATCCTGGGTGGCGACGATCGAGCTTAGCGCCAATTAACGGAAACGACAAGCAGATCTCTGTCTGAAGGCAGCTGGGCCCAGTGTTTTTATTTATACTGAACCAGATACATATGTTTGGGGGAGCAGATGCAGCCTCGGCTGTTTCAATCAGAAAAACATGGAGGGAACTCAGACACAACAAATGTCCCCAACATTGAGATGTACTTGAGTTTAGCTTGCACGCAATGTCCTTCCTCCTTTTTTTCTCTCTGATTATCTCGTTAATGCGCCTCTGTCTCCCTCCTGCTCTCACACATAGAGGCACCACTGTGAAACTTGGAGTCCATTTCGAATGGTGCACAGGGGCCCCAGTGAGGCCCTCTCCCTTGGCACTCCAACTAAACAGAGAGGATGGCGTTATCAGAATGCTGCCAGGAGGTTGTCAGCTCGTATTGGGCCGGGCCGACCGAGTGGCCAGTTGGCGGGTGGATGCGTGCCCGTGCCAGGCTCCCATGCAGCGCCTTCCCTCCATGGACATCTGCTGTATTCGGAAAAACTGTGTAGAGTTCGTCTGCGGTTGCATCTTAATCCTCCATCTCTGCAGCTTGAGCCTGGCCGAGCGAACCGGCAGCTCCGCTCGCCTTGCTTGTATTAATTGCCCATGCCTGGCTCGCTGTTTGCTTCTGATTATACTCATTAATTTCAATTCCCCAGGAAGCCACCGCCACAGTAGCTGCTCCTTTTTTTTTTTTTAAATACAGACGCACACGCAATTACACAGACTCATTCCCACATGCATACTTGGACAGGCATGAATGCATATTAGTATGAGCACAACCTTGCATTTGTTTTACGGTGTGAAAAAGTCAGCATTCATTAACGTGATTTCTTCATCCTAGCGAAATCTTCTCATTAAAACACCCTCACAGCACCGCCACACTAGTTTAAAAGCAGTGAAGGGCGGTAGCAAAAAGATTACATTTGGATAAATCCACATCTATTTAAGGGGGGATTTTAAGTACATTTACACAATATGTCAAATTTTCTCTAAAACATGAGAAACATGTTCATAATTGTAGACCAGCAGTGAGGGGCAGTGCAAGACCCATCTGTACTGGCACCCTTTACCCGCGCTGTCGTTTAAGCAGCCATTTTAGACTTTTGCTGTTTTATTTTTGGCACTGCTAACAGAGTACATTGCGTTGTTCGAGGCATGACATCAAAAATGTATTGACTGCATTTTATTTCTCAAGGCAAAGCAGATACTGAAGCTTCTAACTGAAGAAGAGCAGTTGAATCATAGCACATACTATTTTAACTTTTGACAATGTAAACCACATCATTTGATCTATTATGCAATATACCTAAAAGTCAAGGGTCAAGAGAGTCATGTATATAGCTAGCACTCATTAGCTACACATCACCTGTTTCCTGCAATCATATTCACAGATGCAAACACGACCCTGTGTCATCAGAAGGTCCTGGACATTTGTTTGTCATCAGCAGCTGTGATACTGTGTCTGCTCTCTGTAAGATGGAGAGCGAGGAGGGGGATAAAGTTTGTTCTGATCTCCTGGTCGTAAGTCAATGTCCTCCTCCCAGCAGGTGGACCACATCTGGTAAAACCCAACATCTGGCCGGGCAGGGTGGCCTTGTAATTACAGCAGAGCTACAGACTTCGCTCAGAATTGCCTGGAAAATACAATGTCGGACCACTTCACCGCCTTGACTCATTAATCTTCCGAGCTCAAGCGCAAGGCACATCATCAGAGGCTAATCAGCAGCTTATTGGCAAACACGATGGAACTGCCTGATATTAAGGCTGTCTTAATGAACCAACTTGGAATGGTTTATGGAGGTCCGTTTTGTGCGAATCTACAGCTCCTTCAGTGGGGCTGCTACTTCTCCTCATCAGCCACTTAGCTCATCGACCACAGGGAGTGGTAGAACCCTTCAATAATACCAAGCTGTGTGGCCTCTAGCCTTCTGTCACCCTATCACCTCAGACCCAGGGACATTCTTTGAATGTGGGAGCTTCTGGACTGACTTATCAACCAGCTGTGCCTTAAAGGGCCTCATGGGGGCGTCACCCCCGAAGGTCACTGCCCTGGGCTGCAATTTCGACGGCCACGCAAATAAAAACCCCTGAAGCTTGACAACTTCCTCGCCAAGTTCGCACAACCCAATTAGCAAAACATTCCTCGTTCTGGGGAAAATTAAAACATTCCAAAGTCAAACTCCTGGGGCGTCTGTTGACGTTTATTAAATTTTTTTGGTCTCGAACCTATTTCCTGTGATTTTCTTGGTGTGATTTTAACAGTCAGCCAGGGAGCGACTCCACGCTTCACAGTCATGCCACTGAGTGGAACATGTACAGGACTTGGCCTTGCTGAATCCTGCATGCAGGCCACAGAATTTCATCTTCTTTACCCACTGCAGGACATTCGGATATGAAGCGCAGATTGCCCCCGCCCTGTGGGTGCTAAAGGCCCACATTACCCACTGGGCCGCAAAGGCTGCTGCAGATACTCGATGAAGGCGAAAGCAAGGGGACAAATGCACTTGCAGAAGGTCATATTGATTGATAAAGCACCCTGTGGGCCGGCTGTGGATTGCTAACGTGCTCCCATGATGTGGTTGTTGTGGAAAACCAGGCTGCTTGCCTGAAGCCTCTGAACAACAAAACGGGGCAGAAAAAGACAGTGAAATCAATGAATGCCTCTTCTATGTTCCTACCAATCACCTAAAGTGGCTCCCATGGCTCGTTTCCGCACTGAAAACACAACATGCTTTCCTAAGACAGCAGAATTCCAAAGCAGAAGCTTTAGAGAAGCACTGAAAGATCCAAGCTGATGTATTGATTTTTCATATTCTTTACATTTCATGGACAAAAAAAAAAAAGTCGGCTTCACGACTTGAATGTCAATTCGCACCTTTGTCAAGTTAGTGGGTCCAGATTCTTTAAACTCTACTCTAGCCTGTATTTAAAATGTTTTCTCCTTGGACAGGCTCATCTTACCACAATGAACAAAGGCGACTTCTACTCAGCGAGTCGACAAGATGTGACTGATGCTGACATGAAATCTCAAGAAAAAGATGAACGAGGCAACGATACAAGCAGATGCATTAGAAGTCCCAATGTTCCTGCTACCATTGTTGAGAAACTGGACTTTGAATTCCAAGCTTCCCATTGATTGACTGCAGGAACAAAGTAAAATTCCCAGACTGCTTCAGTGATGATAGATGTCACATCAAAACCCTCCACATGGTCATGTTAACTAGGTGCAGATTTTAAAGCTAAAAAAGCTAAAAAAAACTACATAACACAAAATTGCATTGAATGACTCCATAAATTTCATTCTCCTTTAAAGGAATGCATCAGAAAAAGACCACATTTGCCTATTGTGACCAGGCCCCTATTGTCTTCTCTCTCCCAGGAGCCTTTCTGACAGAGCCAGATAGGCCTCTTACTGCTGACAGCCAAATATCCTCATCCATCCTCATCCAAGAGGCCCACAAGCGTCATCAGCCTCGACTAGATTTCCCCCGACGAAGCTCCATAGGAGAAATCTCCTGCCCCTCCCCGAAGCCTGCAAAGCAGCGGTGCTAGAAGGGTCCCTACGGAGCCTCTGTCAATATGTCATCATTGTCATAGCTGCCAGTTGGCAGCACAGTAACCTACTACAGATGTGTCAGCAAAACAGCCTTTATTTTATGTCCTTGTCTTTCTTGTGAATATCCAACAAGCTTCTTCTGTGGATTCACAGAACGGCTCATAACTCAGGCCCCTCAACCACCCATGATGCGCTCCTCATTCCTGTGACAGAGAGGTGTTTATAATGATGAACAGACGCACAAGGGAGCGTTTGATTTGTACGCCAAGTGCACGTGGGTGTGTGAGCGGTGTTGGGCTGTTACGCCGGTGGTGCAATACAAGCAGACGTAAGCACTTCTCACTGTGCTGACGAACACTTTGGCGACTAAACCAACCATTTCATGGGATGATAAAACCCAAGTAGAAATGTAACACAGAGACCACTTTATCTTTTGTGTGTGTGTGCAAAGTATGAGACATAGGCTGCTGGTAAATACTTTATGACTCTTCTTTGTTGGACAAAGAATGATGTTATTATAGATTTGGAGATGTGGAAAATCACAGAGGTTTGCAAAACAGAAAGGAGTGTGCCTTTGAGAAACATCCCCAGTGTGCTGACTTAACTGTGCACTATTTGTCCTCTGCAGCAAGTTTCCCTGAACGTGTAATAATAGTTTGCAACTACAACGTCCCGCCGAATGGAACAATATTTAGTCAGAGGGAGTTGCAAGTATGCTGTAAATATGAGGCATTTAGCTAAAAGCTGGGAAATGGCAGCAATATTACGGCCATTTGGGGAGCGGAGTTGTACTCGGTGCAACACTTCTGGGGCTTCATATCATCTGCCCTCTGACAGTAACTGTTTATACGCTGCATTTAGTGAGGATGGTATAGAACGTGACAGATGGAAAAGAGGGAGATAAATATAGATGGCAAAGGGGAAGGCAAAAGTGAGCTGTCCCTTACAAAAAACTGCAGAGTCCTATTGGTTAATAAGGAAAGAATGTTTCAGTGGTAGTGTGTATTAATATGATTCATACAAACATAAACACGCTTCTCTCATACAGGACCCATGTCTGTGTTGAACCTACGCATTGCGGTTTGGGTTCAAGGCCTCGTGTGAGGACATACATGACCTCCAACCATGGAATGTTTTTCATGGCCAGGTCATCCTTCTTCATTTTCTCTAAGTGGGTATTGCGCTGGACAGCATTTATTCAAGCCGTTTCAAGTGTTTGGATAGCTCGCTCCATTGGAATTAACACACCCAAAGTGCCCAAGATGACATCCATCAGTCAAACTTTGTTTCGTTAAGGGATCAGGTTAACTTCATGTTATCGCTTACTGTAACTGAACTCTCAGGGATTACATTCTGCAACTGACATCACGAGAAACTTTTTTCCAGGAGTGACACCATAAATCTAGACAAGCTGTAGAACACAGTGACATATATGTTTTAAGAGGTTGTGAAGGTGATAAGTAGGTTATGAATAAAATAAAACTATGTATCAATTAAAAAAATATATATATTATTATCATGATCATTATTATTATTATAAATGGATGGATAAATGCGATAATGCCACATACTTCCATCAATGTTGGCTGGCAACAAATCTGTGCATTTAAACTTCCACGAGTGACAAGTATGTGGGAGCCTGACTGTTGCCTGTGCATCAGCCCTCTGCAGAGCTTTACTTAATAACACAGATTTAATATGAGCTTAAGCAAACATTCTTCTCTGCCAGCTGTGCATAGGCAAAGCAGGTGTCAAGTAGTTAAATAGTAACTGCAAACAGCCTCCCCTCCATATTAAAGCATCGTTTGAAATGAAATGAAATCTTGGACCTGCTGCTAAGGGATCCCTTGTAACACTGAAGATATCGTAGAAACGTGACCTAAAATAATAACCCTCACCAGAAAGATTTTTTGGACATCTATTGGAATTAAATTGAATTAGAAGCTACAACAATATATCTTCTTCAGGTCAACCAGATAATTATTTATTAAAGGAGTCGCAATATTCTGCAGGTTCCAAAATGCCTTGACAATGAGTTTCAAATGATGGAGATACAAAGAGAGTCAAAATAAAACGACATGCTTTACCTGGAGCAAAATCTTAAGATTCTGGTAAATTGGGAAAACAGTGCTTTATATGTGACCTACAATAAAATTCAAGATGGCCAAAATGCCTCTGGATTGGAAGAGTGCAGTAATAAGAACCTGTCGCTTTCCTGTTACTGACTGCCCATTGTGTTTTATTAGGAAATAATGTGTTTGTTATGTTTTAAAAAAAGAAATATTTTCAGGAGTTTTAAGAACATTTTTGCTTTCTTCCAGGTCATCTGATAAAAAAGACATTATTATGATATGATTGACTGTGATCAGAAATATTCCTGTTGTGGGACATCATGGCCTGATTTTTACTGCTGAATAAATTTGGACGTCAAACATCCCTTAAGCTCTAATGTTCTTAATATTGTTTAATGATTTCCAATTATTTGAGCACCACAATTAGATTAATGATAAGAATCAAACTGGTCAATATTGAATTATTTTATAATCAAGTTTTCTCTTCAGAGAATTGGCAATAAATCTCAAGTTTTATTTGGACAGCTCATTTAAATGATGGTAAAAGACTTGTAATATCCTTTTACTTTAGGGATTATTTTTTAAAAAAATCCCTAATTCTGAAGGAAAACAGTAATAGTGACCTTGATTCTCTAATCAGTTTTTTTAATAATCCATTTCTGTCCCTAAAAAACTAGGCCATTCACAGAATCCCTCAGTGTCTGCGATCTCGGGAATAAACAAGCACACATGCAAGGAAACGCATTTACAAACAAGGAAACAAGTGTGAGAACAGAGACAATGGAAGCGTGTTATTGTGAAGAGGGTGATTAAGACATCACAATTCCATGTTCACGTAAAAACATGGCAACAAAGGTGGATGAATCTGACGTGAACAATTGTTCGCTTTGTAACTGTAGAAGTCTAAGAAAAGATTTTATTCAACTTGATTCATAAAGGGCTGCTTACAATCATAAAGTTCTTTAAAACCTTAAGGTAACCACCGCATTAGCTTGACAAAATCTGACTCTGTGTGTGTGCTTGTGTGTGCGTGTGTGCCCCCACCCCAACGGGTTGAAGAGAAATCTGCTGCAGACAGTGTCACAAACCACGGCTACTGCTTTAATTAAAGCCCTAATGATAGGCTTTCAGCCGAGATGGAACTTATCATCACACATAATCACTCGCCGCCAGTTAGTGCTGGCAGAATTACAACCATCTGGTCTCCAAAGAACACATTCTGATCATTCTTCATATAGCACAAGCGCTTCCTGTGTAGTGGGTTTGGTATTGTTAAATCCTGTCACAACCACCACATGTCTCAGATCTTGAGAAAACTTTTCGTGTTCTTCTTCTCTAGGTGCCGAAATGTCGTCTATAGATTAGTCCGGACACCACTGTTTGACTTCACCGTTTCCAGAGATGGAGCAAACAGAAGAAGCACTTTCTCCCTCAGACCAAACAGACGTTGTAATTTGTACGACATGTTCGCAAAAACAAAGTGCTGCAGAATCGAGTTTTTGTGAGGCCGCACCACTATCAAACAAAATCCCGAAGGGGCTGATTAACAGGAAGATTGGAAGGCAGTTTTCATGCTGCGCGTCTGTTGAGATTGCATGTGGCAAAATGTTAAAAGAGCTGCAGATCTGGCATGGAAACAGAAAACCGAGTTTGTGTTAAGCTATTGAGGCTTCAAACTACTGCACCATAATGTGCAGCAGCAGTTTGATCTACAACACCAGAAAGTGGAGAAATCTCACGGGTGATAATAACTCCTGTAAACACTGTTTACGAATCAGGTTGTAGTAATTTACTGTTTTTCTAAAGTTGGACTTGTTGACAGAATCGAACCAGTCGTTTTCACGCTTTCATTAGAGCCGTTTCACTTATGCTCACGTTGCCGCGAGATTTACTTGCAAGGAATCAATGTGAGGTCAAATAAGGAGCACTTAGGGATTATTTACAAGCTCTGGGAACAGTCAGAGCCTAACTGACAGCAAAATGGCACTGCATGCGCTGATGTAGTTGGGCGAACGCAGGCTGCCATTTTACTGATTTACTATTTACTGACGTAAATCCCACATCTGATTGTTGATCAAAAGGAGGATGCGGAGACGGAGGGATGTGGGGAGGAAGCAGTGCAGTGCCATGCTGCGTCACTGTAGTTGTACGTCTCTGTCAGGTTAATGGTGTGGGAGCGTGTGCAGGGGCTTAATGAAGGGGTCTAATGGCCTGTAGTAAAATGTGAAGATTTTATGCTTTGTCCATATTAGAGAAGGTCACTTGGCTTTTAAATATGTCTCCGTTGTTAATAGACACCGAAGCATTTTACAGTCGTGCCATGGTGACACAAATTCTTTCATTAAGGATTTTTTTTTAAATTTGTCTAGTCTCCTTCATGTTTATGATCCCCCTGTGGTGCAATATCTCCCCTCCTTTTACTTTGTCTGCTGCCCTCAGCTGAAAATGAACAGAGGATGACACAAATAGAAGAAAAAAGGTGTAGTGTCTGCAATTTGACAAGCTCTCCCCACAGGGTTCTTTAATCATTCATGCTTCATTAGGTGACTTCTGTTACCATTTTGCATCTTCCTTTGAAGGCGAGGAGGAAGACAGAGGGATGCGCGGCAATCAATTTCCCTCCGACACAACTGTGGCGTCTCTGTATGACTCCAACTTTTTGGCCTCAAAGCAGCTCAGAGAATTTAGCTTTAAAAAAAAGTTTGTTTGAGAGAACGTGTGGTTTGTTTGGTACAAATGCCAAATGGACCAATGACAAATTATTGTTTTCATTGATGTCGTGTCAGCACATTAGGGTTACAGACCTAAATGCTTGAGCCATGAGAAATAGATTATAACTGATAACGCTCCGTGAGTTCATTCCATGAGCAACTACATTTGGTGTCTGGCAGCAGGGATCATACATTTTTCACCAGGGTTGGTCCTACGTTGGTGTTCTTTGTGTTTAAACCAGGTCTTCTTTCTGGAACTTTACAGCATCACAACTGGTGACCGACCTGTATAACATATGTAACAGACAATACAAAACCAAAGAAAACACACTACACACACTATTTTCCACAGATTTAGGCCCTGCTGACTTCAAAAAGGTTTCCTCTTCCCATCTGCGCTGCAGTTCATATCCGGCACAACTCCAGTTAGAAATATGTGTTCTACTGGAAATTAGGAACCATAAATGTGCAGGGGATTTTTCTTGACTGTTTTAAATCAGTCATGTAGAATCACATCCAAGTTTAAAACCTAAAGCAGTTGTGATGGAGGATTTGTTGTTCCTGTAGCTCAGCCAAAAACAGACATTAGTAAGCGACTCCAAATTGAATTACGGCATCATTTAAACCCCCCAAAAGCCGCTTCCTTGAAAAAACATTGAAGACATTTGATTTGGGTTTGTTGACAGTTCAGTCCTCCAAGCAATGACTCNNCAAACAGCAACAATCACTGTGCTCAAAGCAACCATCTGTACCGCTTCAACTGTCACCTCTGTCCCTGCCCACCAGTTTTTCTGGTGATTTGGAGGGCTGCTCAGGCGCCAGCATGTAGCTCATAAGTTTTGACACATATATTACAACCGCTGGTTTGTACACTCGTCTCTTTACCAATTTGTCGGGTCAGACAGCTGACTCTGTGTGATCTCGCCTGTTCCCCAGGCTGAACCGCACAGATACCATCGGTGCTGGAGTGCAGATGTCAGACTGGGAAATGATGGTGGTTTACTTGAGTTGAATTGCGCCCTTGAGAGGAGGAAGTATACTTTTGCTATCAGATGAGAGATCAGAGAAGGCGAATAGTTATCACATCAGCAGTAATTAGGGGAACAGGACGCGGCTGGCTGATAAGGATCTGTGGGCTTCTTGCAGATGCTTGAAACAAGTCCCCGAACGCCGTGCAACATCGTCTGTTTCCTTTCATCCCACCTTACTTAAACCTGGTTTTCATGGTAATTTATGATAATTTTTTTTTTTTTTACTTTTTAAAAATGTTATCTCATTTGTTTAGCATCTGACGTATGTAGTTTAAACTGGTCTTATTTCCACATTTGGGACGAAATCACATTTGTAGCTTTATCTTTGTTCTAACAAAATTATAAAACTGCCTTTTTTTGCTCTCTGTAGGTTCTACCAAGAGCTACCTGCTTCTCTTTGACCCTCTGAAAGAGTTCTTGCCGAGTTCCTCTTGAAGACGATATATAATCCATGCTCGCCATCTGCCAAGTCCAGACAGAAATGTATTGTTAATAGTGATTTATCACTATTGATTTAAAGCTGCCAAAGTTCTGCACTGTAGAATTATAGCTTTTCTGCACTTTTAAAAATGATTTATCGAGTTTTTGCAAAACCATTGTTCGTCGTTTACCTTTTTAGTCTATTGGATAAACTTTGGCAAATTCCATGATCTGAAACCCTTGTTAGTATTCTTTAGAGGTTCATCACAGCTAATACATTTATTCTAATTTTGTTTTGGAGTTTTGAGTGATACTATTTCTAATCTCTCCAAAAGCCGAATTCATGTTTTTCATTTTTAAAGAGGAGCTAAAGTCTGAAAACGTTCATGTGTGGTTTTTCAAGTCATAATCACCTCTTGCAAACTGACATCCTTCCATTCTTTATGCAAATCACCTTCCATTGTCAACGCCACCTAGGGGCTAATGTGACAGGGATTCTCACACTCTATCATAGTAATTAACATCCTTCCCCATCTGCCCGTGCCAACCCCTCCACCCCCCCACACACGCACTCATACACACTCATACACGCATTCACAAACACCCCCTAAATAAGCTCAAATTAATTTAAACTCTTTTCTTATAGGTGTCAGCCGAGTCATTATCCTGTCATTTGGACCTGTGAGTTTTTAGCAAAGAATGCAAAACTGCTGCTGAGAGAACAAGACACAGCGGAGTGTGTGTTTACGTGTGTGTATGTGATGTATGCTATAATGTGTGTTGTCTGAGGTAATGTGTATTTGGTCAGAAGGATGTTAGGATAACAACGCTAAGCTCTACCATATATATTTTCTTATACTTTAAGATGGTTTTTTTCATTTAAATTTAGCTTCTTTTTGCAATTAAATCATTTAAAAGTGCATTACGGACGATGAATTTGAAGGCGTTTAAAATGCTGAGCCCCCAGCAATTAGCTGTGTTGTAGCAGAAGGCACAATATAACATTTTCAAAGCATCAGAAGGGGATTAGCATAGTTTGGAGCTATTATCATTATCATAAACATTCCAGTGAGTCATTGCTCAATACCGCTCACCCCCCCTGTAAAAGAGTCTCTAGCAGCATGACTGCAGGCTGGGAAGGGTCAATAAACTCTGAATCCTCACAGTTCCACTTGTGTGTTTGCTGTACAGGAATGTCCCCACAGGCACAGGTTCATTTCCCTTCTGAATCGAAAAAAAAATGTTCAGTGGTTTTTGTTAACTTTTATAGGCACCATAAATTGAGCCAAAGCCAAGCAGTCATACTTTTGGAGACGACACCAGAAGATATGGATGAGGAGAAAATACACAGAGAGACGGCCAAACATATGGTCTCTAGCAGCGGAGGACACACACACACACCTACACACACACACACACACACACACACACACACAGATGGTACAGATTGTCAAGTGGCCAAAAGGTTCAGATGCAGGTTGTTCGTATACTCTGAGAAGAAAGAAATAACAACTGTGCACATGGATGAAGCACATCATTATGTGTTGCTAGTTAGATAACTAACTAAAGTGAATACGTTTTCTTCTGTGGGTAAACTATTGTAGCCCAACCTCTTTTTAATGATACCTTTGCTAATGTGGGTCTAATTACCAGAGCTGATGCTTCTGGATCAGAACTATCCTCTCTGCTGCTTAAGCTTGGCTGGCAGCCTGAGGGGAGGAAAGGAAGGTTCAGTCTTTACAGACCTAATAAGTATATAATGTAAAATCATGAACGAGACAGATGGCAGATAGAGCTGCTCGCGCCCTCTGTAACATTATGAATAAGCAAGAGGTTTCGCTGCTCACCGTTGTCAGGACACATGAGATCTTCCACCTAATTCATACTTTTTTGATGAAGTATTAATTATCAAAAGCTGGCCTCCAGACAGATCTCACGCTACATGAATGAGAATATACGTCTGGCTAGCAAAGGTCGTGTACTGGGAGCTTCAGTTGGCTGCAGCCTCCCCTTCAAACCTAACTGGTGTGAGCAAATGCCGCGTGTGGCCTGTGATAGTCTGACCGCCCGTCCGGTATTCCAACACAAATACCATAAAACTTCCTGGATTCCTCCAGATGTTGAAGATGTAAACCAAAGGATTTTTTTCTTTTTAAAAAACTGTATTTGTGATTTATCTCACTGAATTTACAAACCTGCAGCATAATGATGAACAGACAATCGTAAATTTTTACTGTTGTATTCTGCAGGATTGTTTTGAACTTGCACTTAATATTGTTGAGCAGTGGCCAAGGAGCGGGTCCTGTTGTTACATCACAAATCATGCCTAAAAGTATGTCTATTAAATTCTGCCTTTCAGTGAGTCCATAAAAAGGAAATGTTTATTCAGTAGCCATAAACAGGAAAAGACTACACATGGTTTTACAGGGTTATGCTTAAACGTCCGGTTTAGAGCAGAAGAAGAAAAACTTAACCTGACATGCCTCAGTTTGTTTTCCAGCTATGATAAAGCCCTAGATATAAATTCTGATTGGTGAGTTGACAGTAAGAACCTTATCATCTTTACGATTTCTTGAGAGCTCCAACTACTCTGTGGCCCTCGTCAGGCTGTAGACCACCAGAAATCAAAACATCAATTCATCGTCAGTCCCGTGAAGACAAGCTGAAAGTACAAAAGTGCACTGAATTGCAGCCTCTCAGAGGGCAACAGTGACATTTGGGGGCAGTGGGGCGGTGGTGGAGTTAGCCAAGGCAGTGGTGTGCTGCTCACCTGCGTGTTGGCTGTGCAGATTCTCGGCCGCCCTGGATCACTAAGTAGGGATTTGCACGCAAACTGGTGTTACTGGATCCACCTCAGTGTCATGTGCTTCCACAGGTTTAGGAATTGAAGAAGGCGAGCTTCTCTCATGGCTCTCAGCTCTCAGTTTGATTCAGGTTCTATTATCCGTGCCTGCGTCTATAATAAGCAGGAACTGTCCCGTCTTATTAGGCACGCTTGGTGGCGCTCCCTGTACCCCAACCCCACCCTTGACTCACTCCACTCCCCACCGCCTCGGTCTAACGCCTTAGTAAGGGGAGAAGGACGAAGACTTAAGAAATTTTATTCTTTTCTATAACACAATTAACTAGAATAACTCCACATGCATTTCACTCGATTGTCAGAGATATATATATTTTTTTTTCATCCAGAGAGAAATAATTACTTCCAAACTAACTTTATTCGCTGGCGCCTTTATACTAACACCAGATAATCTTAGGTTTTGATGAATTTCTTTGATCCTTTAATATGAGAGTATTCCTCCAGGTGTATTAAGGATTTTCTGCCTCAGTCACACACGCCCTGTGTCTGTGTGATCGAGTAAAACGACACTTTATTTACACAGCTAATAGTTTTATATCAAACATAAACACAACAAAATGTTTCTGATAAGGTGGTTGGTACAGAATCAATGCCAAACACCTCCGATTTACTGTTCAGTCAATGGATCTTGAATAGGAATTCTTTGTATTCTTAATTCAGTTGTTACTTTTCTCTTCTGAGTGTTGAATTTTTGAGAAATAGGCTGTATGTGTAGGTTACCGTCAGATTCGTTTCCTGTGCTCTGACTGTATTTCTTGAGTCAGACAGGCTGGCAGATGACGCCAGAGTATATATCTGTACTTTACTGAGGCGACCATGGGGTATATGGTTTAGAAGTAAGGAAAACCAGAGAGGAAGAAGTTACCTTCTGAACAGTTTGTTTATGCCATTTTTATGTCCTCGGCACCATAAAATTGACCCAGGACTCATTCTCCAATAAATAGGACAAGGATTGCATATGCTGTCTGCACATTCTGAGAGGGTGGGTTACGCAAGCCCTCTTTCTCCGCTAATTCCATCAAAGCTTTGGGAGCAGTTCTAATTGGGCGTCTCTATTTTGGGGTTTTTTTCCAGCCTTGTTTTGCTGCCTTTGAGTAAAGGCAGCGCAGCGAATGTAAAGCTGTGTGATAACAGGGCCATTCGCCACAGTACCGAGTTTGACCCGACAACCAGCCTCCATGACGGATGGGAGATGATTCCGAGCCCCGCAGCTCAGCAAGACACGCTCAGCACATGCACTCCTCCAACAGCTCCGTTGCCCTGCTGTTTTTTCTTGTCTCACTCAGCATCTCTCCCTTTCTCTCCTCCTATCTCTGTAACTCTGCAGATCGACCCAGCTCGTCTGTAGGCAGTCTATTTAAAGCTGGTGCCATAACCACCCACTGCATCTTTAAGAAGTGGTGACTCACCTAAACAGATCAGCCCTGTGCACGCACACCCGCAAACACACACTCATGCTTCTTTTTCTCTGTTTATGCTTGTCTTGAGGCAAGTGCATATGTTTTAGAATGATAGTATGTCCCAAAGTGAAACAACACACACACACACACACATAAGGTTTAGTGAAGGCAGGAATGGTGGCACAAATAAATAAATACTTAAATAAATAGGTCTTGTTTACTTACAGTGCATATGTTCATAATGTGCAGTTCCCTGTTCACATGCACACACAAACATGGGCATGCACACACACGTGCTGTGCACTTAGAGGTATTGAGTTATGTGCTATTCTGGGTGCATCCAGGGGACTTCCAGCTTACGGGAAAAGCAAATGGTGACATTTGCATTTAACTCTGCTCGGCCAGGATATAAGCAATAGGGTTTAGAAAGTGAATGGGAGATGGATGTTGGCTGTTCGTGAGTCGCCTGCTTGCTGATTATTAAACTAACAGGGCAACGCATATGGCATGCTTCTGTATCTGTGGCAAGAGCCCGCAGCCGGCCAAGCTGAGCAGTTTTTGCTGGCACGGTTTTTAGTCTCCCTCACTTCTTTGCATTATTAACTAAACCCTGAATAATTCACCAACTTTCCTATCAAACAAATATTTTTGCTACCTGCACCTGCAAATTGCTGGAGGTCAAGCTGCCACACCATACAGGAATCAATATAGAGGATGCTGGTAATGTCATGAAGTGTTTCGATGAAACCGTATTAGCCTCCGCGTCGCTGACTGTCGCGAATCATGACATCATTTCTATCCTCTGCTGGATCTGTGTGACATTATCAGCATTCCTCTGCTGCCCTTAAATGGTGATTCTGAGACTTTATTAAAAGGTTCAGCAGCCCACGCGCCTTTACATGAAATTTACGCTTTCCCAAAGAAATATAACAAACTGTCATTTAAGTATCTTAGCACATGAAAAACTCCGCACACAAAAATAGAGTTTGGCTTGAGCTGCCTCTCAAGCCCTGCATACCTAATAATCTGCTCCAAGTGCACACAACGCCTTTCTGCAGCATGTTACTGTGCAAATTCCACGTGGCGAAGGTCCTGAAACCTTGCCTGAGTGCTGATAGGTGAAATCTAAATCCTGGAAATGACGCCACGATCTCCAGTACTGATTTGAGTGCTGGCTTGTTAGTCACGCTTTGATGCACGGTTTGGAGAGGACTCCAGGAAGCACGCCCAAACGCACATGCGCACTTCTCCAGCAGGCAGACTTGGGGATTTGCTCACGCAGCCCGTGAGAGGAGGGCGGCAGCAGCTTTTGGTACTCGGACAGGAAACCAAGGTCACGTGTTTCAACCCCAGCTAAAACATTTAGAAAATATAAACCTGCATGTTGTCGTGCAGCCAACAGATTGAATCATGACCTTCCTAAGGTCTCCTTTCAGTACCCAATGGTAAAGACTGTTATGAGGTTTGTATGGATATTTTGTTTTACTGATTTCAGTAAAAAAACACCAAAAAACCCTCACAATATTCAGTAATTTTATTGTATTTATAAAAAAGTTAGTGTAAGTTAACAGACTGAATTATTTGATACCACAAGAAGTACTTTTCAAAGTAGCAGCCTTACTTTTCCTAACTGTATCTCTAATATTGACCTGATGTAAATATTTCCTTATTTCGTTAGAATTCTAGGGGTCGAGGGCTTGACTCCACCTAACATCTCTAAATTTTTTAAATCTTTCCAACGCCGCAGATGTTCGGTAGGACAGCACGTGCACAGACCCCCACTGGCTCAGCTCCATTTACTTAGAAAAGGTTCTGTCAGATTGTTCAACATGAAGCAGTGGAGAACTCCTAGCAGCTGCAGCCTCTCTTCACATGCAATAAAGTTTGCTGCCATCATGTGTTTTGGATCTTTCACTCTTTTTGAGGTCAGCTCAATGCTGAGTTTGGTTTGTAATTTGTACATCGACCTTACTTTTTTCTGCAGGCCTTCTGCCACTGGCATCCACTACATGCCGGGCATAGATGCGTTGTCTGTCTCCCCCTCTTGCTTTACACGTGACCCTGCTCTGTGGCGCGGATGGTGATCTCTCCAAACAGGTTTGGTTTGATGATTCAATAGAGCAGACTCAAGGGACCTAGTTCGGTCTGCAGCCTGACATTGTAGTCGGACCGGAAGGCGGAGCAGCCCCGATCCACCTCACTGATAAACAGATGCAATGTTTTCAGATGAACCCTATTTTGGAGGAAGATATGCTAAAGCCCTTGGCCCTATCGCGTAGCTGCCTCTAATAAGGTCTCTGATTGGCAGGAGACGTCTACCAGAAAATGTTTGGAACTGCTCGATCAGATTCAGTTCACATTCCAGAAATCTCCAACCACCACTAGTGCCTTTTTGAATCATTAATGATTACAACGTCAACATGGTGCTAGAGACACCAATGACACAGGAAAGACTAACAGAAGCTACTCAAAGCTTTACTTTCTTCTATCAAGTGGGTGACTGACCCTAAAGGTGTTGGCCTTTCGTAAAGTCAAATCCTACTAAAACAACTGACACACATTTTTAATGTGCAAACTTTGTCATTTAAATCGCTTGCATATGTTGTTCAATTTTCAAGCAGATTTTTCCTCTAAATGTAAGTCAAGATGTAGAAATTGTTGCATTTCACACTTATTTTCATTTTCCCTATTTAAATAAGCTGCGATAAATAAAAATAAGAATACCCATCACATAATAATCAAACCTATCTGGGTTCTGGTGTATTTCTTCTTTTCCTGGAATGTGTGCCTGAAAACCAAAAGAAAATTAAATGTTAACATTAAAACACTACACAGGTGTCATCTTAGCTGCTAGGCTTCTTAAAATGATTAAAATTAAACTATTACATTTATATGGGCGCAGCCAATATGTCAGTTTTTAAAAGTTTAAATAAAGTTATTGAATAGAAAACAGTTTTGCTAGATACTAAATACAATTTTGATTATAAAATAGTTGTTAAAAATGACTTTTTTACATTAGCCTAATAGTATCATTCAAAATTATAAATGAAAGCAAAGGTTTTTTATTAGTGAATCCGTGTGTGCAGAGTGCAAAATTCAAATTTTAACCTCAGATTTATACAGTGTGTATTGTAAAAATAAAGTTTGCTTTTTAATAATGGAGCCCAGGAGGAGTTCTGCAGTTTGTTGGTGATTTAGGGCTGCAGCTGGATTTTAAACAATCCATCAGTAAATGTTCAAATTATAAAAATAAAGTATATTTATTACAATTTTTGTGATTTATATTTATATACTAAAGTCAGTATTAATTTAGTGTTTAGTAGATTACATAAAAAATATGCTGTAACTGTAAACACTGTTTAAAATTATTTTTAAAATATTATTTTAGATTAAAAAATACTTAATTACAATCTTGCATTAAAGAAGAACATCCTGTATAATCTTGTATTGCGCTGTCCTACGGTATTATTCCACTGTAGTATTGATACAACCCCACACATTATTAGAGAATTTATAAAAACCCCAGTGTTTGTTTGATGTGTGTAAACTTTTTTTTCTTACTATGAACAGAAAAGGAGACAGTGAGAAAAAGACACTAAGCACGATTCTGAGAAAATTAAATACACGACTACGTTTTTTTAAACTATAAAATTTGATGTTATTTAACTGTATATGATAAATAATGCATGATAAAAATCTGAAGAACTTCACTGATCTAATAAAACCATTTCTTATCATCTCACATCTCACATCTTTACCTCCTAAATGGCAAAAGAGAGCACATTACAGATACAATTATATTTAAACGTAACTGAGAAAGTTTATCAAAATTGATATTTAAATAAATAATTAAACTAAACACATAAATGGAAAAAAATCATTTAATATAATTCACAATTTAATGTGAATTTAATGTAAATTCAGTGTTCATTTGGAGAAATGAAGATTATAAAGAATAATGATGACATTTAATTTTCCTTGCCGTACAGAAAAACTCCTGAACAGATAAAAAGCCCCTGTCCTCTTTCTCTTGGTCAAGTTGACTCTCTCTCACTCTCTCTCTCTCTCTCTCTCTCTCTATCTCTCTCTCTCTCTCTCGAATGTTGGATGGAAATCGTGAAGCAGTGTGAGAAGACTGAGCTGCTCATCTTTGACCAAGTTCAGCTCCCTGAAGGAGAGCAGAAGCACCAGACTGAGGTCCTGGTTGTCCAAACCCTCTGCCCAGTCCAGACTGAACTTCTGCACTGAGAAGGTTTTTCCAACACCAGCCACACCGTTTGTCAGAACCACTCTGATCTTCTTCTGCTGCTCAGAGAAGGTTCTGAAGATGTCCTGGCACCTGATTGGAGTGTCCTGGAGGCTCTTCTTGGAGGTTCTCTCCAGCTGTCTGACTTCATGTTGTGTGTTGACCTCCTCACTTTGTCCCTCAGTGATGTAGAGCTCAGTGTAGATCTGCTTCAGCAGGGTTCCACTTCCTGCTTCATTAGTTCCTTCAGTCACACGTTCACATCTGCTCCTCAGGCTGATCTTCTGTCCTTCTAGAACCTCCTGCAGGTCCCTCACTAAAATCAGAGAGAACACAGAAACCCATGATTTCCACCTGTCATCAGGTGGTCACCAGATCTCCAGACTGATGACATCACATGGTGAATTAGCCAGTCAGCAGTTTTACTTAGTCCCGTCTTCATTCCAGCATCTGTCTGCAGTCTGTCAGAGGGATCACCAGAGGACTCTCCTGGTGGAGCAGACTGGTCCCGGTCTGGCAGGACGGACTCCTTCCTGTTACTGGGAAATCTTTGGTATTGACATTTAGGTGATTGTTCAGAAAGTCACCTGATGACTGAGTTTAATCAAATATTATTGAGCCATTTCTGTCTGCATTCATCTTTCAGTCTGAAGAACATGATCTTCTTGATGGTTTCAACCAGTATTATCCACATATGACTGTCTAGGATCTATATTCAGGTTTTAGGCTTCTGTGAAACACCTACAGACAATTATGTTTGTAGCAAATGTTATTAAAAATGAATTAAAATGTAAAATGAACAATCATTTATTCAACATTCAGCAAAGAGAACTTGAGGTAAAAATGTAACTGAGACGTCTGTGTAGGTTCTCAGTCATCCAGGTCATAGTTATCTGAGAAAAGGTTGTGTTCATCTGGACTTCTCAATTTTCATTTGGAAAACGTTTCGCCTTCTATCCAAAAGGCTTCATCAGTTCTGATCAGGTTAGGTGCAGAGCTTGAAGATATAGCCCTTTTTTGACCATTGGCATGCTAATGTCAACTGGGAGT
>CAAE01015004.1:79370-93846 GCA_000180735.1 Tetraodon nigroviridis | reverse complement strand
TGTGTGTGTGTGTGTGTGTGTGTGTGGGCGTGGATAATCAATGACTTCAGAGCCAATCTGTCTGTTTTTTTTTTTTCCTCCGTAGAGACCAAGAGTGCAGAAACACGTGCACCGTTGTACTTCTATCTTTGTCAGGACTTGTATTGACATAATGTAACCACCTCTATCCTTACCTGAAGCATCCTAACTAACACCCTGACCCTAACAGTCCTTTGGAGTCGTGAGAATAAGCCAAAATGTCTTTACTTTCAAAAATGTCATAATTTTGCTAGTAGAATGTAATTTTTGGCACTCAGTGTGTGGCAAGTACACCCACACACACACAAGCCCAAAATCAGTGGCAGATAAATTGAAGCACAATGATCAAACACTGAATCAGAAGACAAGTGGAAATGATGGTCACCTTTGCCAGACCTGTGAAGCTCATTGCCTTTGGTGAGTGTGTACTGGTGTGTAAACCAAAGGTTTTGCTGAGATCAAAGGTCCAACATGATATTGTGCAGGCACATATTATCATATAGCTGTTGCTCATCAATTCCAGTGTCCAGCAGGGTGATGTAGACCAAATTAGATAGTACACCTGCCTCTTACATGAACACAAGGGCAGTTTAATTCATGCAACTCATCTAAATCAAAGGTCCCCATTCAGATGCAACAGTGGCAATTGACAGACTGCTTGTGTTAGATTTACAAACCTTAGGGGCTTGAATTGACGAATTAGTGTGTATGTGTGTCAGTGTGTGGTATTTGTCCATATAAATGAGGCAAATGTGCAGCCAACATTGAGAAAACAGTCTAATTTATAGACACATTACCTTCCAATCTCCTCATGCCCTTCTCTCTCTGTGTGGTGTCAGCCTCCAGAGTGAAGCTTAGTGATTCCAGTTTGTGCTGAAGGATCACATCTCTGGAAATGAGACATTTGAGTGATCCTGCCTTTGCCAGCTGGGCCAAACAGAGATGGGAAAGCAGGTGGAATTTTGATTAGGCCTGAATGAGGAGAGGAGAAAATAAAAGAGGTCATAAAAGGTGTCATAAACCTGTAGTGACAAACACAAAAACATTTAAAAAGTTATGCATCCAATATCCATCCAGCTTTTTCATAGTTTAGATTAGATTTTTTTTATGTGGCATAATGTAGGAATTTCTATAAAGCTCACACATTTTTCTGCATCTAGAAACAGAAATCTTTCAAAGTTGGAAAAAAAGCAAAAAACAAAAAAAAAACCTAAAAAAAAAACAAAAAACAAAAAATGGGACAAAAATGCTAAAGATTGGACAGAGAATGACTAAATGTCAAGGCACACACTAATGTTGTACTGTTGCACATTGCTCCATTCAAATATCTTTCCATTATTCAATCCGTTTTCAATCGCTTTTTGTAATGAGTTAACAGGTCACATCAATGTAATTAAAGTTGGGATCGACTGGGTCATGTGATGAACAGTGTGAGTGTCTTTTGTCAAAGCCTTTCAGGTCTGAAACACAGCCACACTCACACATGTAGCATTTGCCAGCAATTTTCCAGCCTTGTCAATGTAAGGCATCATGTGTAAATGAGACCCAGAGCTGACATTTTTTGGGATATGAGCACTGACAATTGTTCCACATCAAGACCTTACATTATTCCTGGGAAATTGCCGTGGATTGTAGCGAATTTGGCTACACATCTTTCCAGCAACTTCGAGCATGAACAGATGTTCTACAACATAGTTGCATGTGTGAAAAGTTAAAATCATCACTGGTGCTTGGAGCAGATTCCTGGTAATTTACAGAAAACTACTGTATTTGTTGGAAAAAAAAAAAAAACAAGCCATGAAAAAACCAACAAACACAAATAAACAAATAAAGCAGCTGCAGTTGCATTTGTAGACAATATGTATGGTTCTAAAGTATTTGTTTACATTTAAATGACAGCTTCTAACGTACAAAATTCTGCATTGTGGGTTTTTTGATCCTGCAGACCTTAAGTGTACCTTGTTTTACTGGGTATAACTAGAACAGCTTTTATAAGCATTGTGTTAGCTGACCATTGTATGCTGTTTATTTTCAATCACTTGGGGCCATTTAAAACTCATCAGCCTGCTCTTTTGCTTTGCCTGGAGTTAATCAGCCCATTGTGACCTCCAGTCTAAACCTTCCAAAAGGAATTAAACTATAATGGATATATTTGAAAGTGCCTAAAATGTATTTTTAATCACATTGAATAAAACAAAGGTCAAATGAAATTGGATAACAGTATTCAGATGTAATGATTTACATCTTAAAGACACCGAGAAATGCTTCCTCTGACGTATTTCCTGGCTGCCACAGTGTGTGTTTAAACATAGTTGTATTTAAATCTCTTATGGATTGTCCTAACAAATCAAGCCCAGATCCACCTCAGCCAATAGACTTAACAATGGCGCTTTTGCCCAATGTGCTTTCTTTTATTGCGTAAGGTTCTTTGTGTGCTCAATGCTGTGTGTGTTTTTGGAAGACTGTTTAAAAAAAAAAAAAGAAAAAACAAGGTGTCACAGTAGATGGTGTATCATGCTGGGGAGTCCAAATAATGTGCAGCAGCTCTGTCCACAGCAGATCAATTCTATTTCCTGGGCCTTGGAGCTTTTACAGGTATCACAAATGCAGAACTCGATCCCACTGTTCTTTAAATTGATCCAGCGTTTGGTCTTGACATCAAATGCTGCAATGCAGAAGGTTGGAAGGTTGTTGGAGCAGCTAGCATGAAAGTAGCTGACATGATTTGATTAGGCAGCAGGGGAAAAGTATAGCAGTTACAAACAGCAAATAGTGGAGCTTTTAAAGAACGGATCTGGTGCATGTGTTGCAAACCATAGCCTACCAATTGAAAGGGGACAGAGAAAGATTGAAAGAAAAGACAGATAGAGAGGTGAAAAGAAACATAAATTAATATTTTTAAACAATTAATTAAAGTTTGATTAAAAAATTCAGTACTTCAGTGCGTTTTCCACACCAGCTACACAACTGCCACATTCCTAAACATAGCGACAAGGCTGAGGAAAAAAGAAAAACAAAACAAAACTCTTGGGCTTACTTGCAACTCAATGCATTGATGATAATGGTTAAAAAAATACTCACACAATCATTAAGATGCAAAAATCTTTGCTAATCAACAAAGAGACATAACATGGAACTAGAGCAAACGTTGCGGTGAACTTTCAGTGGTGCTGATCACTTTGCCAATGGTAAACAGTTTGTAACAGCTGCTCTCCACGTAACAGTGGTGAAGACGTTGCCGTGTGCTGAGCTGTGCAGCACTTTGGGTTGGTGCTGATGAAGCTCTTTATTAGGTTGCCAATGTCCCGACTGTCTAAAACATCTCGATGAACATGTAGGAGAGTAAAGAGCATCAGTCTTTTTTTGTTACGAGTAACCGTATCTTCTGGCGTTGAAGAGTGGACATTGTTCTCTCAGATGATGCAGCTGAGATTGGAAGGGATGTGATAGTTTAATGAGGATTTCAACTTCTTTGAAAAGAGTCTTTGTTTGTAAACGGAGCTTAGACATCTTTTATATATGTCTTGTACGGTGTTGCCGGGAGAGTTGCCGAGAACGCCTCCAAACATTTTTAGCTGCGTTTCCAGCCATCCATGTCAACGTGCAGGAAGGTGCTGGGAATCCACAGTCACTGTTTGTTCCTTTTTGACTGCCATGATGACCACATGCTCTCTATGATTGGCTGTTTTAATGCCATCTTGGTCAAATCTTCTTCTTAGTTCTTCTACATGCCGAAGCACCCGGGGAAGCAGTAAAACTGATTAATTTGGGTGATCCACAGTCTTACAAACAAAATGTGCAAAAGCTCACAACTGAGAAATTGTTTTGGTTTGAACCTTACATTTTCTTGCCGTATATAGCAACACTGCTATTGATTGGAAGACGATGCTGTCCTAATTAGTCAGAAATAGAGTAAAAAGTTTAGAGTCTCCAATAAAGCCAGTCAAACTAATGTTCATGCACTGGACTTTTTGTGATGGACATCGCAGAAAGCTAACCCAGTCACAAGGAATGCATGCAAACGCCTCACACAGAGTGTGGCGTCCTTAGAGTGTCGTTGGAGTACAACATGCCTTTACATTTGTTCTTACTAAAGCCGGTGACTTGGACTAATTGTGGTGTTTGTCTTGCCCACCCACGATTTAGCTGGGCTGTGAACTGGGCGGCTGCACATCCCTCAAATCGGAGCCCTAATAGAGTGATGGATAGTTTGCGCCTGTCAGTGTGACATTTGTAATGGTCCCATCCTTTGTACAAATGAGAAGGGGGAGGTATAAATAGAGGGAAGGGTATGCAAAAAAAGCCATGTTTCCTTCAAGTTCTCTGTCTCCATCTACATGTCTGCTGTTTAAGGACCAAGGCAAGGGCAGAGCAGACACATTCACTTTGAGAAATGAACAATAGAAGCAAATTGGCTGCAGCGGTTGTGTGCTTTCAGTGTAAATCTTTTTGTTTTAGGTGAAAGTGGATTCCATTCATTACATTCCCACACACTGCACAGCTTAGTTTCCTCATTTATGTTCCCTGCACCAGATGCATCATTAGATGAAATAACAGCTCAGTTTTATTTTCATATTTTCTGACAGCTGTCATGCTTTTTAAAGCTAGGTAGGCAATTTTCCTCCATGGCGGAACAGTTATTCGAATAAATCGTGCATGAGTTATGCATGAGCCGAAATGTGGGGGAGTCCACTCTGAAATTAATTACTGGGTGGGTCCTAATACTGTAATGTTCATATAAATCCATTTCTAATGGCTTTAACCTTTATATTTCAACTTTACACATTTAATCTTTTTAAAACGATGAAAAAAAAAATCCCTTTTCTTCTTCAGCTACTCAACCTGTAATCTACATTATTAATCCCTCACACAAAGTCTAGCTTGGTTAGTGAATAGTTTTTCTACTAAAATCTATTCTGTCTTCACTTTTGTTGTCTCTTACTAGCATGTGGTAATCTCCATGTTGTAAAAACAACATATACATATATCTGTGTTTGTGTGTGTGTGTGTGTGTGTGTGTCCATCTCATTCTTCAATCCTAGGTCCCTTGTCCTTGAACTTTTGTAACTTTCCCACCTCCACTTTTTGTAGTCGCAACAATCTGCATTCCAAACTCTTTAGAACATAGTGACACATAAACATAATGTTGCCACAAACACAAGAAAGAGCACAAATACAATTTTTTAGGCTTGGTTTTCCCACTGTGGTCATGCACACACAGTGGTGTTAGTGGGTTCATCTTAACCATCGTGACCTCTGCATAGGCCAAAACAAATAAGCAAATGTGTGGAAGGATGACACTTTTAACAGGCACACAACCATAGTCAAATGGTGTCATGTCCAAAATCATCTGAAACCCTTCTGGTAGTATTTAAAAAAAAAAAAAAAGAAGTTTGAATAATATCAATTGTCTCAATTGTCTTGAGAACCTTTCAGGTAAAACACACCCCAGTGTTTTTTAGGCAGAATGTCAATAATCCATTTTCTTTTCTCTGTAGATAGAAGTTCCCATTCTGTGTTCACATCAGTGGCTCACAGCTCACCAGGCTTATTTAAGGAGCAGGATTGATTTATTTTGGAGTCCAAAGTGCTTCGTATCAAAAAGACAATTAGCAGGCTCGTTTGTTGTTGCAGCAACCAAAGATCATTGCAGTTTTAATTTAATGAGTTGTGTCTGGCTCAGGTTGAGAATCCGTTGGAATTTAATAAGTGTTGTCATAGTGTTCAATAGCATACAAGGGAAAACAGACTCAGACAGACTCATTAAGAGTTGTCTGCATGAGCTGTTATTAGACTCTGGACTAAACTAGTTTATACTCCTGAGTGTATAATGTTACTCGAACAATAGATCATTCACAATATAATATTAGCTAAATCAGAATTAAAATGGAACATACTATTGATGTTAGCATATGGCACCTGGTGTTTAAAACAATTAAGCAACTATTTTGCTCTCTCATTTTAAAAGACAAGGTTCCTAACAGATTTTTGCCTGTGGTGGATGTTTGTTCAGGAGAAATAAAGAAACGCAACGGTTTAGCATGCAAAGAGCTATGGTTCTGTGGCACTAATGGAGCATTAGATTGGGGTTAAGCGCTTGAATGGGGAGTAGTTCTCTCGCTTTGCCCTGGGGGCCATACATACCGGACTACTGCTTAGCATTACCATAATTGCTGGACACCGGAGCACAGCGGAAGGTACTGAGCAATTCCCATTTTGGTTCACCTAATTCACTCTGATTGAGCTGGGAGGATTGGTGCAGAACTCCATGAATGACCCCGGTATAGGATAGATAAAACCTCTCTGAAGATGGCAGGAGACAATAGAACCCTGCACAGACAACAGACAAGGTGGCTGGTCCATTTTCTTTTGTTTTTTTATTTATAGGAATTGCATTTATTAGATAAAGAAAATCAATGGGGAAACTGTCCAACCAAGAAATCTTCCAAACAGGCTCAATTATGTTTCACAATCAGAAATATACAGTATGTTGCTTTGCACTGTTGCTGTCTTTCCACTTTTGTGTTTTTCCCCCCATATACCCTTATTTTTTTCTCCAGCAGAAGGCTCTAGTTTGAATTTAATCAAAAAAAGGGAACACTACATTGCATATAACTCAACCGGACCCCAGAGAGTCTCAAACCAGTTTTTATTGGGCAAACACAAAAACCAAAAACTGATATGTAGGGTGTTAATGAGATGTGGACAGATGGGGGAATATAAGGCGTAAAAGCTGAAGGCCTGGAGGAAAGAAAAGCTTTAATTTGATTGAATTTCACTATTGCTTGCCACAAAACAATAATATGAATCTTGGTCCTCTAGGCTGGGCTTCTATTTTAGTAATTTGTGGTCAGCATCACATTGGCACAAAATGTGGGGACAAAGCCTTTGGCAATCATTTTGCTGATTTACATACTGGATCCGTTTTTGATAAATAAATGGGAGGTTTGCTGCAAGTGAGTTTGACACAACACCATGCTGTGAAGCACCACATTCATAAAGCTCTGGGTTTAATGGGTCTTAAACTCAGGGCCAGTGCCCTTTACACAACTCCTGTTAGGGTTCCCTGAATCTAGACAAGCATTTCTCCTCCCACCAAGAGCTATTCCTCCACTCCCCTTGCCATTGGTCCCCATTCATGTTGTTTATCCTGCCAGTAGGCATATTGAAACCCCAGTAGGCAGGTCTTCCACAGCCATACAGAGCCACTGAACTCTCTGTAACCTGCTAATCAGACCTCTCCTCCTTTTCAGCCTTCAAACATAAAGGCCCATCTTGACCACCATTTTGTAGGTCAGCCACTGTGGGCTTTGTCCCGGCTTCAGCACCACCGGAGAAAGATCCTCCTCCTATTGATGTGTCTTGAGCAAGTAGCCAAGCCACCCAGAAAACTCTCTCGCAGATGAAGGCATTCAAAGACTTGCAGTTTATTAAGCTGTCACTGCGCATCTAAATCTGTTCCCTATTTCAGTGGCACAGGTTTTTCCACACACACTGATGCGAAGATAGAGAGAGAGAGAGAGAGAATAAGGGGGCGAGAGGGAAACCTTTGTGTGCCAAGGTATTCAAAGAGCGATATAAAAAAAAATCACACACATTAAAAACTAACACTCAAATGAGATGCAAATCCGACAATTCACTTGGCAGCAGCAGTGGCCCTTCCTTTGTGTGTGTATATGTGTACATCTTGTGTGTTCGTGGGTTGTGTGTATGAATGTGTGTGTGAGTGTGAGTGTGTGTGTGCATGTGTGTGTGTGTGTGTGTGTGACTAAATCCGCTCACATGGTCTGAATGCATCCTGGCTTAGTAGCGGCTGTACAGCTGAACAGCTGTAACCTGTAACACAGTTGTTGGTGCAGAGGTATTGTGCAATTGTGTCAGGGATAGAAATTACTTAAGGGGCCAGGGACAACTTCTTTGGTAGAGCTAGACTACGGTAAGACGAGATATGTGTAATGACCCTCCGAATGCACTAAGAGCCAAAGAAAGAGAGGCAAAGAGAGGGTGAAGGCTGAACCGAATCCAGGTTAAGACTTTCAGCTTCTTTAGGACAATCGGCACTCACATATTGGATTTGCATGACTAATAGGTGTTCCAGGGCTGCCGTTTATGCAAAGGGTCTTCAGCTAGACCAGACCTGCGAAGAACTTCAATCCCAATGAGAATTTCAACAGGCATGTCTCTACTGGGTTTTAACACTGCTACACAAAGGGTCAAACACAGGGTCCTTTTGTTGTGTTGGTTAACTCCATAAACAAAAAGTGTGTTTTGATTAGTGTGTGTCAGTAAGTAGACTTTAAGTTAAGCAGTGGAAATTAATGGCCTACCAAGTATATGCTGCAGTATTAGGAACTAAATCATAACTGAGCATTTCAATGAGACCCTCCATTGTTAATGACCAGAGGCCTGTTTAGACAGCGACACAGCCTGAAACCACATTAACAAAAAGAGGGAAGAAGCTAATGACTCCCAGCATAGCTATTTACTGCACAAAACTCTTAAAAACTGCTATTTAAGTGTATTTTGAGGAAAGACAGCCTTGCAGTAAAGCACAAACAGGTTGTCCAAAACCTGCAGTGATCCTTCTCCTAAACACGGTTTGTTTTCTTCAACTTAACTCATGGTAGAGTGTATACATTTGCTAAGTGTTCATTTATTTCAATACTCTAAATGTGTGGGTTTGTGAGTGTTGTAATATGAGACAATTAACAAGTGCTGCACTTTTGTTTTTATTTCTCACTGTATTAATCTCATGGAAATAAAAGCTGGGCGTGAGGTTTCCCAAGTGGTTCTGTAAAAAGAGTTTCACACGCACAGTGTGCTCTTAGTCTTTACACTTAGACTGGTGATTTCTGTCTCCAAATACTCTCTCATGATGCTGCTTTTCCTGGTGCATGAGCAGGTTGGCCACGGTTAGTCTCACACAACGCAAACAGTATCGCCATTTTTCTGTGAATTAGTGGATTTTGCCTGGTAATAATTTTAGGTGGGAGGACATGGAAACACCGAGCCTCAGCGATTATTATAGAAATAAAGTGTAATAGCTCAGAGCTTACGTGACTGTTAAATAAACCCACTGTAGGGGTCAGGTTGCTCTTTACTCCCACCAGAATCCCTGACTTAAGATTCAGTTCTGTTTTAACAGATATGGGAGACTGTATAATTGCTTTTTTCTGTGAAAAATCAAAGCTTGTGCTTTGCAGTCATATAAAGATTAACTGTAAGGAGCTTTCTGAAGGCATTGGCACCTTTTGTGTTTCAATGTATATATATATATATATATATCTATATATATATAGATATTTATATATATAGCACTCTATTGTTATTTTTTCACTCACTTCAACACTAAAGGTCAGAGCAGTTACCTCATTGTGAAAATTTTGATACAACAGTGATTTTTCAAATTGTTGCATTAAATCAGTGGTAGGATGAATAAAGGAGAGTATCATGTGTTTCCTTTCAGGCAAATATAATTAAAGCTGTATTTCTTTACTGTAACAAAATATAATACAAATAAAAAAGTCACATGCACACCCCATGAGCTACTAGAGAGATTAGTTTCTTAATGTAGACCAAGCATTCAAATCATGCGCTGTGTTCAGTGGACCAACCTGAAATTAAACTAACACTAGAACTCTAAATGTATTACTTGAGAAACACACAAGGAGAAGATCGCGTTTTCTTTTTTCGGTGGCTGAAAACAATGAATGTAATGGTCAATTGTTTGGCCTTTCAAAAGATTGACTGCTGTACTCAATCACAACAAGACGCTTAATTTATTAGAAGTGCAAAAGAAATAGGTATACAGCACTGAGCTGCGAGTACCAGGCACATTAAAGCCTGGAGCAGGTCCAGGGAAAATCTTTCAATTACACTAAGTGAGAAGAATTTGGTTTCAAGGGTGAGGCGGGTACCTTTGAGAAAAAGGCCTGTCAAAGAAGTGAACTACACTATAGATTTAATTAAAATAACACAAAGCTGAGCCATAATGGACAAGATGACGGCGAATCAATGCTATAAGGAAGTGCTGGTTGGTATAAAAGTGCTGAGAGCTAAAGTGGAACCAAAATACAAGGCAAAAAGAAGGATTTATTTGAGACTATTAAAGGTTGAATTAGCTTTATGTCCTCAGTACCATTGCATCACACATACAAGTAACTTGACTTCAAGAAATGATGTGTATCTTGATCCCACTCTCAATCACTAGATATACTTTTTAGGAAGAGGTAACACAAATCATTACACATATTCTTGGTAGTAAAAAAGTGAATGGATTATTTTTCTTGGTGTCAGTTGTTGCTTCCTCTAAACAAGACAGTCAGTTGTTGAGTTCATTAATGACTTTCCATGCTGGTATCATTTGCTCTTACCTTAGTTAGTGGAGCTGCTGTGTTTACACGCACGTGTCCCACAGCATCCACTTCATGAAAGACCAGTCTGTTAGTGCATTCTCAACCACTTAACACCAGACATGTGGTTCTTATTTCCAAGCCAAAGGAGACGATTTAACTTAAAAGAGGGTGTGCAACAGTTCTTGCATTCAAAACTCTGCCTGAGGCTGAAGGACAAGAGGCCACTTGAGGATCACCTTTATTTGGATGCATTCAAACGTTTTTCACCCATCATTAGAGTGTATCCCAGTAAACACGGTCAGTGGTATTATGATTACTATTTGACTGTTCAAGAGAATATTAGAAGAACTAAAACCATACACGAAGATTAGTGGATCTTTGTTTAGCTTTGCAAACGAATTTTGAAAGTGTTTATGAAAATTATTTAAAGGTATGAAAATCTCAAGTTTGAAGGTTTTTCTCTGAATCCTCTGATTTCCTCCCACAGTCCAAAAACCTAAAATTCAGGCTACTCGGGGTCTCCAAATTGGCCCTAGTTGTGAGTTAAAGGTTACAACTAGGTTCAAGGTTCAAACATGACTGGAAAGTCATGTTTGTGGAACGATTCTCCTTAATTTTTTAGAAACTTCAGGGTTTTGCTGCATCATGGTCGTTGGAGATCTAACTTAAGAACTTTGACCTGTATGAATGAGAACTTAGACAGACTAGTTGTGAATCATTTGGGTGCCCTTTAATAGACTGAGAACGTGTCCAGGTCATACCCCCTAGTAGTGACTCCTGGCAAAGTTTCCGTGCCCCCACTGTAACCCTCATTAGGTGTAAGTGAGGGTTAACAGAAGATGGATGAATGGATCACAAAGAAAAACCAAGATAAACCTGGAACAGATAAACTTTAAACACAGAAATCAAGAAATAACAAGCAACAAGCATTAAAACATGCACAGAATAACAGACTTACAGGATGCAGGTATAATGAAACAAACAGGGGAGACAACATCTGAAAATGGCTAAGAAGATTTGAAGATCTGACACAGGACATGGGTGAAATTTAAGCTTGAACACATGAGGGTGGAGGAGTGACAACAAGTCCCAGGCAAAAGAAATACAGAGTTACGATAAAGACAGGAAACGTGATAGAAACAACAAATAAATACTAGAAAAAAACAAAATCTGAATCAATAAACAATAATTTTGGAGGAAAGACAACCCAGTGAGTTATACTCTTGCACTTTTGTTTCTGCCCCTCATGGTTTTGTGATCTAAATAATGTGACTGATGTCCAGTGTAATTTCTCTGTTCTTTAAAAGTTAAAAATGCACATCCTTATATGAAAGCAACATTAAAGAATCACTAAAGAAATGTAGGAATCCTCAGGCATATTTAAAGGTCAGACTGATTTTCCAGCTGTTTCTCGTAGTGTCCCACTGGCCCGAGGACAAAGCTACTGGTTTGCTCACCTTACTTTCATGTCCAGACATGTCAAATTTAAATATATTTGAAGACTGAAAATAATTGAGACACAGCTTACACAGCTTTGGCTGTGAAACCCTTGAACTTTGACCAAAAAAAATCAGAACTGTTTAGGATGAATTTTGGAGCGTGTGTCTGATGATGGTGTTTGGAAATAAAAAGCAGTGAAAAGGAAAATAAAGCTTTATTCTTGCTGCAATACCTGCGACTCATATTAAGATAATGGGAACAGTGGAAAGTGGCAGTGTAAAATGATCATTTAGACTTTTTTTAATGATTTTATGATTTTTTAAATAATTCCATTTTAAATGTTAAATTTCCTTCTTTATTTGCACTTTTCATTTCAATTTTTTCTTTTTGTTTTACCCAGATATCAGTAACATCACTGACCTTATGCAGGCTTAATAAAAAGACCCTCGCTGGAGAAAAATTAAAAGAATTTTGTGCAGTTTGATTAAATTATAAAGCAGCACATAATGAACCCTACCTTTAGTATGTCATCATTCATCGCAGTCATGCAATCAAGAGCCAAATATAGCCTCATTACGTATTCCATTTCTACCACATCCACAATCCACATCCAAAAAAAAAAAATTCTTCTCAGAGCCAGGTATATATTTCATTATACAGCTCACACAAAAGCTGGTGCCCCTCTTCTCTCTTCTGTCCTATCTCCCTTCATTATGTTCCCTTGAGTTATAGCCACTCATATCTACCAACTCCAAATGAAGGAGGCCTTTTGCTGCTGAAGTGAGATACAGATAAGGAAACCAGGGTGAAGCTCTCTGGTGAAAGGTTCAATTATTGTGATGATTGGTCTCAGGAAGTGTTTTACAATGACACTCATTTATTCCAGTAACGCTCTGCAAAAGCCTTGTTCTAAGCTGAAATGTCATCCTTGGGTGTAGTATTAGAAATCAGCAGAGCGATAAAAACCCATATGATCCTTTACAATGAATTTTTCTTAATTTCTTGAGATCGGTTTGGCGGGTTTTAACTATTACTGTGCTTTCAGATTACCCCTATTCAACTTAAATCATTGTATCCAATTATATATGAAAAGTCTGCAAGAAGGTCATGGCATAATGAACTTGACCTCTGAGGTGGGGCAGATGATGTCCTAATCAGAGTCAATGAGCTAATCTATTTAGACAGAAGAGTCAAAGGTCACAGATGAACCTGAGATAAGAGATGGGTTTAATGAATAACAATAGGTGGATTAAGAGGAAGGTGGCCCCAGAGAGAGGAGATTTGGTCAATAGTCCTACAAAATTTCATGGTGAGAATGAGAAAACTGTCATGCAGAATGATGTGATAGAAAGCCTATTGTAATGTTTAGTCTAAAGTTGTTTATATGTGTACAGCAAATGCATGTTTAGATTATATTTTATATGTATACTTGTTTGTACAATTTTTTTCTTTATAAAATATAACTATAAAATGACCTTTAAATGCTATAAATAAGAGGAACGTATGCCCACATATATTCCTATTCATAAATGGATACATAGATTGTGTGCTATATATGTGTATTCAAGTGTACATTGTGATTAATCCTCTTAATTTTCCAGGTTATACTTTTTACCTAACAAAAATCCTTTTTTTCTATTATTTCCACAAAAACTCTGTTTATTATGCACGACGAACAGCTGAATTGTGGTATGAGCTGCATTGATATAGATTTATTTCAGATTAATGTGCAGCTCTGTCCAAGGAGAGGACCATCCCTTGGGGTCTCCGCCGCCGGGTTGAACAAAGGTCATACCCAGTTCTGACCCAGGGGTCACATGATGCCTGGCTGATGGAGATAGCTGAGGACCATCTGATAATAGAATTACAATTTCATGCGCAGTGTGTCATGTGTTCACACACGCACACACATACTATACAGATGCACCAGAGCATTTTGTTCATGCATGCGTATTGTGTTTGTGGCGTGTTTGCTTCTGTCTGGTGACCCTAAATGCATCATGGGGGATTGTAGAACAACTATTACCAAAGCATAATAGGGCAAGCATGTGAAGCAGAGGGCTGTGTTTGCATCTCTGCAGCCACACATGCAAAAGGAAACTTTTCCATCAATTGCACAAATATTACTTTCTATTGACTGTGTGAATTAGATAATTAGAGATAACAGCATAAGGCCTGTCAACACTGCTTCTATTATTTTGTTATCTGTTTTGTTTAAAATATCAACATTTATTTCAGGGCCTACAAAATGATTACAAGAGTCTTCTTAATATTTTTTGTAACCCAAATATTTTTGTACTTTATAAAAATTTTATAACAGGCAAAGAAAGATGAACTTCTTTGTCCACTGCATTCTGAGAATTCTAACATTTTTGGCCATCAAATATTTTTCAATTTCTAGATTCTCCATTATCAGGTGCATTCCCAATAACCAGTTTTTATGCCGACTAAGAAAGAAACACCAAGAAACCCTTCACCCATTAATATGATTGGGCATATGTTGTTTGCCCTGACACTACTTTATCACACAGAAACACTAGATGTGAATATTATAACTTTCCACAATATATACCACCTAAACCTATCATTGAATGTTCTCATAAACCTGAAAAGCTCAATGGAAAGTAATGGTACCTTAAACCACACCAGCTTTGGTGCATCGG
>CAAE01015004.1:58267-79174 GCA_000180735.1 Tetraodon nigroviridis | reverse complement strand
AAATGAGGAGTTCAAATAAAAACAGGGAGATGCCTTTAATCTTCTTCCATCCAGCTTGATTTAAAATAGCATTCCTTGCTCCACTTAATATTTTAACGAAGCAAAGAATGTCAATGCCAGCGTCAATTACTTTTCCCATTTAGCAAATGTGGTTTCATGAGTTTCAAAGATTTAAATTAACTTGGTTTTGCGATGCACGCAAAACATAAAAATCAAGCCAAGTGACCCTGTACTATTAAAATAAAGCCCCCAGGACAAACATCTGAGGTTTAAGCGAAATAATTTTGACAGGTTTATTTATCTAACCTTTTTTAGGTACAGCAACAGGAAAAAATAATATTGATTATGTCTCAGATTTGCTATTCTGTTAAACACCGGTCAGCATTTTCCCAGATACACGAACTGGCACAATGGTTGGACTAATGTCAGTCTAATTGCAGCACCAGAGCTCTGAATCTTCTTTTTTCTTTTTCAAAAAACTTAATCGTGCGAACAGGCAGAGTGAACTAATTATCTGCTCGCTGTTTTCCCAGCCAAGGTTTGTAATTTAGGAGCAATTGACCTCCTGCAGTTTGCCAGCAAATGAAAACATGTAGGCAAGGCTGCTAACAAGGGGCCTGGAAGACCCGAGGCCTGGTCTGAGCCATGCTCTGCCTGGTGGACACAGAATCACACGCACAGGTTCTTTTTTACGTTCTGTCCAGACCTTTGGGGAATTTTCATTATCCTCACACTGTATAACCACTTACAACCGGAGGAGAGCTCTTTGGGCTGCCATATGCTATATACAATGATTGTCTGAAAAGTGTGTTTTCTTGTTCATATGCCGGGTTGCCAGTTGTTAATAATTCCAGAAGGAGCCCAGAAATCAAGGAGCTCTGATTATATTTCAAGCACATCTTCTAGTTTGGGCTGTGTAAATATGACTGCCTGTAAGAGCCTTTTCAGTCATTGAAATGTTGCTACCAGCTTGTAGAAAAACCTGCTGAAGGAGTTTATAAGAACATGGGACTTAATTTAGATGGGCCTTTTATTTTCGAGGTCAACCAGTATGTCCATTATTGTCAAAAGTAAGAAAAGTGTATCTTGTTGACGTTCGATGACACATCTAATGATGTCAGGGTTATTATCTGAATTAGCTCTGTCCAGACATACGCATATAAATGAAAACCTCACATTTTTGCCTGAGAGTCTGGCTGAGTCAAATGACAGAAACCATGTTCCAGTTGACTAGGAGCTGTTTTCCTTTCTGTGTCAAGGTCACATGATGTGTTTCTGTCAAATCAGAATATAGTTGCTTAGTGACAAAATATTTCAAGCGAAAGTTGCATGAGAGCCAGAAGTCAAACCCGTGTTGTTTTATGAGTAATCCCACCACTGTGATATACAGTACCTACACATGGGCTTTCTTGGTAAGGCTGCTGTGATGGTATTTGACTTGCAGCAGTTTGTGATCCCAGCAACTGGCTGAGGGGGAAAGCACATCTGTCATCAATGTGTTTGGAACGTACTATGAAGAAAGGCCTAATGAAGAACCTGTGGCTTGGAGAATTTCACTCCTCCTGCCGTAATGCTGCAGTTCTTTGTGCACTTAAATCAACTGTCAAACAGATGGCTACAGATCTGCAGGATCTATAAGACCGCAGTTTATTAGGAAGAATAAACCCACATGTGCTGTAATTTTGGCATGACTTAATTGCTGTATTTCACCAATTACTTTGGAACTATAAGTAAGTTCCCACCTTGCTTTGGGTAAAATGCTCTCATTTACTCTGAGAGATCAATCATTAAAAATTCTGCTTAGTTAATGTTTTTGAAAGTTTCTCATGACCAGCCTCAGAAAAAGTATTTAACTACGATATTCCCCATTAAAACCAACATTTGTGTCCCTCAGTCAACTAAATCCCCCGGCTGCATTTATGTGATCTACCATAAATATGCAGTGAAGTTGTATCTTGTTTTAGGCATCAAACTGCTAGCTTCATTGCTTCCATGAACTACAGCTAAAACGTGATGTCAACGTTTAAAATGTCAGCAAAACATTGTTCATTTACAGTATTTCCCATGAAAGTCATTTTTCATTGTCTTCCCCACAAGGTAAACATCTGCAACCTAAAATGAGACTCAGAGTCAAACATCCTGTGTGCGGCGTACGAAGACGCTACTGTAATCACAGGACGCAGCCGGGTCCCTGCTGGCCCATAAACGTCTTCGTTGTGGTTGCCCTGCCTTCCATTTTATTGAGGTGCCATTTCTGATCAGTTTTGATTGTTTTCATTTGTTTTGTCTCTGCTGTGACATTAATCACAGCTTTTATTTTATGGGATCTGTCTGCTGGCTGGCTGTGGTTCGCAAGAGCTGGCACATCAGAGCTGGCTTAGAGTCCAGTAGCAGGTCTACTTTTCAAACACACAAAACACAACACGACGGAGAGTAACTCCACTGTCATCTCCATCTGTACATGCTGAACTTGAATTAATTGTGATTAAGTGTTTAACAGGACCTAATAGGTTTCTATACATTCATATATCAATGAAGCATGTAATTATTATAGGTAAAAAAAAGAGTCAACTAACAAGACAACTATAAAATAAGAAGGTAAAGGTACAAGCGTTTACAGGATCATCTCTGTGATCCAGAGTTTGCTAAGGCATCTCCTACAAGACTGTGAACATGCAGGCTTGCGGCATCACACACTCCTGATTCATCTGTTCGACTCAATGATCCCTGTGTAGCTGTATTATCCCCAACTGTCAGACTGTTCTGATTTCTATCTTCTCCAAACCCAGAAAGAAGTGCATCACTCATCTTATCTGTCAGACTCTTCTTCTTGCTGTTGTTTTTTTTTTTTTCTTCTTCTTTTTTTTTTCTTCAGAACCACAGTCCTCTGGGCTGACCAAGAATGTTTGGATGTCTTGTTTATTTATTTAAGGAAAGGGAGAAAGAATTCATCTTGAAGACCACTGTTACCTCTGTTTGGCGTTATTTTGAAGTGGATTGATAGAAGAGAACTGCCTGGATGCAGCTTTTGGCCCTCCAAAAAAGTAAAGGCTTTCATAGAAGGCAAACTTCCATGAAAGCCTGTGGGAGGATGAGGTGGAGGATTGGCAGAGTCGGAGGAAAGAGGGGAAATATTGTGTCAGAGTGAGATGTCTGACATGCGGCTAAGCTCTCTGACCTGGCACGTCCTGGAACGGCCTTGGCTCTCTGCAGACAGCAAGGGGAGGGATGGAAAGAAAGACAGCAAAGATGGCGTGTGGAAAAAGCCAGGCAGCATTGCCCTCCTTCCTTTAACCATGCAGGTCAACTGAGCGCTTTTTAAGTCAGAGAAATCCTCCATGTGGTTTCTGCCTTTGGCAAACAAAGAATGGGATAGAGGGATGAGGAGAACTAGAGGAATAAAGGAACGGCAGGATGGTGAAAGTTTATGCCATGGTAGGCTGGAAAACTGAGGAAAATAAAAAGCAGCTTCAGCCAATGATTAAACCGTAAAAGAGTCAAACGACTTGAAGGTAATTCTACACGTTTGTCCCTTTTAGTGTGTCGGGTTCTGTTTTATTCCCACAGCTGCTCTGTCTTTCACATCCATTTAGGGCAACATCTCTTTTAGTTATAGCCGGATTTCCACTTGTTTTTATGTGCATTTTATTTCATTCCACTGTAATATATTCACACTGCGCTGCTGCCTGCACTGATGGTGCTTTCTTACATGTATATTTAGTTACGCCGTCCTCTCCTCATACCTGAGCTTATGGACAATCATGGAGACAAAACAGCTCCACCAGACTATTTCCTACGTCACCAATGAGGTTTGTTGACGATTTCCCTCCTCTCCTTCTGGTTTATCACAGCCTTTACTGTCACCTTCCGACTAAACTGTAAAAACATTTGCTTGACATTCAGATGGAATCCAGGCTGAAAGGTTTTAAAAGGTGCCAGAAATGTTTAATGGGGTAACTGGAAATAATCGCTCCTGGCATTTTTAACACAGCTTTTGAAACCTGTCATTGGTTTAGAATATGGGCATTAAAGCACACACAATAACATTTCTATTCATTTTTTTTACTTAGATAAATTAACTTTTTTTTTTTTTTTTTTTTTTTTTAGGGTCCTTAGTGTCAAGCAAGCACTGTGCTGTATTACCCAAACAATCAGAGTCCAAGTTAGCTGGGCAAAAATATATATTTTACAGCATATGCTACCCAACTGCCAAACATCTGGCCAGTGGTTCGCTACAAAGACAGTTCACCTGCCACTCAACACGCGGGGGAATGTGAGAGGTATGCACCGTTTGCTATCCTGGCTCAGCAATTGTAGAGCGACATTCCAGCTGATATCAGTACAACACAAACAGCAGACAAAAAAATCTTTCCAGAGAGCACCTCCTCTTCCCGCCTCATTCCTGAAACGATCCCTGTTTTTGCTTACTTCGGGGGTGTTTTGCACAGTATGTGTTTGCCCAATAAACTCTTTAATGTCACATCTTGTAAAGGTCAGACAACACATGGTGTTAAAGAACACCCTGTACATGTCAGCAGAGATTTTCCTGCTCTCAAATTAAAAGTTGAGAAAACTCAGACACATTCCTGAGAGCAGTAGCATTGTGACGGACCATTTGTCCACTGCAAATAATGATGATCATGTCATAGGCAATATAAAGTTGTTTTTTTTTTCCTTAAATAATAAAAAAATGTTCACAAGTACCCCCCCCCTTTTTAGAGATAAGAATGATTGAGACACTGTTAGCACACACCCACAACTGAGTGATTATATATGTTTTGCTGTAATGAAACTACATAATCTGCTTCATTAGCTAATTAGAACAAAACTTTAGGTATCCTGACATGCAAATGCCTTCCCCAGTAAGAGTCTCCACTGAGCTGTGATAATCACTCTGGAAAGTCCAGTGTCCGTGTAGAAAGTGCGTGCACAGTCACACAACAAGGCCAAAGAGGTTTGGCTATGACTGACCTTGTTTTGGTGACAGCAAGTCTGAAAATATGGCTGATTTCATGCAAGTTATGAATCACAACCTGAAAGAATTTATTACTGCACTGCCTAAATTGTTATCTCTAAAAAAAATGGTCATTTGAAGGGTGGCGTGATACTCAACATGTGTGTCAGCTAAAGTGTGCCACTGGGCCACTGTTGGGGCATGCTGAACGCTCTAACACAGCATGCGTGTGAGTGTTGGTTGGGTTGTTTAAGTCGACCTCAGGACAATTGTGCAAATGCCGTGACAGCATATGCACAATAATTGTTAGATTGTTCCATGTTTGTTAGAATAGAATAGAATAAAATAGAATAGAATAGAATAGAATAGAATAGAATAGAATAATATACAATACAATACAATCGGACATTAACCATCTTATTTAAACAAAATTGAATTTAGAAAATTTCCACAGTAACAGATCAGTCAAACAAACAGTTAGCTTGTTTATGTTGATTAATTTTCGCAGATTTCCCTAAATCACCCGCACACTGCTCTGCTAATTGTAGAGCTGCATTTCTGATCCCAACAGTCTGAACTTCAGATGTACTCGCTGGTGACTTCCTACCTTAAAAGGCAGCTAATCAGCCATAGAACTGCAGACGGCGATGCAAAAAATAACTCCTAATTGGGCACAGTTGCTGATAATCTTTGTGTTTGTTTGTGCATCGCAATTAGGAGCTTTTCACGTGCCAGTTGGACTGTATCGGATGTTTTTGAGGATGAGTCTATGCCTCATAATTTTAATCACAGTGTATTTCAATCACCCATATATTAGAGCAGATCAAACAGCCTCTCCTCCTGAGTCTTTCAGATATGGAGCGGAAATTCATTTTTGCATTCACCCGAATGAATGTTCCGAAATACTCCTCTTCCGAGGAGCCACATCTTCCAAACACCAAAGCAGGGTATGATCCATGTTGATAAATTCCTGCATTCACTTTTACACAGCCGGCTCCTCACAGTATTTTTCTGGGTTGGTGTCTCCTCCCCGGACTCTCACACACCACATTTCATGAAAATAAATAAATAAATACAAAATAAGGGAGCAAAGAAAAGTCAAGGTGATGCTGCTCTTAGAAATCCCTCCATTACTGAAACATGTGCGCACACATCTTTTTGAATTCCTTCAACGGGTTAGTCTGCAGCTATCTTAGCCATTACAGCAGCTTCCCACGGGCTCCACCAATGGACCTCTTGGCTAATATGCTAATGAATACAAATGGAGGTAATCTGTCTGTTCCCGGGATGAGCCTTGGTTACAGAGAAAGGGAATTTCACATACAGTTAGAAGCGAGTGAGTAATGATGAACGCGAGGTCACTTTGGTTTATTCAAATGTCTCCACATTTTTTTTGGCAGTGGCACGACCTCACTTTCTAAATCATCTGACGTGGATAATAGCGAGCAAAGTCATTTTCAGGATTCATTCAGGACATCTCAGAGGAGACGGGAAGCAGCGCAGACGCGTTTCACATGAAATACAAGCTGTTGTGACAACTGACGAGGGTTTGGCCATTCGGTAGTGAAGTGCTTCCCTTGGATGTGGTACCAACACACACTCACTGCTGCTCTGTTCTTAAGCACTGTGTGTGTGTGTCATAAAGTGAAACAACATAATGACACAGGCCCCATTACACTCGGTATTTAGAGATTAGACTAACACTGTGGTTTTGTGGTCTGAGTCATTTTGATGGTAACCATGTGTGCCAGAGGATATGCACACTCAGACTGCGTTGAAGAATAATAGGATAATGGATGCCAACATACCTGATCCATGATCAAGTGTTGTTTAGTTTTCTGTAGGGTCGCTTATGATGAGCAATGATTCACTGGATCATTTTGAAGTGTGGTGCTGCTTTACCGCCTTTGCCAGCATTAGCCAGATGTCATTTACTTTTATCTTCTTACTGATTTAATGTTGGTCCCCTATTTGGTTGCACTTTACTCAGCGGATCTTGCATTTGATCTTTTTTTTTTTTTTTTTTTCACATTAAGTGCATAAACGGATGGAATGATGGAACGTCTTGGAAGACTTCTCCGGCACTTTGAAAAGCACCAGTTTTAATAAAGTGTATGTTATTTATTAGAGACTGATATTAAACTATGACTAAATGACTGAATCACTTTTAGATCCTTGTACAAAGAATTTGGCCACATTTTAGAAGAAGATTGTTGAAACTGGTTTTTATTAAGGACATAAAATACACCATCCACAAGCAACATGCTCAACACAAATGTGCTTGGTTTCCTGCTAACAGGCTACATCATACGCTGCAGCTCTTGAGCTGACTCTGGTATTGACAAATACGAACTCTAACGCATTAAAATTTTGCAAGATGCTTTTAAAACAGATAATGGTAAATAGAGAAGCAGGTAAGCTGTCGAAAAAAAAAAAAAAATCAGGGTAATTTAGGTAGAAATGCTATAAGATTTTTTTTTTTTTAAATTCCAGATAAATGACAAACGGTCCTTCCAAATCATCTGCCAGCTTGTTTGGAACTATACTGTTTTAAAAAAGCAACTTTTATATTCTTCAAGAAATCATCCAACACCTTCATAATTTCACCTAAATAGCCCACTCTACAACACGATACTTCACTTTACCTCTGTAAAATACTTAAGTATTTTCAGTATTAAGATATGGTTATTACTAAAACACAGTGAAATAGTTTTGTCTTTAAATATACAATAAATAGACAGTAGTGTGTAATTTAATACCTCGTAATATGTGACTAGTTCATGTTGCCTTTGTCATGTGACTGACCAGAAGTCACGTTTCCCACAATCTCTAGTTTCAGCGGTCTGTCAACTAGCCGTGACAAACAGATTCTAGAGTGATTCTGAGAATCAAAAACAGAATGCAGTCCTCTATTCTTTTTAGATATACAGTATGTGTGTGTGTGTCTGTGTGTGTCTCAGGCCACAGCAGTTTCCCACAACACTGTTTCCAGCTATGCCCAAGAGTGTGTTTGCTATGGAAATTCAACTATCACCACCATGTCCGTATAATGAGCTGAGCCAAGGCAACTATAGACACTTTATAGATGCCATATAGATGCTATATAGATGCACGTCATCATGGAATGATAATCCTGATTATTCATTACATTTATTTTTCTCTAGGTAGTTAATATAAAATTCCCCACGGTGTGTTATTGTGGATACACTACCCAGTGTTTTTTGACCTTGTCAGCTCGTGCAGGAGGCATTTGATTTGTCACTATTGACAATCACTAATGTGACAACCTGCTATTATGACTTTTTATGATTTATGTTCAACTGAGCAATTATATATTCCCGGTTCCAGAACCACATGTGAGTGTTCGCTGGCTCACACTGGCGGCTCGGCTTTCCTTCCCACAGATGTTTCACCTAAGTTCTTTTACAGAGTTTGTTTCACTTGTCTATCAGCTTTTAACAGATTCTATAAAGCCCTTTAAATACTGCATAAACTCCCTGTAAATATACGCTCGCTCCTGCATTCAAAACAGATTTAACCAAGCAGAATTTAATACTTGTTTCAGCAACTGTAAAATAACAAAACCAATTCTATTTAAGTATTTATGGCGTAATTGTTTGTGTATTTTGAACTGTTTATTTATTATTGTAATCGTATTTGAAACACTTTGTTAAGATACTTTGCACTTGGTGGTTGAAATGTTTCCCCTTCGAGATGTTTGGCTAAAGAGATATACTGCAAATAATGTTGGCACTTTCCCGAAGTTTTTAATTTTCCTATTACGGACCATCATAGCATCATTGCCACATTAGGGAAAAAAAAAGAATGACATTCTGGCAGGGATTTAGCCAGGATCTTACGATGATTCACTATGAGTTCTTGCTTATGCATTCAGGGTTCAATTTGTCAAAGTGCGCCCCACCCAGAACTTCGAGTTTTGCCACGCCGGCCAACTGTTCCTTTCACAACTGAGAGATGGAGGACAGATGAGGAAAACCCCAAAAATCTGCATAAGGGTGGCTAATAATGGGGACAAAGACATTACTATTGTGCCGTTTACACTATGTCCCTCTCTGTTTTGACTGGGGCCTCCGAAACAAGTCTCCGAGCAAGCTAAACTCCACCTCATCCGTCAGCACAGCATTAATCCTAACATTGTTCTGCATCGAAGTGTCTACATGGGTTTGTGTCAAAGACCAAGGGGCTGAGTTTTAATGAGGACGTGCTGAAAAAAAAAAAGGTAATGTAATAAGTACGACACAGCTGCGCGCTGTCACTCGCTGGTCCAAATGTTTCATTTCTTTCTCGGCTATTAACCCGTTCTCATGTTGCTCAGGTACCCAAAACGACAGCCAAGATGAATAAAAATGGAACGACACATTTAAAAGCTCTGCCAGGAAACCTATCTATTTGTCTGTCTGTCTGTCTGCTCCTACCCTAACCAACACAACTACCCCTGACTCTAGTCAGGGGTTAGTTGCGTGGCAAAAAGAACACACACACATACAAACACACTACTTCAGGGCTGTTACTCTATCATCTGTATAATTAAGGTGCTTTTTCTCCTGAATATTTTAGCAAAAGTCCCTGCAATAGTGCAGCAACAGACCTGACTATCCTCGCTGTGAACACACTTTCCTTAAGCGGAGAAAAAAAAGAAAAAACACAATTGTCCTTACTACTACAGTGCCTTGTGTGAGTTTTTCTTTTTCCCGCCAGGCAGGTCTTGATGGGTTGCCGGGAAATAATTTTTTTTGACAGGTAAATGGTGATATCACTTGTCTTGTATACATAATGTAAAAATGACATTCTCTCACCCTGTGTCGGGCAGATTTGGTGTGAAACCCAGAGTCTCTGGTGTGTGTGTGTGTGTGCATGTGTGAATCTAATCCTATAGCAGATGGAAGAGGAATAATATCCAAGACAATAGTGGCAGGGGGAGCAGTGGAGGGAGTGAGTAAGATGGGGTTCCTTCAAAGATTGATGAGAGCTGATTCTGCGATGGATGCCTTCTTGTATGAGGCCAGAAAGCACAATACGGTTATTCACGCCACCAGCACGTTATTGCTGCCAGTACTTGGCTGATGTCTTATGTTGCAAGAGCATGAAATCAAGTGATGGCAGCAACACATTCAAATGAGTGACTGGAAATTTTTGCTTGTTTTTAAAGGAGTCAATTATTTCTATTTTAGGAAAAGCGTCAGTGATCTAACCAGTCTGTAACCGACAAAATCAAACATTTTTGGAAAACCAATCCATGCATATAGTATCATTTTAAAAGGCCCATTGTTATTTGGGTTCTAATGACTTGAAACCAGATATTTGTCTAAAAAATGTTCTTTTTTTTTGAGCCCAAAGAGGGCAACAGAGAAAGCAAAAAGGGGAAGTTTACAACTGCGCTTTGCCGTTTTTGTCTACTTCTGACAATTCCTCAACGCCATCAAGGAGACCAAATATGTTTCCTCCCTCTCTAATTACCAGCTGTTATGGTTGAGTCTTGTTTAGTTGTCCTCATAGCAAATAAACTCGCTCTGTTTTTGTTTCAGGGGATTTCTCAGCTGCTGAAATGTGCCGCCGAGCGAGGGGGACATAGCTGTCCGGGACTAAGGCGTGAGTGGGCAGGACGGGACGATCGGGTGTGCTGGGAGGATACATGGCTTGTGTGCCTAAGTTCACAGTTCTGACTGAATTGACACGATCACAGAATCTAACGTGAGATTTTTTTTTAATCACTAAATAATAGTAAATATCTGTTGAATTCTATTTTGTTGGCATTTGACCTTGAAGTATAAAGACACACACAACAGCAAAACTACTCACGTTTAAGACACCAACAGAACTGGGTAATTTTGTTATTAATAAAAAATAGAATTACCGAGTCATATTGTGATTAAAAGCCATGATTTCTGTTGCACTGAACTTTTCAAACAAAGTGAAGAAGTGAAATTGCATCGGTCAGTCTCTGCTGTTGCTCGTCTGGGGGAGTAACAGACCGTGCACACACTGCTGTCTCTCCCACACGCACACATGCGCGCATGGCCGTAGATTTGACCCACGTTCCCACCGCAGCAGCAGGCCTGCGAACAAAACAATACAACCCACAAATCAGAGAGAAGCACCCCTGTGAGGCTGCCGCCGCATGAGTTCTGTGCGGCGCAACATCGTCCGGGTTCCTCTGTAACAGTAGGAAATAACACCACCCAACCTTTACCCATAAATCCCCACCCGTCCCCCCTCTCATGGCTGGTTGTCCTCCGGCCTCGGCCTGCTGCACGACAGCAGATTTGAGGGGGCGTTGTTGTGGCTGGATGTAGTGAAAAAAAGGGATGTTGGCAGTGGGGAGGAGGCTCTGCTTTGTCTCAGGGGACTGTGCTACAGCATCGACCCTCTCAAAATTTAGAATTTTGCACATGAAATGTGATCTAAATGATCGTGGGGGTCATTTTTTTTTTTATATTTCTAGATGATGATGACGTCAGCCATGCTTTATGGTTGCGTAAATACTCCCTGGAAATTAGGTGTAACCATGGCTTTAGCTTTAGCCTTTTCATTTTGGAGGGATATAATAATTCTGCATCTCTTGGCTTTTATTTTGGCTTTCGTGTGACATTATTCAGACCAATTAGATTTTATTCTATCTCTGAGTCCCCTGCGGTGGCCGAAGAGTGGAGGTTCTGGTCAGGGAAAGAAAATGTCTCTACTCCGATGTGTTGGCGGATACTGTTACACGCCAGCAGCCCACTGGTTTCTCCTCTTTCTCTACACTCTGAGCAGGAATGTGCTGCACTGGAGAAAGACGGTCCTGGCAGAAGACGGTAAACAGTCAGCCTTTTTGTTTATTTGTTTGCAACATTACCACGAAAAAAAACGGTGACGTCAACGACTCCGAGGCCGCTCCTGAGTAACATCTTGGAGTTTGCAGAGCCCCGCGAAGCAGCCATGTCAGGACACATCATGGCGTGCAGTTGTGGCTCTAAATCAATATTTTCCTCCATCTCGTCCTGGATTGTTCCACTGGCCGACGTTCAAGAGCGGACGAGTGCTCAATGAGTAGTGGGGGAAAATGTTGGAGCGGATAGACGGGAGGGACCCGTTGCATTTTTCCAATTCACCACAATCAGAAACAGATTCTCAACAATTAGTCTGGACTGACTTGGAGCTTTATTGATAAAAGGTGCAGAAACAGTGGTTCTCAGACAACCATGAAAATGCTGAATATATAACTGCTGAATATGTTCAAGGGCTGCATAATGTTCTCTTATGTTTACACTAGGCTGGGATCCACGGCAATGTTGTTAATAGTCGTTTGTTTTCTGCATTTAGTTCTCTGCTCTTGCTGTTCAGATCCATGTTTATTTGTTATTTTTTAGGTTTTAATTAGGTTATGGAGATCGTACTGTTCTATAAAATTAATACAAATACAATTTATAGCCCATTATTCTGAATGTCCTCTGCGATATATACACCAGCCTGTGAATTGATTGCTAGCCACCACTCCTCTCATATATTCATCTCTTTCAGTGTAATAAGTGAATTAGTGGGTTGTAGGAGACGTATGAGGAAAGCTGCTGTGTCTAAAGCCCAGCTGTAAATCCACATGCCACAGCCACTTAATAATGAGCCCGGGAACCTCCTGGCATTATTTTTAAGCACCACTGACAGTCCGATATAATAAATAAAGGGTGGAAATGCAGTGCTTTAAGTTTACAGTTAAATCATTATTTGTATTTAATGTTTTGATTAAGAAAAGAAAAATAAACTTTATGCAACAAATCAACAGAGCACGACTAATGTTATAAAAGATAAAAGGGGGAGTAAGGGTATTAAAACTCTGTGTTTGAATATTGAGTTATTTGTATAACCGGTCATATTCCTATAAATCTATCAATATTTTCAACATGTGGTCATGGTTTATTGTTCTTAAAAACAACCATGCAAAGTCAGAGTTCAGTGGGAGAATAACATTAGCTTTGGCTGAAGTGTGTGCCACTGCAAGATTTCAGATTTGGAAATTCAATAGAACCAGAGACCCAAACAACCCCTCCACCACCGCCAATCTACACCGCCACCGCCGCCGTGGATACAACAGGAAGCCTGACTGGTCCTGCTGCAAACCGTACTCGGCGTATTTGGGATTCAGTAACCGCCTCCACGAGTCCCCACTGCGCTGTGGGCCCGCGTGCACTGTGACCTTTGACTTTTTTCCAAACGTCAGACACTTTCAAAAAAAACCCCAGCCTCTGACCCCCCACCACAACAGCTGGTGTAGTAGCGCAGACCCCGGAGTTACACCGCCACCCTGGCCTTTAGGGCGGCTTGTGTATTGTGGTGTCAGAGGCCCTTGTGTAGCCGAGAAAACCTGCCACGCTGAAAAACATTCTTCTTTTTTTTTTTTTTTTTGACTCTGATTGTCTGCAAATGTGTACAAAATGAATTTAAAAAAAAAATAAAGTGAGAGTGTGTGACTGTTGTGGGAATAAATAGGGCAACAATGTGGAAAAAAGGATTTAATTAAGTTTTCTTGGTATTATTCCCACACACTCGCTGCATGGGAGAAACTGGAACACACCCCTGCATGTCTGTTTCAGACTTAGCATCCGAATTGACAGGATCCTGAAAAAGTTCCAGGCTCTTGAGTAAACCCTGTTACGGCAGATGGAATCAAAAGCATGACCTTGCTGTTGCTGTGGATGAATTTATATATTGGCAGGTTTTTATAAAACATCAGATTCGCTTTCCCACTGACTTGACTCTTCAGGCACATTTGATTTACACTCCACAGATACAATAAAGGTCTGCAGAACATAAAACTAAATGGCTCCAACTATATTCTGGCCAAACAGGGAGATAATCTGATGGGATTAGGTCACAGTATATATATTATATCAAGGTTTTTTTTCTTGCACACACGCAGAAATTTGCATGTAACAAAAAGTGTTTTGGTGCCTCTGACAGATTTATTAGGTCAAAGATGGTAGCCAAACGTCCATTTTTCCATTTTCAATATTTCTCCTCCTCTTGCTTTGACTTGATTTGCAGTTTTGGCTCTGAAAATGTGCGGGATTGCTGACATTCACGTCAAAACGACGCCCGCGGTAACGGATCGAACTGACCTGTGGTGAACTTGCGCGCTGTGCTCTGCTCTGTCGGACTCTGTAGGACCCAGCGGAAAGCGGCTCCAGCTGAGGCTGGCGTGTGGGGGAGACGGAGTAAGAGAGAGGGAGAAAGCTGAGCGGCGAGGAGACGCTCTCAGATCAGTCAGTGGCTTCATGGAGTTATGCATAACTGATCCGCCGCCATGGATTGCAATCCGCGACCACTCTTTTTGATTTTACACCTTTTGTTGTCCTTCGCTGCCCCTGCCTTCCCCATCATCTACCCCCCCAACGAAGGTAAGCGAAGTCTCACTCTACGGACATGTGTTTACGCGCGCGGGCGTGTTGTGCGTGAGTGCGCGCACTCCTGTGAACAGTGCGCATCAACGCTGTGCGCTCACGGCGCCGGCCACATTTTTAATGATGCCCCGGTGTGAGGCGCACGATGAGGACAACAAAGTTGAGAGGGGACCCAAGCACGGGGGGCCTGGTTACCTTGCTACGGAGGATCTCCCGAGCGCGCCGGGTAATAGTTGCTTAAACGGGGATGAATGAACTGAACAGTGGCGAGGCAGCTCCCGGAGCGCCCACCGCAGAGTTGATGGGGGCAGAGTAAAACACAGAAGACAACTCTGATGCCTAGTTCGCCTGTAAATATCCCCTCTGATCTATTCTATCCCAGAATCGATTCGGGATAAAGCACAAATTTCCCAATTCTCCCATCTAAAGAGAATATTCTACATATTTTAAATGTGCGCATTAGCGTGTTGCGTAAAAACACGAATATCTCTTTTTATGGTATTGACCTCAATACATCCACGACAGCTGACTTGTGAGCTACGAGTCTGATTAGCTGCCTTTTATACGTCTTTTTCCCCCCCTCAAGGCACCAACTGTATTTTCAGATTTCGCACTTCAAAAGGTCACGACTCGATGTATTTTGGTTTCGTCTCGAACGCGACAGAATCTCCATCAGCGTCTGTAAACTGCGCTGGGAGCAAGTGAGGAGCTGAATCTGTTGACCAGAATTTCTCCTGTAAAACAGTTTTCTCAGCTGTGTTTAAAACTGCTGTCTTAAATGTATTTATTTATTTATTTTTTAAATTTATTTTAAGGCAGAAAGGCGCCCTGGCGCTGTTAGCGGAGCTGAGTCCTCTGAAGGTTAAAAGTGCCCGGGGTGGGGGGGGGGGGGGGGGTCCCATTTGGGTGAAGATCTGGGTCACCCAGTCTAACGGGACACGGTTTACAATCACCGTGGATTCAAGCTGAAGACCTGAGCCGACCAGTGGATTCATCTCTAATAGTCCTCTTATGGTGGACAAGTGCAATTATTTGGCAACATGTCAGAATCGATTCACGTCATTTTTACATCATTGGCTCAATAACGTCACATTTTTATTCCATGGGAATAAAATATCGTCAAAAGCCCACAGAAATGTGCAAGGACAGATGACTGAAATGATCCAGCTACACACTCCCCCCTGACAGACCAAATAAGTACACCGGGGAAACCTCCAAAGTTCTAAAGTCCACGCAAAGCCACAAAAATACATTCACACGTGATGTGTAAGTAGATCCAAAGCAGCCACTCTGTTTTATTTAGATTTATGGACCAATCCACGCGAATCTCCTGCGACTGAAATCATGAGCACTAGAACTTTGTGGACTTGGTCGAACTATAATATAATCTTTTCCAAAAGTAATCAAATAATCAGTTATTTAAACGAAACCTTCCTCGCGAGGCGCAGATTTAATCCCGAATATTTCTGGATCTTAACGCAATGACTTTTCACAGCAGTGGTTTGTCGCAATCGGAAAAATATGCAGTTATTTCCAATCAAATAGGCCGTTTGTCCCTTTGATTTTGTGAGAACTTTTGTCTAAATAAACGGAACCTTCAGAAAAGTTTGTACAGCTGAGCCGAGCTGATATTTACTAAAACGACGCCATCAAACGCAGTCGAATCGCGCGTGTATGTATGTGCGTGTGATTGCGCGCGCGCGCGCGCGCGCGTGTGTGTGTGAGAGAGAGAGAGAGAGAGAGAGAGAGGGAGAAAGCTGGAAGAGAGAGGCGAAAAAAGACTTTTGCTCTGCACAGCGGTGGTAATGTCGTTCCTGAATAGGTACATTTCAATCTGAAACCAATGCGTAATGAAACGCACCTTTCCGGGACATAAATCTACCAGAGTGTGTCAGTATCGAGCCGCAGCGTATGCCCCAAATCCATACAGCCCGCTGGCTGCTGCTGATATGGATGCATCAGAATCAAAAGCCACTTTGGACCTAAAAACCTCATCACCTCGTCAGCTTCTCCGGGCACATTAACAACGTGACAAATCAACGTGGCGCGTAAAGTTCAAGTGCCTGATCCCATGTTTCCTGTAGCCCAAACAAGAAAATGAAATACAGTCCTGTTTGGATGACTTCACCAACTTTGGTATTTTTAAAACATTTGAAGAGAAATGCCTGTTCTTTTTATTTGCTTATTTAGAAATGACTGGCGGTGACTTTAACGCATCTCCTCCCAGCTGTGAACCAAGGATAAATATTTAGATCGACGCTCTGGTCCTCGTCAACTCCAGCCTGCTCACGCACGTGCTTTTAGATCTGAAATCAGATCACGCACACGCTTTCTGACCCAAAAATCAGCAGCCACATATAAACCTGGTTTTAATAACTTTACACCTGTCTGAAGCCCCTAAAGTCCGGGAACTAAATAAAGGGGGCGATATTTTCATTTAAGATTTTACTGGATTAGAGTCATTAATTTACATATTACACCGGTTTTGACAGAGAAGAAGCACTTATCTGCACCTTATTATTAGTATAATAATCATTACTTTATTTATTTTTTACCTTTAAACCAGCGATATGTTTGGCTGAAGTCTGTCATTTGGCTCCATCGCGACAATAACTGCGCCGTTAATATTTGCGTTTTATATTTTAATGTGACATTTATCTTTTTTTGGATACAAATCTGGGTTAAGATTAGACAGAAGCTTAAAAATAAAGTACTAACGGACTAAGTTTTGTCCCATCGGGGCGCTTGACGAGTTGAGTTTTGGTTCAACATTTTAGGGAAGTTCAAGTTTTTCTACTCGTGTTATTAATTTCACGGAAAATATAAGTTAAAGTTGCTGTTTTCTTGCTTGTGTGCGCGGTTGCACGCTGTGCTTTTGCCCTGCTGGGAGGCGTCGGGAGGCCTCGGGTATATTTTTAGCCGGTCGTCGGGAGCCTCGGCCCGCAGAGGCGAGCGCGACGGCCCCGCTGGGACGAGTGATGGTTGAGAGTGATGGCACCTCTCAGGGCTGCCGGAACAGCTCAAAGCGTGTTCTTTCTAAAATATTGCTCTCTTTGCCTATAGTGAAGGGGTATGCATATACAGCTGATCTGAATTGCTCAGTTGGGCAGAACTGTGCTTGAGAAATCAGGACTATAAGTGTAGCTTTTATGTATGTAAGGGACGGGGTTAGAGAAAGAAAGAAAGAAAGAAGGAAAGAAAGAAAGAAAGAGGAAAGTGGAATGGGGGCAGAAGGGTTGGGCGTGCAGCAGCAGCATGAGACGAAGCGAATCTGCGCCTAAATTATTCAAAATGGGAGGTGCACACTTCACCCTTTAACACAAGACACAAGTCGCCTTGTTCGCCTGCACTGCGGCCTGCCAGCCTTCACATGCACATCAGAGGCAGGCAGCAGGGGCGCAGCCCTCCTCCACTGTTCAGGAACAATCCCTTTTTTTTTTTTTAGTTCTTTCCTGTTGTGTGTAGTCCAGACCAGAGAGGCTTTTCCCTGGCGATCAGGCATTTTAGCATTTTAATATCGCTTTTTTTTTTTTTTTTTAAACGAAACATCCAATGCGTGTACATCTGCTAAGAGTTTAGGATTCCCGCGTGTGCTATCTCCAACGCTGCTGGGTTAACTGATACCAGCCCAACTTTCAGAGCACAGACTTCCAAACACGCCTGCACATCTTTTGTTTACTGCTTGTCCTGTTTATGTTTCAGTATTTATGACCTCAGTTCGTAAATAAAGGAGATTTAACGGCCGATGACACGAGTCTCCATTCCTAAATCTATGTGTTTAGCCACCGGTTACATGGTGCGTGTGTATGTGTGTGTGTGTGTGTGTGGTGGGGGTGCCTTATGTATTGATTCACCTGTTTGTATCTTTGTGTGATGTTTCGCTCCCTCCCAGACAGACCGGCTCACTTTGCTATTAATACTCCCGGTTCCCGCTTAGAGACGCTCCCCAGTGGGACAGCAGCTATATGCTTGTCTGACGCTAGCTGACTATGCGTGCGTGTACATGTGTGTGTGTGTGTGTGTGTGTGTGAGAGAGAGAGTGAAATGGGGAATGACTCTCAGTAAATTTTAGTGTGTTCTTACATAGAATCGTTCAGAGGTGTGTTTGAGTGTGTTTAGGTACGTGATCAAAACAAAACAAATAACCCACAGAGATACATTTTTAGGGGACCGTGCAGGATCGTGTTCTACTTCTTTTGTGCACATTTGACTATCACGGCCAGGGAGTGCTGCTGAAGGTTTTTCTTTTTTTTTTTGCCTGCGATATGAGAGCCATCTAATTTTCTACTCTCAAATTCCCCCGCTCGGCTCAATAGGATTGGTGGGCTCGGCTCGTTGAGAAATGTAAATTGGAAGCAATGGCCCTGGATGCCGTGCTGCCATTATCTGACATGAACAGATAGCTTCATTAGCCTCTAATAGGAATGTGCCTGCTGCCACTTAGCTGGCCCGAAGGCAGAGCAAAGCTACGGCTCAGGTGAGCAATTTAGCAGCTTTTTGAACACGGAATGTGGTAATAAGTCTCCCTACGTGTGTCTTCTTCTCACCACTTTTCAATATGCGCCTACCTTGCAGATATTTACCATCATCCTTGATGAGAATGATGATGAGCAGTTCTTTAATGGGGCTAACAGAATAATTCTTCCCAACAAACTTTCCTAAACCGACGGTGAACGCTAAAATTCGCCTGACAAAAAGCAGTTTTGTTTGCAGTGGCACAGCAGTTCTTCCTGATCCACAAACACTCCCTTTGACTGTTGTTAGTGATGTGTACATTCCTGTCTAGTGGAGCTTTGAATGCGAGAATACGGGGAGATTGTACTCCTCATATTTTCACCGTGAATAGAGTTACAGCTGCAGGGCCCGGCTGCGCTTCTGCTACTGCTGTGTCTGTGTGCACTCTCTTGGATAAGTGTGTGTGTGTGTGTGTGTGTGTGTGTGTGTGTGTGTGTGTGGTAGCTGTGTTCTCAGGATTAAAACCTTGAAAACAGAAAAATGGCAAGCTGTAATTTTTTTTTATTACAAAGTAGAAATGCAAAGAATTATTTCACAAATGTGAGGGGTTTTTGTCTTTTTTTATGAAGCTCTGTTAATCATATGACACGAGTTATATAAACTTTTTTGAATTTGCTTTGTCAGACATGTCCATGCTTTCTAAAAGGAAACCTTGATCCTTTTCATAAACTTCATAAAGGTTTTGCTATTCTCATAAAAACTTCCAGTTGCATTTGATGACATCGTGCACATCTTTTGAGTCCCAATCGAGAGCCACATGGCTGAATTTTCTTTTTTTTTTTTCTGTGCTTTTGCAGTCAGTTAAAACGTGCCCTTAGAGAGCAAACAGACAATCTGATTATGTGATGCACTTTATGTATCAGTGTGAGGATATGGAAAATATAAGTGCAATTATCAGTACATTTGCTTAGCGCTACACTCGCAGAGCTTCTGCATTTACACTGCACGGCTCCATTTTCCTCCAGACTGAAGCCCCAACCTGGACGTCATAGTAATGGAGCTCTTTGTCTTATATGACTTCCATCACATTCCAGCTATTAGACATGGATTCCTGATCAGCTTGCTTTCATTTTGATTCAAATGAATCCAGGCCAAACCACAGAAAGCTCACCATTACATGGGGTGGTTTTTGTTTGTTTGTTCAGTTTTTTTATTTTTATTTTTTTATTTCCTTTTTTTTTTTGGTCTAAATCAGAAACTGGCAAATAGGTTTTTTCCTGTTACATTGTGTCTGTCTGAAAAGTGTGAGTAAATAGTCGATCAGGGCACGAGGGTGGCCATCTCTCAACTGGGATTAACTGCGACGATAATATGAGCTATCAAAAACTGCACACTCACATGTTCCCTTTGTTTTCCTCCTCCCTTTGTCTTTCTCACCACAGTCAACCTGCTAGACTCTAAAGCAAGCCAGGGCGAGCTGGGATGGATCTCCTACCCACAGCACGGGGTGAGTATTCCCCCCGCCTCACCGCATCTTATTCAAGCACTTTCACCGTGGCGACGAATCCACTGGCAGCAAAAGGATGCTGGACTCAGGCCCGCGACACATGAGATTGGGATTTTTAAACTCCTGCAGTTATATCGCTGTGTGATGTTGACCCATTGAGCTATATGCAGACTCCTTTTTTTTAGACATTTTTGTCTATTCTGTCTCGCAGGTTATAGGTTAAGCGTTCAGAGCTCGCCATATGGTAAAGACGCTTAAAGGGAATGCATTGCACGATGGCGCCGGTATTTACAGGAAGATTATGGCGTTAAAGAGCTTTGAGTTGTAGGCTCAAACGCATCCACACAACAATGCTGATGAGCTCGACCCTTTTTGGACTGAAAATCACATCATGCATGCGAGCATCCTAACTGCATTGTTATTTATTTATTTATTTTTATTCACTTCTAAATGAACCAGTTTGTTCATAACTGAACACGTGCCACACCTTCTTCTGTTCATCACTCACACCGCCATCCAGGAACTGCACTTAATTTTGTCCCTGTCTTATTTTAAACCATGCAATAATTCACCAGTAATAGGATATGAAATCCCCC
>CAAE01015004.1:45891-58008 GCA_000180735.1 Tetraodon nigroviridis | reverse complement strand
CACTGGCATTTGTTCACTAACCTCCCACCAGCAGGCAACTCTATTTATTTGTCTAACAGTTAAACTACTGTTTGCTGTGCTCTGGGGTAGGCCCACACACACACACACACACACACACACATCTACACACACAAACACACACACACACTCATCCACAGAGAGCAAGAGAGAGCAAGCACGCCAACGTTTACTCTACACTTTACACTTTTTTTCCTTCATTAAGTGCTAGAATTACTTCTTGGCATTGGTCTAACGTAATCCAGTCATTTGTTCCATGGACCTGTCAGACCTTGTTTCCTTCAGCTGTATACACTCCTGGCATTATCAAAATGCCCAACTTTGAGATTCTTCTTAAGCTTTGGAGCATGATAAAACAGTAGCCAGTGGAAAAACAGCAAGCTCCTCAACCCGGTGTGTTATTATGGGCTATTTAATTCTGAGCAAGTGTGAAAACACTTTCTTTTAAGAGCAGTAGTGAGATAAATAAGCAGCACACTGCCTGATTACAGCATAAATCAGTTAAATTCAGAAGATGGTGCCACGAGTAAATTCAGTGAAATGAATGAGAAAATTAAGGTAAGTAAGGAGGAAAAGAGAAAGACAGGGATGACGCTAATGATTACAACCTCAAGGTGAATCATTTCTTCATGTCATCCATTGGCTGCCCTGACAGACTCCAAAGAGATTTCTCCTAATGTGGCATTGACACAGCAACTCACACACACACACACACACACGCACACACACACACACACACACCAAGTTCACCATGATGAAGGAGCCATGGCTTTCAGCCTGTCCGGACCTGTCGTGCTCTGGTCACAACAAATTAAGAGCTTAGCCTTGCCAACATCTTCGCTCTGACAGCGCTGACGAGGGTGTTTGTGTGTCTCCGTGTGAGATCCAGATACAGTGTTATCTGTCTGGGAGGCAGGCTGTTTGCTGAGCAGCGTCCAGGAGGCTTATCCCCTCACTAGACTAAAAGGCTGCTCAAGATTACATTTGAAAGTATTCTTCAGCAACAAACACCCAGGACACTGGTGTGCGAGAATAGGCAAAATTGGTGCACACTGTGCAAATAAAGTCATTGTTCTCAGCAGAGGTCGCAGCTGCTGTCTTTTCAAAGATTGTTTGCTCCTGAGAAACCATAAAACTCAAGAGATAGCTTCGGCTTCTCACATTTCTTTGTGTTCCTTTGCTCTCAAAATGGTGTTTCGACTTCGAGAGCTCTTAATACACCCTGTGCACCGCTGGCACTCCATCTGAGAAATCAGCCTGGCTAGCAGAAACCCCACCCTGACCCTCCACCCGTCAAAGAAAGAAGGATGAGTGCAGAGAAAAGCCTTTCAATAAATGTGGATTACTAGGACAAAGCAGGAGGCCAGAAAAATGGCAAGAGAGGAAGAAGGTACCGTGTTATCACAGTGTAGGTGAGAAGAGAATCGATACTTGTAGAGTTTGCTAATGACAACTGCAGTCCGCCTGGTAAAAAACATACTTAATAACAGAGCAGTAGGGTGTAACATTTTGGTTTGTGTACAGTTAAATGAACGGAATCACAAAACAACTGACTGGTTGTGATAGATAAAACTGTTTTAAACGTTGCGTGTCTAAAAGGTACAAAACTGACACATGCACTGCTTTTTCTTTTAAAAGTCTAGTTCACTCTTTAATAGATAAATATGACCCAAGGGAGTGAACCAAACTACAAGAACAAGTCTGACAGTTAGAGGAAGACAGTTCCTGGTTGGCTGTGTGTCTGCTGGCTCGTAATCGGTAAAAATGATCTGTGCTTTGACTGATCTGTTGCAGTTGTTGTGTGGGTGACCCTGATGGCTTCTGTGAAGCTCAGAACATTAGCTGGCCCTACACTCATGGATGCACCAGTTTAATCTCTGTAAAAAAACAGTCATCAATATAGACTCGAAACCCCCCTTGACACAATTTTTCCCCTATAAAACCCATATAAGTACTAGCTAGCAAAAAAATTGACTTCATGTAAAAAAAAATGGCAATTTAAACATAATAGATAAGAAATGAACTTGTGTAAAAATAAAAATTCGTGTATAGACCTGCAAACAAACAGACAAAAAATCCCTAAATAGTTAAAATTGTGATGTCTTTTCTTGTTAAGTACCAACTGTGCTTTCTAAAATACAAACAGCGCTGGTATAAATGTATTGTTACCCTACACTGGCCTATATACTGCTCTATTAACTCCTGTTGACCTGTGAGCCTTTGAAGTGGCTGAACTGGTGTGCTGACCGGGTGAGTCTGAGCCGTGCCTGTTGCCGTAGTCGTAATGTCAGGAGATCACGTTTCCACACTCCATTTTACTGTCTCTTTAGCTGCTTCACCCACCTACAGCACAGATCAGAGGAAGTCCAGAGCGAGCCCCTGCCCCACCCTCCCTACGGATGACCGTCAGGGGTCGGGGTCAGGGGTCAGGGGCCAGAAGCACTGGCGTAGTCTTGTTGTGTTGTTATATATCAATTAGAGGGCAGGGGCAGAACGGGTTTACCCCCTTGGAGAGAGAGAGAGTTGGGGGCGGCTGCGCATTGTAGACCTTTATTTATCCTGCTTGACACGCAAACAGTTTCTCACAATCTCAGCTGGAGGCGGCTCTACTGAGGAAGACCCCTGCAGGACCCGCTAGAGCTCTGACCTCAAATTTATGCTTTAAAAATGGATATACTGAGCACTACAGGAACATGCAGTCCCTACTCTTCAAGCTTTCTCTGTGTTTATCACTTCTTTTCCACACCAAATCACTTGAAAACTGACAGGGAAATGAATGAAGGTTGGGGGGATTATTTCAGTGATCTAATGTTTTGGGGACGGTGAGAAAGAATAGGAGCGGTTGGCCAGTGTAATAGTATTTGTCCTCCAGAGGGGGATCCTCATATCAGCATAGGTCTCAGCATAATCCCAGCAGAGCTGCAAACACACCTGGGTTTGATCAGAATTCAGGCCTCACACCCTCGAGGAGCCCACACGGTTGCTTAAGATTCAGCCAGTTTGCATGGTTTTGGCTGATATTGGGGAAAGCTAAAGGAAAAACACACAAACATTTGCACACATGGATAAAAATGCATGCTGATTAATACTACGTAATAAATATCTTAACTTACTTTTTGAAAGAAAAAGGAAGAAAGCTAAAAATATTATGTTGTTAGCGATGTCCTAAATGTCCTAAATAATTTATTCCACACACAACAAATTGTATTTGTCTACTAAAGCTTGTTTGCATGTGTCTGAGAAGCAGTGCATAGTTCCTGTACAGCAGCACTCAGGTAGAAAAAAAGGTTTTATGGTGCTTGTTTTTCGTGTAATTTTTATAAGCAGAGAAAGATTAGGAAATCCTGACTGAAATGTCCAGATTATGTTTTCTGTTGTGTCAGGACCATCATCGAGTGAGTTGGAATGTCGGCACATCATTACTCTGTCATATAGTTGGTGTCGAATGATAAAGCTCGAGCATGAAACAAGGTGAAATGTTAATTTTGGTGTCGCCTTTTTATGGCCGGCCCTGCTCGGCTCTGCACTCTCTCCTGTTATTGTTGGACCTCTAGAAAGCTCCTGATGAATGAGGCGACGCCACCGAAGCCATGAAGGGGGAGACTAAACACCGACAGAGTCTTTCTCTCCCCAATTTTGCCTAGGCGTAATCTCTTCCTCCTTTTCCTATCGCTATTTTTCAACTCCACTTCTTGACTTTCTCTATTCTTTTTTGCAGACTCTCACTCTATTTTATTCTGTCACTCCCCCTCAGGGTTGTTTTATTAACTTCACTGTAAGATTAAAAGCAAGTGGCTATCCTTCAGCCTGAGAGCCTCTTGAACCAGGCATACAATCTTGCTCGCTCTGTCTCTCGCTGCACACACACACACACACACACATCCACACACACACACACACACACACATACACGCCAATGTAACAGAGAACCTACAGTCTCTAAGCTCGTCATTAATTTCTGTGTCCAGGCTCAAACCACCTGCTGTGCCTTCCTTCTACAGGACTTTAAACACTTTACTCCAGACTTATGTGGATATTCACGGTTTTACTGTATGTGTGTGCCCGATAGCTTCCCATTTATGCTCGCATTCAAAGTGTGTCCTGGTGCCCCGTCCTCTCTGAAACAGAAGGCACTTCTCGTTTAAGCATGCACTCATTCTGAATTTTCATCAAAGGCCAAACAAGTCCATCTGCACACGGAGACCCATCCATTTTAATGACTGTCATTTTAATCACAATGAGACCATTGTTTTAGATATTTAGCCATCCATCATCGCCCTGATTCAGTGTTGATTTGCCTGGACAGCCCAGCCAAAGCCACATGATCAATGAGATTTCCCGCTGTGTTGGATTTAAAAGGAATGACCCCGCTTTCTTTTTTTTCTCCTCTCCTCATTGCTTTCTCCCAGTGGAGGGAAAATGTAAGATAGACACGAACGTTCCTGGTCTACTACTCTCACATCTGTCTATACGCCGTAGTTTCTTTTGTTTCGTAGTCAATTCAGCACGTTTTCCTCAGTAGAAGTAGTGTTGTGATGCAAATAACCAAGACTGCAGCTTGAATGTCCTCACTTGTAGAGAAATAAAAACATTTTAGTGAAAGGGTGGAAAAAAACACTAGAAGGTTTTTTTTTTTATTTTTGCTAATATTTACTGGCAATTATGCAGGTTTACACAAATTCAGATTAAAATAACATTTTTGTGAGATATTTCAACAGCTTCTGAATCTTGGAGATTTGCCTACAGCAGCAAGTTTACTTTTAATTAATTGAAGTCATTCTTAACAGATCTTCTAGTGTAATTTTTCACCCTTAAGTGTTTATTAGATGCTTAGTATTCTGCAAGAGCGTTCCTGACTCTCAATTATTCATGTTTAATTACTTACAGGGTGGAGATAACTTAATGTTTCTCTTTTTTCCTCCTCTTTTCTGACTTAAATCTTCTTATCATGCGCTTATCTGTTCAACGACTCATTTTCATGGTTTGAAATTTAATCTGTTTTTTCACTTCTTGATTTCACATCATTTTGATTAATAATTCCACCATTCTCTGTTTATATCTCTGTTTACATCATGCTCATGTATTTTTTAAACTGATAATTTCCATTCCACCAACCTCACCTTTTTCATCACTCTGTTTCTGTCTTCCGCCTCCCTTTGTCTTTTTCAGTGGGAGGAGATCAGTGGGGTGGATGAGCACTACACTCCCATCAGGACCTTCCAGGTCTGCAATGTGATGGAGTACAGCCAGAACAACTGGCTCCGCACCAACTGGATCCCCCGTCAGTCGGCCCAGAAGATCTACGTGGAGCTGAAGTTCACGCTGAGGGACTGCAACTCCATCCCCCTGGTCCTGGGCACCTGCAAGGAGACCTTCAACCTGCTGTACCTGGAGACGGACGACGACCAGGGCAGCCACTTCAGAGAGCACCAGTTCTTAAAGATTGACACAATCGCAGCTGACGAGAGTTTCACTCAAATGGACCTCGGAGATCGCATCCTCAAGCTCAACACTGAGGTGCGCGAGGTGGGTCCCATAAACAAGAAGGGCTTCTACCTGGCATTCCAAGATGTGGGGGCCTGCGTCGCTTTAGTGTCAGTAAGAGTTTACTTCAAAAAATGCCCTTACACCGTGAGAAATCTGGCTTCCTTCCCCGACACGGTGCCCATGGACTCCCAGTCACTTGTGGAGGTCAAAGGTTCCTGCGTCAATCACTCAAAAGAGGAGGAGCCTCCACGAATGTACTGCAGCACAGAGGGGGAGTGGCTTGTGCCCATCGGGAAGTGTCTGTGTAACCCAGGATATGAAGAAAGAAGCAGCACCTGTCAAAGTAAGTTAGTTTTTGATTCCAATGTTTCCTTCTGATCCTTTCATCTCTGATAACTTTGTTCTTATAAAAGTTCTTGATTACAACTTTTCCTTCTCATAACTTGTGATGAAAATTATAACGCATGTGACATGAGACAGCGCTAAGGCTGCAGTGTGGGAAGTTCTTGACTGTCACACTTCATATCTGTCAACCCCGAAGCTTTCATGTCTGTTACCTAATCTCTTTCTCTTCATTATGTTTGTGTGATACCTTCAAAGACTTCCAGAGTGTTGGTGGATATTGCACTTGCACATATTACCATACGTATGTGTGATGTGTTCTCCAGGTCTCTGAGCTAAGGACACAGCACACAGTGGTTCCATGGTAATCTTGTCTGTGACACATCATTAGCCATGGGAAGATCTTTACCAGAGTAGCAAAGATGGGAGTGATAACACAGAAGAAAAGAATGGCCCAGAGTGGATGGTGAATAATGGAATAGTTGTGGTGATGGCTGTGGGTGTTGGTGGAATGGTGAGTGTAGAGACAGTGGTGTCTGGAGATACTCAGTTTTACCCTAAAGAAAGTTTTGGAGGTGGATGCGAAGGAAAATGAAAGTATGCCTTTCAGACTTTTGCCTTTCTTCTGCAGACTGGCTTCAGCTTCCTTATAAAATATCTTTGAGGGAATTTTGGATGGTATCTGATAAAGTTGTAGGAAATTTGCTTCCAGCAGCATTTCTTCCCAGACTAAATTTCCTTAAACCTTCATTGTTCTCTTTGATTGTCACCTAATAAACTTTTTTTTTCAGCTGCACAGAAAAAAAAAACCAAAAAAAAAACAATAAGTCATTATTTTTTTCCAATGGCCATTTTCCATGTGAACAGTACTAGTGAGAAAAGCAACAAACAGTATCAGAAAAATCAAACTCATTTTGTGCAAGGACGGTTTTCTGTGGCTAATGCTGTCTCTTCCAGCTCCCTTTCATGTGTCCTCTGGGTCTTGTGAACATTCCCAGGTTCAGCCAGCTCCTCACGCAGCGTCCATTTGTAAGCATCCCCATCTGAACCATGGCAGCTCCCCCGTGCACTTTAAACAATCCAGGGACTTTAATGAGAAAGCGGTGCGTCTTTGCGGTCCCTTACACCTACTGATCATAGCAGCTCCTATAAACGCTCCCATGTTCATCAGGCCTCCCCTCTCTGGAGACGCGCCCGCTGTTAATTAAAGATCAAAGGCGGACTTCCAGGTTAAGCACCTGCTGTCAGGGCACAGGGGGGCTCTGTTTCTGGAGATGCAGACTCCAGAATAGCTCTCTGTGTCCAGATGTGAGAGCAGCTGTTGGAGGAAAACCTTACATCTAAGAAAGCTAAACAAACTGGAGCATACGCAGTAATTAAACTAAATAAATAAATAAATAAATAAATAAGATGATAGCATACCTGGTTTGATCAATGCAGCTGAAATAAACTCTCACGTAAACTCAGTAGGAAAAACACATGGCATATGTATGAAGACACATGGCGGGCCCTTGCCCCCGTTTTTTCACACCCTCCATCCACTTCCCGTCTCCCTGTGAATTGTGTGAATGTTTGGATGTATTTGACAATCTCTTATTGGTTTCAGAGTGGTCTAATGGACTCTAATAAGGTCTTATGTTACCCTGGACTTGGACAGCTGCACCAACAGGCCCCCACAGCCGGCAGTTGTAGTCGCCGGGGGCCCCTGCTTGCCACCCGGCCTTCAGACCCTCTGTGTTAACAGATAGATAAGTGCATGAGGTTGGGTCACCATACGGACAGACGACAAAAAAAGGATGCACGCTGCCCGATGTTTATGCGTCACCGGCCCACAAACTGGAATCAAACTGGAACTCCTAAAATGGAACTAGCACACTGTTTAGTCGGGGGCTGGCTTGGATTTTTCCATTATCGTGCTGACTACATTTATAAAGAGTGTATATTTTACAATTAGGTGTCCTGATATTGTTGTTCAGTTACGGCAGTCAGACGGATTAAGGCTGGGAGCTGGTTCTGAGTCAGATGGAGACCCTTTAGTGAATATTTGTTGTCTTTTATTAAATGCCATGAAGCAGCATCCACTCTTTCTCTCCCTCCCTCTATCTCTCTCTCTCACTTTTTGTGTGTGTGTAAGACAGGAAGTGAGACAGAATGAGAGCAGTTGCCTTTGTTTATTCAGACCTCAGTGTGTGTTTAAGGGCTTTAACAGAACACACTGTTGTATTACTGTTATTATCTTCCTGTACTGTGTGTATGTGCGCCTGTGCCGGCCAGAAATGTTTGCGAAAGCAAGGATGTTTTTTCAATGGCGCCTTCAGCATGAACACACAAGTTCTGTCTGGCTTTGCTAGCAGGAAGCTGTGTGTGTATGTGAGTGTGCTTCTGCTGCTGCTATGAGTGTGTGGAGTCTATGTGTGCGTGTGGCTAATGACCATAATGTGTCATGACATATTACACAGCGTGTGAGTGTATATGTTGTAGCTTACAATAAGAGTATTTTTGATATTTCATCCTGTGCAGGAGATGTTATCGGCTCTGTTTTCGGTGAAAGGAGATGAGGTTTCTCTCGCCGAACAAGGTGAATGGACGTGTCAGTCGTCAGACGGATTACCGTATGTTTTCTGAGCAGGCCTGGGTCTTTCTGCACACAATGCGAGGCTGGATCTAATCTGGCTAAGTCGGTCTTTCATCTGTCATTAGAACAGACTGGAGCAGGTGAACCAGCCCCTATCTACTATCGGTGTGAAATTCCTGCTCCCCTTAATTTGATCTTAAAACAGCAAATGGATGCCTGTCGAGTGTGTTTGTGTGTGTGTGTGTGTGTGTGTTTGCCGAAAAAGCAAGCAGCTGTTCTGCTGTACAACCAGGAAAGACATAGGTTTACATTCTTCCTGGATTTATCAAGACACACAATCCCTAAAACCTACTTCCACTATAATGCTTATTTTAATTTCACATGTAGTAAATCCACAGAGAGGCAGACATAACCCATAAAATCTTTAAAATTCACCTCTCCTACATGATTTACCAAATCTAATTATAAATAAAAGAAGAAAGAGCAAAGCTTTTAAAAGGTCACTTTTTTCGTGAAATGGTTTTAGCTGTTTTTTTCTCTTTTATTTGTCTCCTTGCTGCTCCCCCCACTCTGCTGCCGATGGTTTTGGCCACTGGTTCAAAGCTTGCTGTCCATCCCTTGTCAAATGTTTTATATCACTCTCCACCCGCTCGCTTAAGTGATTTAGCTGCTGCCCGCGTGCACCGCGATGAGGGGGCCTTTCCAGCAGATACGTAACACATCTATTTGTCGACCCAGTCACGCAAACCTGCGTCGACCCGACCGCTGAAATATTCACGTCTCTGAAGTGATTCAGCATCCATTTTATTCATAGCAGTTGCCTGTGCTGCTGACCCTGCTGGTTTTCTGTTTCCGGCCGGTGATCCAGTCAGGCTGGAAATCATTATTTACAATTTTCCCTACGGAAGAAGAAGAGCCTTTCTCATGATCTGTTCATTCCCCATTGGAGAATTAAAAACACCAGTGTTTTCTATTCAGATGAAAAAGTCTATTTTTTTTACCACTTTTCTTTCATTGATATTATGTAGCATGCTTTGTGCGTGTTGTCTTTGTTTGATTTTTACTTTTTTTTTTGGTGTCTTTTGTGTATTTTCCTTCCAGACTGTTGAGGCTGAGTGCAGTGAATTCATCCTCTCCTGAAAAGACCCTGTTTGTTTGTGTTGGCCATTATATAACTGCCAGGCTCTCCACAAGAACATGTCGCTTCTGGCACACACACACACACACACACACACTCAAACACACACAACCCATAAACTACAATAGTTCAACATCAGGCTAATATTCGGTGTATTACAGGTCATTTTCCTGCTTTTTTGTTGCAATTTACCCTCTGCATCCCCTTTATTTGTGCTGTCTTTATTTATTTAGTTCACCGAGTACTCTGAGTACCCAGTACTCCATTGTTCCTTCTCCCAGCGCTGTCCCGTTCCGCTCACCGCCACAGTGAAGTTGCGCTCGTTGTGAATGAGAGCTGCACAGACGAGCTGCGTGAGACAATAGCCCGTTAGCGCTTGGCGATCCCCTCCTCGCCGAGGGTCACCTCCGCATTCATCCTTGAGAGCAGGTGTTCCTCATATTCTTCTGCCACCCACAACCGCAAAGCCAATTCAGACAATCACATCAGCCCTCGCCGTGCCGCCTGCGAGCACGCAGCACACGGGCATGCGTGATCGTTCGCGGGGAATGAGTGTTGCACTGTGCTCGGCTCGGCTCTGACACCGGTGTTCCATTGCATCAGCGTTCCCCCCTCTTGTCAGTTTGGTTTAGCGGGGAGGCTTTGTCTGCTGCAGTCTCTTGGCTCTGCGCTCGCCTGGCATTTCGCCTTTTTGGAGCTGAAATTGAGAGGAGCGGCTGGAAGAAGAGGCAGGGTCTGCGTTGCGCGTTCTAGTGGGAAAGGTCTCGAAATGGGCTGTTAACAAAACTCCCTCTCAGTAAAAATACTTTGAAAGCTTTTTAGACACTATGAAGTTTTCTTGTCACACATGTGAAAAATTGCTTTTGGTCTTTTTGGACTTGTCGTACGTTTTATAACCCCTATACCACTGAAGCTGTGAAACATGATTCATTTAAAAAAACACTGCTATTACTAAGTTTGGGAGAGAGGATTTTTTTATTTTTATCATTCACATGATTCATGCAGAAGCATACGGCCCTGAAAATATCCAGCTGCCTTAGTTTAACTGTCTGTTGAATGCCGCTTTGGTGTTTTCCGCCTGTTTATTTATCGGCAGCTGTGTGTTAATTGTTGACGGTGTTTAAATTCAGAGCCTGTTCCACTACTGTTTGCCTTTGTGAGGCTCCCAACCTCGATGTCAAGAGACAAAAAATCCAGCTAATTGATGCACACTGCGACCCCACATGCAATCAGACCGAGACCCACTTCACAGCACAGCAGTCAGGAGAGAAGCCGAAGAAGAGAGGCGGAAGAAAGAAGATACGAAAGGCTGAGGAGCTGGGTCATTAATTAGACTCTATTTAGATTTAGTCAAACAACATGAATTCTAAGCGTATATCTCTGATTAGATTTCTACAGGAAAGGTGTACACGTCTCTTGGTCTTCGTCTATTTTAAATCATCTTCTTATTCAGCACTTGCACGGCGTGACCCGCTGATGCAGAGCTTGTGTGCGCACATGTGTGGGCTTTTTTTTGACAAACGGGGGCCAAGACCCAGGCTGCAGCCAAAGATGCAGGAACATTTTGCTCATGCGGGGTGTTACTGCCTGTTTGCTTTTCCCTTTATAGGCCTTCCAGTTTGGGATGGGGGGTGACGGGTAAAGCCCATCACCTCGGGCCTCCGATGCTATTGGGACTTCAAAGCTGTTGGTAACCACAGGCTCAGGAATTCTACTTAACACAAACACACACACACACTCACACACACACACACACACACACACACATACACGCCAATGTATAAGGGCTAAAACAGAAATTTGGAAGGGACGATGGGGTGTTTATTTGTAAGAGGGGCCCCTGCCAGTTGACACGACCACTTCACAGCAGTCAGTCTTTATTTTGTGTATGTGTGTGTGTGTTTGTGTGTGTGTGTCGGAAAGAAAGAGAGAAGGAGAAAAAGAGAGAGACTGTGTTTGTACTGTACAGAAAGACATGGTGTGCATGAGTATTTTCACATGCACATAATCCATACAAATACATGTACAAAAATTCAGCAGTGTGTGTGGATGTTCCACATGCGCCTTTACAGAAACGCAACTGAGAGGTCAACACTGACGAACGATCGCTGTGGGACGTCTGACATTACCGTGTGTGTGCGTGCGTGTGTGTTTTAAACAGGCAAGGACAGGGAGACGGACACTTCAGGGAAACATCCTGTCTGACAGGCACCGAGGATGTTTGGATACTGGTGTAATGTAACAGGGGAGAGCGATTGGGGAGCTGAAGAAGGAAGTCGCTCCATCATTTGTGATGGATGAGGGGGAGCAGGCTGGATGAGGAGGCTGAGAAGGGAGCAAAGCAGACCTGAAAAGAGGCGAGAGGGAGAGAAAGCGGCCTGTCACTGGGCTACAAACCCCCACTGAACACACGATTTGTGTCACTGCAGCCTTTTCTTGGCTTTACTAATCCATCCGGTATGTGAATTGCTCAACAAACTGATTAATAAAATGAGTTTCCAGAAGAATACGTGGACATTAAAAGCGATGACATTAAGGCCAGGATAAATACTGCAAA
>CAAE01015004.1:23462-40442 GCA_000180735.1 Tetraodon nigroviridis | reverse complement strand
GGAAGATTGGGCGACGCCGCATCGTTATTTGTTTACTTATATCTCATTTTCAGCATTATGTTTGGCCGTTGGTTGACAACTTTTAAACCTGGAACACAAATAAACCTAATACAATTTTCAATCCTATAGTCAAGGTCCAAAATATTAAGGAACAGCATGTCCATCAGATGTAAAAAAAACCCACAGTTTTCTTGATATAATTGATAAGTTCTTCATTTTGCCATAACACACACTCCGCATGGGCCAACAGTGTCCTGTTAGCCCCTTTGTTACCTAAAACTCGGGGCCATATGGGTTCAATTACACGTTATTGTCAAGCCGAATGGAAGACTGGTCACTTTTACATCGGAGCAGTAGCCGACGCACACACGCGCACAAAAAAAAGATAGCTGGATGAGATTCTAAAAGATGTAAGCCGAGTGTGTCGCCGAGCCTTAAAATGAGTTTTTGTCATTACCCAGCCTGTTCAGACTGCGTGAGCCCAGTGCAAATCTCACATGCTGGCGTGAATGTAGCTCCTGCATCTGCTTGCAGCCAGAACACTTCACCGGGTTTTCTTTGTCAGTGACGGGCCGGTTTGTCAGGTGGGAGTTATCGCCCTGCTGCAGAGTGAAATACCATGTGTGCAACCAGCGGGTGAACATTCCTCCCGGCCCCATGATCTTCTGAGGTCGTTCATGCAGCCCTCATCCCCACTGTAATGCCATTGTCCTGGGGTGCAGTCGCCCCATCAGGCCCCCCACGCTGCAGCCTGTGGCCTCCCCGACAGCGTGCCCTTCATCTCTCTTGTCAGAGACGCCATGTGGTTGATAATGGGCGGGTGGGTGTGGCCAGAGAAAGAAGCCAGTGGTCTAGTCAGGTAGTCATGATTTATGCTGAACCCGAGGCAGAGAAGCTAATAAAAGGACTGGGAATCCCCACGTTCTGTGTTCAGCAGGATCTTTCGCGCATTCGTGTTGCCTGGTGCTTTAGAGATGATCAAAAACTCTTAAACAATACCGTTGTATGTCTTAGAGGAAAGTAGGGGAGGAGAGAAGGCATCTGCCACTACTTATGAATTCAGAAAAGACAACGCAAAGCAAAGTAGCTCGCTCTCATTTTCTCCAGCATCCTGTATGTGTTAAAAGGGGCTGTTCATCATTATTCAAGGACAAAGCTGATTAAAGGTGATTAAACCCTGCCCATCCATCAACTGTGTCTTTGAGCCTGTTGCTGGCCCCACCAAGTGCTGTATGTGTTCTAGACAAAAAGGCTCTTTTCTAAAAGCTCTCTCCTAACGGCTGCCATTTACCCATGGAGAAGAACATTCTACTGGCCCTGCAAACATTTTTCTTTAAATGAATGTGCAAAATCTTTTAAATTATGGTTTGATATTCAATGGGCCGTGGCAGGCCTTATTACATTTACGTAAGTATAACTGTCCACTTCCTGGCTTGATCAATGGCAGCAATCAAAACTAACTGATAGTAATTCTACAATAAAGCTCAGAATAATTTTCCTGAACAACAAACTAGTTAGATTGCTTTAAAAGTGTTATGTTCTGTAGATTCCACTACATTATGCCTGTTTTGATGATTAACCACTGATTCTAGAGTTCCAGCGGCTGCACGAGAGTGCGTGATTCGGTGATTCCTTGATTAGACAGCATGTGTGTGTGCTGTTGGGGCAGAAGCGGGGGCTTAGCATCTGGTATTTACACAAAACAGCAAGTCTAGTGAGATCTGGAAGGTTTTTTTTGTTTTTTTTTTTGCAGGGATGAGGCCTTGAATGTGCTTCCGCTTTAATGGGGCTGAGCCGGTCTTGTCCGCCTCCGTGAGGTGCCGTTACTTCTGCTGAATCTGCACTTCTCTACTGCTCCCACCCTGGGAGCACCCCTATGGGGTGAAAGTGACAGGAACAGAAGGCTAAAATGACTGACCTGTGTGAAATGTGAATGTGAGGTCACAGATACTTCAGATACTTTACAATCGTTATATTTTACCTGCTGACATTTCAGCGACAATACCGATTAGTGTAACCTTTCGAATGTTGCCACTTCTGGTTAGTTAAGCTGCAACACTTTGCTGGTGTAGCATCACTGCTTGCTGTTTCACACAGGCAATTTGCACAGTTCACCGATGTGAAAGTTATTTATGTGTGAGCAGTGAATCACCACACACACACCATGTGCACATGCTGTTTGCGCACACAGAAGGATCCTGATGCGCTGTACATATACATTATATTTGTACATCTGTGTTTGATTTGTGGCGATGATTTTAGTTGCGTTAAATGTTCACAAGGCAACCTCGTTAGCAGTAGTTCTGCCCTTTCTTAAACTTCCGAGTTGATGCTGTACGTGTGCACGTTGCAGCCGCCAAGGATGATGGGAGCGGAGGCGCCAGGGTGAAGTGGAGGTAAGTCGAGAGGTTTGAAGAGAAGTTGGGTCGTGCCGGGATGTCTGGGCCTGTTTGTAGTTCACCTGCGTTGGTCAGTCACACACACATTCGGAAACAAAAACACACACACAGACCGTGGAGCTGGTCTCCTCTTTCTCTTTGTCTGTCAGCCACACGTGCACAAATTACTCACACCAAAATCTCAGGACTCTGATTTATAGAAAGGTTTATCTGCCTTTCTCTGACCCAGTAACTGCTACCCCCAGGTTCTTGCCCCCCTCACCCCCCTCTCTGTGTCAGCAGCAACACATGGCGGGACACCCTGTGGTGAGGTGTGTCAGTTGAGGGGTGATTTAGCGCTGCTCTGCCCCAACCACCGCTGAGACACCTGCCCCAGGAATCCTAGCGTGCGCACACACACAGACACACAGACACACAGACACACACACACACACACACACACACACACACAGCAATGCCCACACACACACGGAAATCCACACAGATGCATGCATTTTTACACCAGTGCATGCCAAACATATCATTCCCCCTAACTTATGAATGTCACTGTTGGCTTCAGGAAAGCCTATTTTTGCTATTTCTGTAAACCACCACAAGTTAAACTGTTAACACCGGTTTTCCATGTTTTTAAATTTGGTTCAGATACTCTATCATACTATTTTGGTTTGTTTTCATGACATCTAATTAACATTATTCCTGGTATGCAATTATCCTAAATCAATCAAACTGTCTAATAAATGATTATATAATGACATTGTCATTATATAAATATTTCCCAGATGTTCAGTTGGATGACACTATCCTTTTCATTACAGGTGTAATGGGTTTTTAACCGTCTTTCCAAATATTACATTTTTTTTAATGAAAATGGTGAAAAAAACGCTTCTGTTTCAGACATCCATAAGTTGAATCTTACCTTTTCATCTGTTTAATCAAATAATTCTGCTCTTTTGTGTGCTTTCACGAGACAGTGTCTAAGGTTAAAGGCTTGACATCACAATGACATGATGCTAATTTGAATTTGCAACACTGTAAGTGGCTGTGGTGCCGGCGCGGAGCTGCGATTGTAATTATTTTGTTATACAAGGCCTTGATCAAATTGCCTCCCGTTTTATCCCCCGCGGCACATCAGAGAATCCCATTAGCCACCCCGGGCATCAGCTTCACAAAGAAATTTTCAGGTCTTAACTGAATCTGACCTTCCTTTAGCTGTCAGAAGTTCACAGGGGGGGTTGATCACTCTCAAGGTGAGAACAAAGGTAGATGTTATAGATTTTGACATTAATATCTTTAAGGAAAATGAGATTACGCTCCTTGCGACTTGCATTTGACTACATCCATCATTGTCTTACTAACAATCCTCCTAGAACTTTAAGCTTAAGGGGAAATATACCTGAACTGAAAAATATATATACATATTTCTTGTCTTAAAAAACCAAATCACATTTCAATTTCAGTAGATATTGGAAACGTGGATTTAACCTTTTTCGAGTGTCGTCTGGCAATAAATACAAATCCAAATGCTAGAAATCCCTGCTGTGAAGCACAAATGTTATCACTGTTTATTTCAGACTGCAGCCATTTTTTATCCACAACATTATTAAAAAAAAAAAAAGTGGGTCAGATTTGAATCAGGAGCTGTTCAGCCAGTGGCTAAGAACACAAGATGGTGAAAATTAACATGAATTCATAAATAATATTTTCTCCAATGCTAGCACTCCAAATGGAAGAGCTGCCTTCCAGAACTAAATGTTTCCATTTTCTTTGGTTTTCATTCTCTTGCGAGTCGAAGGGGCCGTCAATCCCAGTGAGGGCAGCACGGTGGGCAGTGTGAAAGTCAGGATGTCATGTTGTCTGAAGTAAGGGGAGCCTGGGGGCTTTTTAGCATATGGCAGCAGTCATGTACTGAGGTTGGTGTGTAGGTTCCTGTCAGCGTATTTATAGATGAGGGTATGTCCTTCAGTTGTTCCCAGGAGCTCCAGCATTGAAAGTGGTCTTCCCTGGTGGGCTCTCCTGCACTACCCAGCCCAGACTCCAGCCCACAGAGCAGATTCTTTACCGATCAATGTCAGCAGCCATATGGGCGTCGACTCATCAGAATTACAATAGACACTGGAGAATCTTCTGTAGAAGCCAAGATACAGAGGTTGGGTAGACAGCTGTTTACTCCATCCAGCCTTCAGTGTAGAGCCCCTCATCTCTGCATTTATATTATAATTATATAATATTATATACAGTATATGACGCTTACAATATTGAGATTTTCTATCTTTAAACACAGCAAAGTCATAATTAGCACCTAAAAACTTCTAAGTTATACTACAGTAAAAGGAAAAAGGGAACGTTGTTGCTTATTAGCATATTTTATCTATTGTCTTTGGAACGCCAAAAACAAGATGGGAAGCATCCATTTTCCCATGCCAGCATGGGGATGGTGACGTGGTTGCCATTGGCTACCATTGTCACACACGGGCTTACATTACAATAGTGTGTCCGAAACTAAATCACCCAGACGACGGCGGCCTGTGTGTTTGGCTGATCGTCTGTGGTGTAAACGTCTGGTTATCAGTTGTTATTCAAAGCAGCACAATTGTCTTGTTAAGGATGAGTGGAGGCAAATTGGTTTAAGGATGTTTAGGTTGTGCCGTGTGTGTTTCCAAGGAGCGCATCCATGGAATAGGCATGTGTGTTCGAGCACAAGTGAGAGATCACGTAGAGGTCAGCATCATCTGCCAGCACAAAAGGGTTGAGATGTAGAAAAAAAACCCAAAAACAACAACATCCTGCGATTGTACCGTGGCACCACAGTGTGTGGCAGTTCAGGACAAGTACTTTCATTGTCTCTGCTCGTTTATGTGTGGTTGTCTGCTTACACATTCTTCCATTCTTTTTTCTGCGCCTCCTTTCCCTCAGCCACCTTGGTCCTGGCATGTTTGGCCAATTTGTGCCGGTCGCCCTGGATTTTCAGGCTGACCTGGCTAACTTCTGAAGTGTGCAGTATAGGAAACAGGTTTTTTTTTCCCCCTCCTTGATGGATGCAGCTAGGAGCTGATCCGTGCCTCTGCTTTTGTAAGGGTGTCTGACTCTGTTTTGCTCAGTTTAATGTCCTTCACATTTAGGTGAATATATGTGTCTAAACTAACTTTTATCTAACTTTCCTACTTTTTTACATGTGTATAATTTTTAATTGCATCCCTTTAGTTTTCATACTGTTAATATTTATTGGGTTTAACGGGTGACACCTGATGCCACCTTCCCCAGAAGAGTTTGTAAATATAGAAGAAACGGAGTAAACAAAGCGGGCTAAATCATTTCTAATTTTCCTTTTTAATAAGGTTATACTGATAAATGAAGGCCAATATAACTTCGATTAAGATTTAATTTAGTGCAAGAACTTTAGCCACCCTGGTGATTATACAGCATTGATCATTAACCTTCTGCTAATCTTTTCATCTACTGGACATAATTGTTTTTGGGGCTGATCAGTAATTATGGCCAATTGCTGGGCTGAAAACATCTGAGAAATGTATCACTCCTCATGCAATACACTTTTTCTGTTGTGCTGCTGACATGCAGCTTGCAATTCTTCCTTACTTTTCATTTTCCTTCTCCATGTCCACCCCACCTAACTCCTCCTTCCTTCATCTTCCTCATTGTCCTTTTGTCCTCTTTTCATTCTTCTCATTGGGGCTCCTTATTATGTAAATTGCTGCTAGATTAGATCACTTAATTGAGCTTTAATGTGCCGGTCTACACACAAATACGGGCATGCCTACTTTTTTTCACACCAACAGGATTAGGTGTTTTGTGATATAAAGATTGGTATTCTGGGCACAATCTCGCAAACAAATTTAGCAACCTAGCAGCAGAAGAGTCTCCTTGAGTCCGTATAGATAAACAGACTTGAATAGAGGGGGTCTCTGAAGGCCATTAGCCCATCGTTAGCACCATGCGCTTCAATTCGGCCATCTACAACTCATCTGATGGAGCCAGCTTGTTTCCGTGGCTGCTGGTAATGCAGCTCATGAGGTCACTCAATGGTAAAACTGAACACCACACTGAGAAATCAATTCGCTGGCCTCTTTTTTCAGTGCTCTCCTAACGCTGCGTGGAAGGCTTTAGCATCATGAGGCCGATGGCTTTTTACATTTCTAGTTTTGTAGTTCCCATTTCAAAATGTGCACTGGTGCTATGACTTGGTACAGTTATTGAACACTGTACCGATCTCTAACAGCTCCTCTGAGTAACCGCTAAACGTAATCAGATTTCTTCTCAGCTGATCCCAACCTCTAACTTCTGCCCCGCTGAGCCAGCCCTCAAAGACTGCCGGGCTAACGCAGGCCTTCATCATGCATGGATTAGTTTGTCGCAGGAAATTCTCACAGACGACCGTGAGCAGACGTAGGTTCCCGCGTCGGCGCTCTTCACTGATTATATGAATAAACTGCAATATGCTCCCAATTTGATTACTGTGCCACTGACGTCGTAATTGAACAAGAGAAATGGAATGGGCAGCAATTTACGCCAAGACACAAACTCTCATTTGTATCTCTGACAAAACTGAGTTCATTTGATTGGGTTATAGATGTGTTAGCTTTAATAAATTGATTGCAATCCACCATAATGGATGTCTCTGTCACTTTTTGTCACATTTTATTCAAGCACTTACTCATGTCATAACTGCAAAGGAGTCTTTCTAAAAGCCACTAGAGATGACAATAACTCTGGGTTATGGCTGCTAGAATTGAAAAAGCATTTAAGACTTGAAATGATGATCATGCATCATCATTGATTGCTAAAACTTTAGCAATCACTATTAGGCTCTTCTACACACCAATCATTTGAAATGTAATGTCACTCCTTCACATATATTACTTTCCATGACATTAAATGTACGACTTTTTCTTTCCTCTAATTACAGGCTAGCATGTTTATCTGTGTGTCTCTGATTAGAGATCAATGTCTTTTATTGAGGTTTTTCCATTGATCATTAGCATTTTCCATTGCCTCTCATGTTACATTTCTTGGCAGGAGATGGCAAATGCTTTTCCTGCAACACTCTGGGTAAAAAAGCTTATGAAAAAGCCTCAACTGGCAATGTAAATAACGTTTCCATTTCAAATCAAGCTGCTCTTTTTCAGAAAAAGTCAGTTATCAGAAGAAAAAAAAAAGAAGGAAACTGGAGTCGCATATGAAGAGGCGGTAAAAAAGAAAGGGAACAGGAGGGAAGGCGGTAGGGAGTTAGAGTCTTCCAGGTTTTGTTGGATTCAAAAGACACAGAGGTAGAGATGGGGTCTGAACAGGAAATCAATTATTAGGGCTTTTGCTTCCTGCTATACACAGTGTTGAATGTTTAGAAAATGTTGAAGAAAAAATGAAAAAGTGAATTCTCAGCATGACAGAAAGATGGAGGTCAGAGGTGGAAGCCTTTTTCCACTGTCCCAGTGTGACTTCAATCGATGTGACTCATAGATGAGGTCAAGAAGATGGCGGGTCATGTGAGAGCGCTCACCGGTGTTCTGATATTCTGCCGCTGTATTTCTGAGGAAAAGCTTTGTTTTGCTAGAAGGCCATAATTCAACAGTTTTGGTAATAATCAATGTTTACTATGTCCAAATTCATCAACACAGGTTTTGTCTCAATGTCCGGATTATAAATTGGAGCTCTAGCGTGCCATGCATGGGAGCACTGAACCAGAGCCGGCGGCCACGTTAATTATTGATGCTGGTGTCCTGTGACCTGGACTATTGATCGAGCAAATTGCAGCCCTAGTTATTTTACAAACCAACATATCAGGTGGCGGCTACAACTGTGTGTGTGCACGTGTGTGTGTGTGTGCTTTCTGCACTGCTTCTTTAAAGTGAATGAAGTGATTGTGTTTCATTTTCTAGTGAAAGAGGCTAGACGCTGAGTTACGCCTTCATGCAACTGCAAATTGACGGAGTGCCCGTGCATGCTCAGTAGGTGTATCACCACTGACATGCACGAGGACCGTAATAAAATCCTGAGCATGCTGTTTAAACTTGCTCCTGAGAAATGTGAATTTCAAACGTTGATATAGACTTCTAGCCGGATCCTGAAGGGAACGAGAGAGAATGTCACAGGGTAGTACTGCGCCCACACTGCTGCTGCCACACACTGCTGCCCCCCCCCCAGATGAGTAGTTAACCTCCTGTGGGACAATGTGATTTTACCATCAGGCCCTGTCAGAGCTGCTTTTCATCCTGGCAGACACACACAGTAAAGAAAAGGGGGACTTTATTATCCTTTTCCAATGGTTAAGAAAATATTTTTAGGGCTGTGGTCAAGAAAATACGACATGTCACTATACTGTCGTATGAGAGCCTCGCAGCGCACATGTAGCCTTGGTTATTAATTTTTACACTTGAAGTTTATGGGACCCTTTCAGTGCCTAATAAGTTTCACGGCTGTGTTACTCACCAAAAACTCCCTGTATGTCTTTAACATGGAAGTGAAAATGGAGCTGCTTTTTTTGAAGTTATAGCGCGTTGACTTGCCAAATCCCATTTGTCCAATTCCCGTAAGATGTAAAGTTCATCCAGCTTTTGCACAAGGCCAGGTTTTACACTGCTGTGTGTGAACTAAACAATCAAAGGAACCAGTTCCCACATGTTAAAGGCTCATAGCCATCTTTTTTTTGTGTTTTCTGACATCATCACTTTAAACATTTTGTTTTTTTAGACAATGAGTCCAGTCTTCATCAGACAAAAACAAGTCCATCCACGGATCATATACTTTAGTATTGACACGTCGATGCGTCTCCTGCTGTGCCTCCATCTGTGGCACAGCTGCTACTTTTGCGTGCATGTCACCGTTTTAGGACTGTGTTTTACAAAAAATAGCTTTTCCAAAAGCTAAAAAAAGTCAAACTAGGTGAATTTATAGATAAAATGTCATACATATACTTGTTACAGCAGAAGCAGCTTATGGCTAAGCGTCTTGGATGTTTACTTCACCCCACTTTACCAGAACTTTTCTTTATAGATTACATTAAATTTTCCTTTCACAACAAATTGTTACATATAATGATGCATTTTGAAAATAGGCTGGAATCTTGGCAGCTGACTTAGGTATTATTCTGTAATCAAACATCAGACAAGTAAAATTCCTGCAAGAACGGTGTGTTCAAAATAAAACAGTTTCTGGCTTACAATCACATCTTGACAGCTGATTTGCTTTTAGAGTGAGATCAGTTCTGGGAGGCAGTTGTAGCTGTAAGAGTCCAGTTGGACCGCAGCCTCAGATAATCCAGCGAACAAAGCAAAGTTTTTGTTAGCCAAGGGTGAATTGTTGGGGGCATATTTGTTCCGTCACAGCTTGTTTATGTAAAGAGAGATCAAATGAATGCTGCCATCTATTAATCCATCATAACGTTTGTCCTTCCATTTGCCTTTTGAGTGTTTTTGCTGACCCAGTGGTAATCACACCATCTCATCCACCTGATTGGCCATAGGCACTGGCTGTCAGCTGTAATTTCCTGACGCGTCGGCCAGTCAACTTGGTCTGTTCTGTGTGCATCAGCAAAATGTGTTGCTCGTCATTCTATCAGTAGAATCATATCGGGCAGCTAAAATACAATTCTCCTATATTGCCCAGCCCTCCCCCTCCTCTCTCTCTCTCTCTCTTTCACACACACACACACACACACACACACACACACACACACACACAGGATGTATATGGATGTGTTGTGCACCATGGGAACCTTGATATGTTAGACCCAGTGATAGATTTGGGTGCAGCATCAGCAGTGATGGCTTCTGCGTAAATGTGTTGGACACAGCCGCTGTCTGGCTGTGCACACACATGTTAGCGCACTGCTATTGTTGCACACATTGCATGCAGTATATAACTGAAGCAGAATGCTGAACAGTTGTTGCCATATCATAATTGATTGTTATATTTCTATAAGTCATCACTATATGGGTGCTGACTGCAGCAAAACCATTTGCCCCCAGTCATTTTCTCTTTATTTTTCCGTAAACAAAGAGTTTAGATCTTTGGTTGTAAACCGTCATGAAATTAATCAACAGCAAAATTTAAAATAGGGAAAACTGTAAATCAGTAAATGTTCATTATAAACACTTCCAGTCAAACAGACTGAAGTTCCATAGAGGCAGTAGAATAGAGAAGCAATAAGAGGTGTACAACTGAAAGGAGAGAAAAACCTTCTGTAAAATTACAGAGGTTGCATGTCTTGAGTGAAAAGAGCTGCTGTTTGCAGAATAATACTTTTTAATAGAAAAGCTGTTTTATCTGATGGGGCATTTGCATTATTCATGTTGTGCACGGTTCTGTGGTGGTTAGCACCGATGCCTGCAGCTAGAAGACAGTGTCTTGGGTTTGACTTTATGGAGTTTCCTGACAACTGTGGTTCACTCTTACTTCCTATTAAAGAGACTGCTGCGTGCACGTTTGTCTCTTGGAAGCCTGTCATGAACAGGCTGTGTCCAGGGTGAATCCCACCTCTAAGCCACTGTCAGCCTCATTATTTCTGTCAGTCCAGCCTCTGGGTGTTGTTTTCAGAAACATAGAGGGGCTTTGTTCTGATTTCTTTTACTTTACGTTTAAATAAAAACACTCATCCGTCTGTTTGTCTTTCTTGCTTTCAGTGTGCCAACCAGGCTTCTACAAGTCCACGCTGGGAAATATAGAGTGTTCAAAATGTCCTCCACATAGTTTCTCTCACCACGAGGGGTCATTGTTCTGTGGCTGTGAAAAAAACTACTTCCGTGCCGAAGAGACCCTGTGGCCATGGCTTGTACCCGTAAGTATTTGTTTTTTTTGTATTTTTGTTTTTTTTAATCTCGTTAACTCTTTGGTAAATACAAAAAAAATATATTATATGTAGATATATATATAATGTGCTAATGTACCGATAAAACACCTCACTACTCCAACCTTTTTGCCCTCTGCATGATGCTTTATTTCTCACCCATGGATGGTTACTTTAGCAAACTTTCTAAAATCCCCCACAAAAAGTATAAATTTAAACTCAAATTACCTACCATCAGGTTGGCAGTATGTTTGGAGAAGGAGGGAGGAAATAATTGTGGAGCAGAGTTGAAAATACAAATTGGACACCCACAGCTAGAGACAGAATTCTAATTAGAAATGCCCCTGTTGTGATTATCTCAACAGCATCTTGTCAAATAGGCAAATTTCAAATGAGTTAGGTCGAGCGATGCCAGCGCCACGAAAGAAAGGACGCATTGTTAGGAGATAATGGTCACGATTATCGCAGGAGGCTGCCAGTTTTTTGTTAGAGGCTTGATTTTGGATATTTTAAACTGTGCACAGAAATAATTAGAGCAGCAATAAGATTTAAATTGATATTCAAATCAAGGTACTGATAAAGTTTTTTTTTTTTTTTCATTCATCAATCATTTTGTTTTCATTAGAAAAAAAAACAAATATTGAATGCATTTTTCTATGATCTTTTTCTTCTGATCAATATCGGTAAAGTTGGTTGTCCTAGCTGATCATCATGATCAAAACACAAGACCTGTTAAAAAATGGAGGGTTGAAGTGTTTTCTCCAGGAAAGTGAATGCTGACCAAAAGAGTAAGTCTTTTTGTGAGATATTACACATGACTCACGTCACACTATAATTCATATCACATGGTTCATCTCAAAAACAACGCCTTATTTTGACATTTGGGATTAAGCCATGATTGCCTGCATGTGTACATGTGCTCGCCTGCGCAGGTAACATCTTACAGGGATTAAATGTCCACGGGTTTGATATGGGCAGTGGAGTCAGACGCAAAGGTTAGCCAGAGAACTGTCATGATTGAAATGGAAAATATGGAAAAATTTCTACCTTTGAAACAAAACACAGGCCGTAATATAGACACATTATGGGATACACAAAGAAAGAGTGAGATTAAATGTTTTTTTTTTTTTCCAGTATGATGTACTGTTGCATACCGCAGTGCTCCATAAAGTCTGTCGCCTCTAAAGCAACACTGAGGGATTCTTTGTTACCAATCAAATAATAAAAGTAAATTACTTCCACCTATGCTGAGGACCCCCTCGCTGAAAAAGCACTAACATAAATGCATTTGCTGTTTACGTGAGCTATATTTGAATTTGATAAATAAACCCAGATTGTTCAAATTACCAGGTTTTTCTGTTTTCCAAACTCTTTTTGGACAGTGTAAGAGCTGCAGAACTGCTTCTAAACTGCAGTCATGTTAGATTTTTTGCGTTAAAAGGATACCCTGATGTCATCTTGGGATTTTCTCCTTCACTTAGAAAGACTTTGATAAGTCTATTTGGAGCCTTTTGATTGCCAGGACAGGAGTGGCGCTCAGGTTAGCAACAGAATTGAATTATTGTCGGTACAAAACGATGAAAGAAAGCATTTTGATGTGCAGACACAGCCTTTTGTTCTTTCTTACTACTTCTTTTTCAACCTAGGTTTTTTGAAGACCGATTTGGAAGTTTTCATTTGCCCTTAGTGTCATTACAGCCTAAACGTGATATCTGAACCTGGAAATAATCTGACAAATCTGACATTTTTCATTTTGTAGTAATTTTAGTCCAACAGGCGTGTTTTTGTAAGTCTGTGCCATGACTTTCTGTACCGTTACTTCTCCCGAATGAAGGACACATACCACGTTACATACGCAGGCTCGTATTTGCGGAGCCTGACAATACACTGCATCGCAAACAAACGACAGCGGCATTGGCATTCTGACTGTACAGCACTGGACACTTTTAGAACATTTCTTTTAAAGGAGAACCACGGCGACACGCTGCCTTGGCAATTTAAATACCCCGTGAAATGGTGATTTTCTCTTTGGAAAACTGATCTCTGCGCTCCAAATTACTGAAGACCTGAAACTCACGAAGGCCTTGGTCTGAGAGCTAGCACAGCGTGGCCACTGCTGGATGGCTTCCAGCAGGAATACATGTGCTCTGCATGTACTGTAGAATTTTTCCCCCTGTTTTTTCTTATAACAGCATGAAGGATTAAATGCGTCATGGGAAGCTGGTGTGATAAGCCTTCTCTGATGCACACGAGACACGTGTCCACCCCTTAGCTTTTGTAGTCAAAGCCGTATGGTCTTAACATTCAGGCCGTTCAGGTTGCAGCACAACGTCTCTCCTCTTCCTCATGCCCTCCTCTGCTTCCTGTCACTTTTCTCTCATCACCCAGGTCCTCCTTCAGCCCCCCGAAATGTGATATCCTCCATCAACGAGACTTCGGTCATCCTTGACTGGAGTTGGCCGGAGGACAGCGGCGGGCGCCGTGACATCACCTTCACTGTCGTGTGCAAGCGCTGCCGCGGCGTGGCCGGCCCGGGCGGCAGTGGGAACCAGCGCTGCGAGCCTTGCCGCAGCAATGTGCGCTTTCTGCCCAGGGCAGCGGGCCTCCAGAACACCACGGTTACCGTCGCTGACCTCCTGGCCCACACTAACTACACCTTTGAGATCGAAGCACAGAACGGAGTGTCGCCGCTGGCTCCAAAGATGAGACAGTACGCCGCTGTCACCATCACCACCAACCAAGCTGGTGAGATGCCACAGCAGACCTCTAGGTGGATCAAAGCATGTGGTCAGATAATCAGGCGGGAACTTACATAAATAACGGAAAACCACATGTTATTATAGGCCTGTTTTCATTCTAAGCACACGCTCTGGCTGTGATCCTCTGTTGAGGAGTGCTCTCACTAATGTCTTGGCAGATCCAGCTGCAGGTTTCAGGTCTCGAATGTGGCCAAAATTCAGACGGTGAAAGTGCTGAATCAAACATACTTTTCACCAAAATTTATTTAGATAATTCATTTGGAATTACATTAGGATACCAAGCAGAAGTTCTTGTTTTGCTGCTATAGCTCCAGTTTAACTGAATTTTCTGGCTTTTAGCTCGGACCTTCGAAGACAATCCTCCTCTTCAGACAGTTTATGTCATAAAGAATCCACATATACATCCTGAAAGTCCATGTGCTTCAAGCACATGCACTCCAACCATCAGCCTGGACATTTACAAGGCAATCTCAGCTTGCTATCCTTTTGTTTAACAATAGGATCAAATGTCTCCAGCCCCTTATCAGAAAAGAATAAACCTCTTAAAAAAGATATAGAAGGTGAAAAGAGACTCCTAAAATTCCTGGTTCTTAAGAAGAACTACAGAATGATGGAGTGTTTCAAGATATGTCAGCGCAGTAAAAGTCAAATCCCAGAAATTCACAATACATCAGTAATCATTTTTCTCTTCACTTCAGCGTGCTTCCCGCATTTTTATGCTTAGATCATGGCTTCGATCTTGCATTTTTCTATCTCATCTGGATAATATTTCCTTAAACAACACACCCACACCTCCTTTTTATGTTTTCTCCCTCCCATTTCGGTCCATTTTTGTCTTTGTTTTGTTCTGCTCTAAACCCGAGAAGATCAATTATCCCCCGATGCAATGACACTAAACTTTTGCTTTATGACAGTAAACCTTTAGTTTCAATCCAAATGCAGATGTGATTCCACCTATTTTGATAGTGTCTGATTTGTGGCAGTTTTCTTTATGTGGGAAAAAAAACAAAAAACAAACTAGAATCCTCAGGTGGTTGTTGGATTTAGGCCGATTGTACAAGGTTATGATTGGTAATATTAAGAGATTTAAGTCTCAGAAGAGACTGTAGTTTAAGCTTTTGGATGTTCGTACTATACGCAATGGACTCATTGTCAAAGTGAATGGTCAGCCTATAGGATAATAGGACAGATGCTGAATTTTGTCAACATACAGGCCTGTCTCATTCATGTTTGGTTGTCGATGTGACAGCACAGAGTCAGGAATACATTTGAAAATGCAGATGCACATGTACTGTATGTCGGGCCCCAGATAATGCGATTTCATGTAGATAAAAGGCAGCACTGATGAAAAGCTACATTATCTAAGTGAAGACAATGCAAATAAAAAGAGGAAAAAGATTTGGCAGGGAGCTGGAATTGTCTGTCAGTAAGCATTATAAACTGTGGGTGGTTAGACGAGGGGATTTGCGCTGCAATTGGAATATATATTAGATTTGAAGAGGACTTATCAAAACCAAGATGACTGTGTGCGCTCTGAATATTAAGATCTTTCAGTGTTCATCAGAGGAGGGGTATCTGGCTCTTTCTGTATTGTAAGTCTAACACACAAATACACTTTCCTTGTTTTCCCACTGCAGCTGCACCCACTCCATCAGCCCACAGAGTTTACGAGGATTAGATCCGTCAGTGGACTTGCTCATCTCGCCTATACGCTTTCTTTCACATAAACATACACAGATGCCAAGGCTGTTAAAAGTCGGATTACGCAGAAGGAGTAATGTGTCCTGGCAGCCCAGTAAAGGTGCTGTCAAACACTGTAGCCCTCCTCCTTTTGGCCTTTTTGTCATAACTCCTCTAAAAGCAGAGCATCTGTGGTCACTATTTAGAGGGCACTAATAACTTCATGAACTGTTGCTGATCTTTGTTTGACAGAGAAAAACGCAGGAATCCACGAGTTGTCCTGGTTATTGACATAATATTGTGGTGACCACCCTGAGAAAGCTGGTGGCATCGGTCTTATTCCACCACACACCCGTGTTTACACGAGTGTGTGAATGCACAAGAGTGTGAAGTCGAGGAAAAACAACTCTGACAAAAAGTGTGACTGAATGTAGGCAGAGAGAGACAGCAAACAAACCAAACACGCTTAAACAGTTTTTCTTTTTTTTTTTTAACAGAATTCGCACTGATGTTATAATAGAGCTGATGATAGTTATTAGAATTAGTAACCAGTAGTTCGAGTTTTTTGTGAAGTGTTTCTATTTCAAAATAATTATTAATGTACTCTATTTAAAATTTGGTAATTTCGTTCAAACATAAGAGTGTAAAGAATAATAGAATCATTCGATGCAATGAAAACTTTCAGTTTGGAACTTTGTTCCAAATCACTTTAAAGGTTTTCAGAACTTTATCATGAATAGGAGACAAGCATTTTTATGACATTTGTCCTACTTCCAGGAAACTTGAATGTAAAGACAAAGGAATGCACTAGTGGAATATGTTTGTTTATCCCACAACGGGAAAATTGCACTAAGATGGTCTGAGCAGATAAAGAGGAAAAGAGGGGAGTTTAATGGATCTTAACTTGGCTTAATGGCTTTGGCTTGTGACCGGAAGTTCTTTTAAAAGTATTTCAGACATTTCCCTTTGATAACTTCTTTCACAGTTCAGTTCAAGTTAATGAAACAATCTAAAAAGTAAACTCAACTAAATAAATAGCACGACCCCCTTTATTTTCCTCCTCTCATTAATCATCTGATATACCCCCTTAGTCCTGCACTATAATTTTCCAGTAGCACATGGACATGGACTGTAACAGAATAAAAGGATGTGCTGCAGCAGCTGTGCCACATCTCTCAAATCGCAGGTAAATGAAAATAAAGGCCAGATTTTTTAAAGATAATCTGTGCAGGAGCCTCTCTCTCAGTAATATTACAGCGAGTGACAGCAAATGAAGTGTTTGTCAATAAACGTAGACAAGGAGAGGTGGAAAGAAAGTAACGTAGGAGACAAGCTCAAAGCTGCT
>CAAE01015003.1:1840424-1858259 GCA_000180735.1 Tetraodon nigroviridis | reverse complement strand
ATCACTAACTAACCTTAAACTGAAAAAAATCAGCGGGTTCAAAGCGGTTCCCCATTACAGACACCAACCTTTCTCCACAGTCAAATGTCATCCCCCCTAATAAATGGCTGCTGAGAAGCGTCAATTCTAAAGGCTTAATAAACATACAGATATATCTTGTGTTCTTTATATGTGCTGGCCATGGAAGCTAACCGAGCCATTAGGGTCCGTGGCTCAGTCAGTGATCCAGTCTGGAGCCTGGAATCTGAGCCAGGAGATCTATCTATAGTTTATGGAAGTGGGAGGGTGACAGAATGAGGGAAAGAACCCTCTGCTTACTACTCTCTCTCAGTCCATTTAGGTTAGAGTTTGGAGGGAGACAGACATTTGATTTAGCTGTGTGTTAAAGTGTAAAGACTCCAGCGTGTGTGTGTGTGTGTGTTTTACAGTTTGAATGTACGGACTTTAAAGTGAAGGCAAAGGCACCCGTTTCAGTGTGTGTGGTGTTTGAACACACAGAAAGACAAATAATGGTCTTGATTGGCCTCTGTTGTCTCCTTCTCGCCTTCTTCTTTCTCCACCCCCTCTCCACGCTGGGGCAACACCATCAAATTCATCAACGGCTTCAACTACCACGACCCGATGGCAACTTCACCAGCTTCAGCCCCACCTGCCACCTAAGCGAAGGAGGAGAGCTGCTGTGTGACCAGTGTTGGCCTGGATACACGGGACCACGGTTGTGACAGGTTAACTGCACACGATGTTAATTTATTGCTGTTGGGCATACGGTTTGATCACCGGACCATGTTTATAATGTTTGGTTTCAAAGTAAATCTGGTCGTCAGCAGTCTCCGTTGCTCATTAGCTGATGTTTAGTCCACTCTTATTTTGTCCATACAGCTTTCTGCCTGCAGCCCATTTTTAGATCTCGTTAGCTGCAATCTTCTTTTCAGGACTAATGAGAGGACTTTATGAAAGCTAACGTTGTTAAAATTCCAGCCAATGATGTCATGTGTTGATGCAGAGTTAACACATTTTTCTTTACTTACTTTTAAGCGAGAAAGGTACATTAATGTACACGGCTAAATAGAAGATTAAAAAGGGATTTTTTTGTTTTTATTCAATGATGGATTAGTCAGTGTGTTGAACTGTGGGCAGATCGGAACTAGATCTACAGTAGCTGTTGCTTTGTGCCAGTGGAGAGGGGCCCTTCATTGTTCTGTTCACAGGACACCTTTTGGGTTTTTAGCAAGCACAAAGACTGGTGGGTTTCCAGTGCAGTCTGGCACAGAAGTTCTCTTTCTATTCATTCATTAATTTGGTTCTGGGCAGAGCCGAAAAACTTTCCATTTAGCAACCAATTGTTCCAACCTGCAGGGGGTGGGGTATACTTGTCTTTGATTTCATTCTTCAGCGAGGTCTTTTTCATCGTCAGGTGGTCCTCAGGTTGATTTTCTGGAGAAAATTATAGTAATGCTGACACTTTCTTCTGTGTGCTCTGATAGCATATGGTGCCTGCAGTCATGGTAGAGGTATTTGAAACAGTTGATACTGAGGAGCTAAAATGCTCAATTTATTTTGTGACCAAGTAACATTCAACCGGGCATCGTTGGGTGGTTCTTGTTTTACTAGCAAAATTAACAAAACTTGCTGCTAAATGGTTTTGTTTTTTAATTTCATGGCCATAAGCAGCTACACAATGCACTGAGATTTTTAAAAAAAAAGTAGAAAGGCCTAAACTTCCTTAAAAAACTCATACAGGTTGATGTTTTCTATACATTTTTGTGTGTTTCCCAGTAGGCCTTAAAACAGAGTCTTCAAGTGTAAATTGCAGCATTAAAATAGAGAAAAGCCATTTCTCAGGAGAATATTTCACCACATTATCTTTAAATAAGACCTGATGCCCAGTTTTGGGGTTGTTAGTGGGGTTGTTAAGTTGTTAGAAAGCACACAAGGACTAGGTGGCATGTTGTCTGATTGTGAGTGACTGACGGACTATCAGAGCAAGATGGAAAATTATATGGTTTACAATAACATTAAAACAAAAAGGTTACTGCAGGGAGTGAACTAGAATACTAGTACATAATACAGTACATTCATGTATAACACTGTTTTTGTACCTCGCCACCTCTCTTAGATGCTCCAATGGCTACTATGGCCAGCCCACGGTGCCAGGAGGCTCCTGCCAGCCTTGTCATTGCCATGGTAACCTGGACTTAGCAGTACCTGACAGCTGTGATCCAGTGACAGGCCAGTGCCTACGCTGCCGTCAAGGATACAGTGGCACAGACTGCGAAAGTTGTGCTGACGGTTACTATGGAGACGCCCTAACAGCCAAAAACTGCAAACGTAAGGAATCTAAAGTAATCTACATACACCTGTAAACGTTAATTAGTTTTGGCCGTTAACTGTGATTGCTGCAGTCTGAGTGACAAGTAGCTTCAGCATTACTTGGCCTGATGTGACCAAAAGTGTGTTATCGCTATTGTCAACCAGCTTTGTGTTGCTGGCTTAAACACATCACCATGAATGAAGTAGAGGGTGGAAGGAGTTGCTACTGATGGATCTTTCTGTCTGCCACCTCCTCCATGGAGTGAAGGCTGCAGCCCTGGACAGATGTTTGTATTATTTGGCTTTTTTTTACTTTCGTTGTACTGAACTTACATGCTTGAAAGTTGCAATATTTGTTCTAATACAGTTCTTTTGTGATTGCTTAGGCCTGATTAAAAAAAAAATGCGATTGTGTGTGTGTTTATGCTAATTTGTGAAATTCAAAATATTACTCAAATTAGCATAATCACACACACAACAACCAGAACACCTCAGATTCTGTGCCGAATAAAACACTCTCGTTAAAACTATATACACATTTATAAAAATCACACCATATTAACATATGAAACACCCACTTTTTATAGTAGGTGGAAAAAGACTCTGGATTTAGAAAATGGTGAGTAGGGCGGCAAGTACAAAACTGCAAATTGATCACGGCTGGTGAACCAGGCCTGGACCAGAGCAGCCTGATGTGCCATGTTGTGCTCTGTGTGGAGCTCAATCAATGTTTGCTCTGTGTGCGTGTGTGTGTGTGTAGGTGTGTGTGTGTGGATCTATTGTACTTTGCTTTTTTCTTGGTTTTCCAGCCCACGCTCACATCCGTCCTTCTGTCTCTTAAGGCTTGGGCAGGAGGTAAAGACAGGATACGAGTATGTGTGTGTGATGCCACGTGTGATACTACTTTTTTAAGAATGTATGTTTTGTGTGCCTTATGTGTGTAAATGTGTGCTGTTCTGACAGGCAGTGCAGCAGATTGGTGTTATAATGATGGTTTTATGACTTTTTTATTTTTTCCATCTTTTGAGCTGGAGAAGATGAACCTTTGTTACACAATCCATGTTAGGACTTCAGCTTTTAGCTTTAATTATTCAAAGATGATTAAAGTATTTTACGCTGTGTAATAACCAAAACAAACCGAACTTTTTCAGCCAGCAGGGTGCTAGTGTCGAAATATCAATATGAATCAATATAAATTGAAAATGACGAGACTGAGAAGGAAAACCATTCGTCCCACTGTTTATAGATATGAATCCAATGGCTGGTATCGTCTCTGCTTGGGTGTACGCACTAATTAAGGGTAACTGACCTCAGATGTTCTGTTTTTATTTTTTCTCACAGCTTGTCAGTGTCACGCTAATGGCTCCATATCTGAGGTCTGCAGTAAGGAGACTGGCCAGTGCCGGTGCAAAGAAAATGTGATTGGACGAAAGTGTGATAATTGCATGGTAAGGACTGTGAAAACACTTATTTTATTTTTATGTATACGCTCAGTTCTTGGGGATGGTTTTTATCATTAATGGTTACCTAGTCTGACTAAAGGAAATGAATATTGTGCATTACCTTCAATTCCATGTTAGTGCTTTTGATGTCTTCTTTCTACTTTTTACCTTTTTAGCTTACATTTTCAACGTTTGCCACTGTTTTCTGTTTTATTTTGGATAATACGCATTTTTACTCATAATCTTTATCTTACAAACGTGTGCTCATTGATTTCGTGTCCATACCCACCCCACGCCTCCGCATATAATCACTCCAGCCAAACTGCTGGTGGGATGCAGAGCGCCAGGAGTGTGTGCACTGTCAATGCAGCCCCCACGGCTCTATTTCTCCACGCTGTGATGACGGGGGCCGCTGCATCTGCCGCCACGGTTTTGTGGGTAGACACTGTGACTTGCGTCGCCGTGGTTACGAGAGGCGAGAGACCCAGAGGCCCGTGGAGCGCATTCCAATTGAAGCTGTGCAGCAGAGATGGGGTGGGCCGTCCCGCTCAGGGGGGTGTCCCCGTGGGGCGTACAGGCCCGCAGCAGGGGTAACAAGCATCGCATGTGCGTGACAGTGATGTGTTTCAGCTAACAGGCGTGTGTTTTTATAGAGCACATATTTTACAGAAGTCAGTGCATATGTGTTTGCATTTGTTCTGAAGGTTTAAAGACAAATTCATGTAAACAGCAGCATCAGTGCTCACGTGTGCGTTTTAAGTGCATATATCTATAATAACCACCTTGTTTTGATTTAGGTGCTCCTTTTTCTTAATTTTAATTTATGATTTAATTTCCTCAGTGTTAGAACTGAAAGCACTTTTATTGACAGTTGCTGTGTGATGGTTGTGACAGAAATGTTTTATATTTACCAACATACTGGATGTGGATTTGATTTATTTTTTTTAACCTTTTAACCTCTCTGCGATGCACACCTCGTTTAAAGTTGAAAACAAACTGTATCTCATCAAGCATCTGGTGTTATTCTGACTCCTTGCTTTGAAATTGCTACAGCATGTTTTCGCCTGTTGCCCGTTTCTGCATCTGTTGACAATCATCTTGTTCTTTGCAGTCCCAAACTCACGGCCTTAACACACGTGGAGTGTGTGTTCCCTGCCACTGTAACTCGTTTGGTTCCAAGTCCTTTGACTGCGATGAGAGGGGCCAGTGTCGCTGCCAGCCTGGTGTCACCGGACCCAAATGTGACCGCTGTGCTCGAGGATTTTTTAACTTCCAGGAGGGCGGCTGCACACGTAAGCATAACCAGCCAGTCTACAAACAGGCGGTTTCTTCAAAGAGTAAACTCAGTATGGACCCACAAATAGTGTTTGTCTACATCCTGAGAAAATAAAAGCCCATAAGTGCTGTATTTCTTTTATTCACACTGCACTGTGGTTTCTGTGGGATTAGCACTGTTCCCCAGGGATATGCTAAAAGTTGTAGCTACATCAAAGCCCAACTCCAACATATGCATTTGCATTTTTAGCAACACATAAAATACTAAAGGGATGCAAGGGTTGAGGCGAATGTCTTTGAAGACTGAACACAGAGAATGATGACGTACAGACAGAATAATAATGACATTACCAGTAAATTATGGAATTAATCATTTCTTATTCATGTTGGCCAGTGAAGAAAGAAAACTGTTGATAATGATATGGGTGGGCTGTTTTGATACAAGTCAGAAAACGTGTCAATGCCAGATGGTTTAAAACCATGTAAATCTATCTAAATCTACCTATTTTTATTTAAATACAGTTTTTTTTTTTTTAAATGAATTGTTTGAAACAATAACAGGGCATGTGACAAATTTCTATCTACTGCCAATTTGACTTCTGAAAGTCGGGTATCATTTTATAACTATATAAACACTCCAAACATGTTTATATAGTTAAGGTTACCCTTGTTCTCTTGCATTCTGCCTCTCTCCATAGCCTGTGAGTGCAGTCATGTGGGCAACAACTGTGACGCTAACACAGGACAGTGCATCTGTCCTCCAAACACCATTGGGGAACGGTGTGATCGATGTGCTCCAAACCACTGGGGCCATGATATCATCAATGGATGCAAGGTAAGCCACAGGACGAGTAAGCCACACATAAGTTTTATTTGTTTTACAGAAAAGTAGTCTTAGAGCTCATATCTAATTTAATAATAACATATAACTGCCTGTGTCCTCAGGGTGTGTAATATCTTGATCAACTGGTGACATATAAGTGTTCAGTCACTGTGGGGCGCTGTAGGGTCACCAGTACCAATAAGTCGATATAAGTGAAGAAGACGTTAGCCGTCTTCCTCTTCCTGGTTTTGTAAATCAGTGAGTTAGTGTGCCAAATAAACATGTCTTGCCTGACCAAGATCAAATCTTTGCTCATCATGTTTCTTCCAAATTCACTGTGTTGCAACACAATATACCAAGCAAAACTCAACAAAGGAATTCTCAATGATGGCCTGGATCTCCAATGCTGACTGATGTGATCTTCATTGAAAAAGCAAAAATGCTGGTTTGTATGTCCATATCTGAATAAAGTTCATGTTAAACTCACACAATGTGATGTTTGCAGGAATGTGGGTGCAGTGTTGTTGGCTCCATGACCCAGCAGTGTAACATCAACACGGGCTGCTGCTCATGCCACGATACCTACCGAGGGGAAAAATGTGATGAATGTCAGATTGGCTTCAGAGATTTTCCTCAGGTAAACCAAACACCAGCTCTGGTCACAGGTTGGGTTGGGGCAGAAATTGTCTTTTTTTTTTTTTTTTGCCTGAACTTGATGTTTCCATTGACAAGAGGAAGGAGCAAGAAGATGGTGACGTTTTCATTTTGCAGTTTTCTGGTTGGGTGAAGGACTAAGCTCAGTCATGCTCTGCCAGCTTCTGTCTGCCTGCTTTACTGTTGATAACAGTAGCCTGGCTTTTTCTGTGCCCGCATTTCCCACAGTGCACCCAGTGCGAGTGTCACTTCTCAGGATCGGACAGCCAGACCTGCGACCCGGAGAGAAAAGTCTGTGCATGTGCTGATCAAACAGGAAAGTGCGTCTGTAAGGTAACTCATACACATTCACTACAAGATGGATGGATGGATGGACTACGGCACATTTTTACAGTACACACGCGTGTTTTCTGCTATATGTATATATTTTTAAATCTAATACCTCATGAGTTCAATGGCAGAAATATTTACAAAATAAGGTCAATAGTGGACTAATTTCTGACAGAAACTGGAAAAAAAATCTTCTTTTGCAGCATCATACACTGATGAAACGGTTATAAACTGTGTTTCTTGAGGACAGGGAGGACTTTGATATCCTGCACATTGTCTTTACACTCAAAAATGGGTTTTTGTTTTATTTCAGACAAATGTTGCAGGACACAACTGCGATACTTGTAAGCCAAACACATTTGGGTTGTCGGTAAAAAACCCATTTGGCTGCAGCAGATGTTACTGTTACGGACTGACACAGTCTTGCTCAGAGGCACAGGGGCTGATCAGGATGTGGGTGAGTAGATGATCGTCTTTGGCTGGTTGTCGCCTGTAAAGCGAAGTTGTTCCACACACCGGCGTCTGCGTCCTTGCTGAGACAACACATTTGGCAGCTGGCTGCCTACAACCAAGTCTGCATTTTGCCAGCCTTCAACTGTTCTTCATTAATCATCATCAACACACAATTATTTCCCATCAAGAAATTTACATCTGTCTTTAAAAGAAAGTTAAAATAAAAATGGGTAGGTAGAATTCAAAAGATAAATAAAATGTTTGGCATTTTTAATAAACTAACATGTGTACACCACTGGGTGTGACTCCATTGCAGTAATGAAATCTAGAGTTCCTTGTTTACCAGTAGCAAAGAACTGCTTGTTAGAATTATGCACTGATGAATCAATACCATTTTGTCCCATAGTTGACCCTCAAGCCAGATCAGACAGTGCTTCCCCTAGTGGACAGATCCAACACTGTGGAGACACGGAGAGGAGTGAGTTTCCAGCACCCTGAGATCCTGGTCCATGCAGACCTAGTTGAACCTGCTCTCACTGAACCCTATTACTGGAAACTGCCAGGGCAGTTCAGAGGCTCTATGGTGGGTTTGTCTTGTATAAAAGTGTTTTTTTGCTAAATGTAACCATCAAAAATGTGAGGTTACAAACCCCTCGAGAGTGGTTGTAAAATCGGCAGAGCCCTTTCTTGTTTTAGATCACAGCCTATGGTGGACAGTTGAAATATGCAGTGTACTACGAGGCCCGAGATGAAACGGGCCCTTCGTCCTATGAGCCTCAGCTCATCATCAAAGGAGGCCCTAACCACAATATCTTGATGACCCGTCATGTACAAGGACTCCAGATTGGTCAGCTGACTCGGCATGAGATTGACATGACAGAGGTATGGTACGGCTGTGGGTGAAAGTGGAAATCTGCCTTAAAATCAACAAATATTTGTGATACCCAAATTTAAAAAAATATCTGTCTGTGTGTGTGTGTGTGTGATTGTGTGTGTGCGCCACATGCTTAGCATGAGTGGAAGTTTGCAGATGGCCAGTCGATGACTCGAGAGGACTTTATGGACATTTTGTTCTATGTGGACTACATCCTAATTAGGGCGTCACATGGAAACCTGATGAGGCACAGCCGGTACAATATGTGCACACACATACACACACACACACACACACACACACACCTAGAAAGTAAAATACTTTACCAATCATTAACCTGTGAAGGTATTTTACATCATATAAAGAGTAATTTCTAATAACAAAACACTCAGTTTAAAGGTTTGAATGCACGTGTTTATAGAGGCACATATTATTTCCTAATTTTTCTTTCTTTCTTTATTTTGTCTTGCAGTATTTCAGAAATCAGTCTCACAGTGGCTGAGGAAGGCAGACCAAGCAGAGATAGCGAGAGAGCGCATCAGGTTGAAGAGTGTGACTGTCCCATCGGATACTCTGGGCTCTCCTGTGAGGTGGGTACGCACAGGTGTGCAGCTGATGTCACATTTGTAGGTTAGAAATAAATGACAGGTAAAACAATTTAAAAATTCTGATTTCTAGTACACACTAAATTTCCAAATATTTTCCCTAGTTTATGATAAATCTTGTAGTCCGTAGGACACATAATTTCTTTTTTTTTTAATCAGCACAGTTAAAATACCATCTCAAATTTGCTAAATGTTAATGAACATAGTCTATATAGTTTTTTTAAAAAAAAACCTACCGTAAAATCCTTTTCACATCTGAAGCACAAAACCATGTGTAGGATTTTTTCACTTTTAGTTGCAGTCGGTCTCAAACAAGCTCAAAACTTACACAAGATGTCCAGATTTGTTGGAGAAAGACATTGCAAAAGTTTAAAATTAAAGAAAAAGCTTTACTGAGTGTCTGTTCCTCTCAGCTGTGATTTTGTCAAAGCAATCAACTTTCAACTGCATCCGGCTCCTTTTCTAGAGCCACAGAAATCATACAGCGGTGACTCAAGCTTGGGTTTAATGAGAAATGTGGAGAGACACTGTTTATAATACACTGGGTCAAATAATTTAGAAGGTACAGGTACTACTGAAACAGTGCCAGATGGAAGGTGAGCTGCAAACTCAAGCTACATCTGAAATTATTAGGCCAGGGAGGGCTGAAAGGATAGATGGACATTTAGCTCAACCCGAAGAAACAGTTTGCCTTTCCAATGGCTATTATTATTTGTTACTGAAAAAGAGAGTGAGAGAGAGCTGCCTTGCGTTCATCTACATAGGGTTTGTGATGTGTAGGTGTGTCCATGTATGTTTGAAAAGTACCAATTGTAATCAGTCTTAACTCAGTGTACATGTTTGTGGTGGACAATTGCCCAACAAAATAGCATTCAGTTTTAATTATGTGGTTGATTTCTGTGTTTAGTTTGTGTTTTAAATTTATATGCATCACTGTGTAAGAGATTACTTAAATGTAGTCTGTATATTTGTTATCCTGTATCTGCTAACCGCTTTGTTGAACCTTTGCCATCATTGTCTGTCCTGTTGTTCATCGCTGGGCACGAGCAGGAGTGTGCTGCAGGATTCTACCGTCTCCGGGCAGGTTGGCTCGCATCTGCTCCACCATCCAGGCTACCCACGGCTGCTGGCATGGGCGGCTGTGTTCAGTGCCAGTGCAGCGGGCATTCTTCCACCTGTGACCCTGAGACATCCATATGCCAGGTAGCCGTGTGTGCGTTCATGCGCTTGTGTGTTTTGGTTGAATGTCAGGCCTGTAATAATTAACAACCTCCGGCTTAGTCATGTTGGGGTAGTTTTGTCTCCTTGAAAGAAGCAGTCCACAGGGGGGGACTACTGTGAGACCCATTAGCTGAAAAACCATTCAATTACAGAGCTTAATGCGGTTAGAGGACAGCTGCACAGCACAGGCACTCAGATAAACAGGTGTAAACACTAATATAATGCAATAAAAGATGCCAGCAGCTTCATTCTCCGGAAACCTGTACCTATTTGTATTGGTACGTCATAAATATGACAAATATTTAAAGTTGCCTGTGTTATAGAAATTGCTACCTTTACTACCCAATAAGGTCTTATTAATGCTTATCTCTTAAGTTTTTTATGCTTTTCTATCTTTCTCTTTTCGCATTTCCATATTCTTTCACATTACAAAATTCCGTTTTCCTTTCACAGTCTGATAGATTTATCCAGGGCCCTGTATGTCACCTGAAATTCCTGCCATTTCTCCCTTTGCTTCACTCCCTTTCTATCTCTCTCATTCTTTGCCCAAAAGCTGTTTTTCCTCTTCTGTTTCCATCACCTCTTCACGCAATAGCATCATTAGAATTTTTTAACAAAGCAGGCTAAATTGGATTTGTCAAATGAGTTTGTTTCCTCGGTAATTAGCAGTAACGACTAACACAGTAAGCTAATGGAAAAGACTTGCCTTATTAGAAAAACAACTTCATGTTACTTTTTTTAACCCTAATTTCCAACAAACAAGGAAAACACAGAATGGCATTGAACTGAAACCAGGGGATGTTAGTTGTGTAGCTATGTGGGATAATGTTTTTTAGGCTGCATTAAAAGTGGAAAATCAACATAAACATGAAAAAGGCTTAAAGTAAATAGTGTTTACTGTATACGTGACTGCATTATGACAAATAAATGAGTAATCCTTATTAAACTCATCACTGTGTATTTATGGATGCAGAACTGTCAAGACAACACAGAAGGTGATCACTGTGAGCGCTGCGCTCCAGGATTTTACGGTGTAGTTCGAGGTTTCCATGAGGATTGCAAGCCCTGCGCCTGCCCCCTCACCAACCCAGAAAACAAGTAGGTTTTGTGTTTACCTGATTTTGGTTGTCTCAAAAGCAACATGTTTGCTAATAATTATATGTATTACAAACATTATACCAATATGTGGTAAAGTTTCTGTTTCTCATATCAAAAGTTTTAGTCCAACCTGCGTAGAGGAGGGATTAGACGCCTACAGATGCCTGGCCTGTCCGGAGGGTTATGAGGGGAAACACTGTGAAAGGTAAAGCATGTGACAAGGATTACCCTCCGCAAGTTTATACATACAAGCGACCCTCCTAGTTTACGTCATCTTTCCAAATAGGTGTGCCACAGGTTATCGCGGTAACCCACAGACCCCAGGCGGGCGCTGTGAGGAATGTAAGTGTTCCCTGTGGGGGGCATGGCCCGGGCCATGTGACCCAGTCACAGGCCAATGCCGCTGCAGGGTCGGGGCTACGGGGCAGTCGTGTGACCAGTGCATGGAAAGGCATGTGTGTGGACCAACCGGGATCATCTGTAAGACTCACTCACAACTACTGGCTGCTTTTTTGTCATGTTTCTTTCATTTTGGACTTGCGTTTTGAACAATCACCAAAGATGCAGGGGTGTTTTTTGTTTGTTTGTTTTTTTACCAGCTGTAATTACAGTTTTTGTTAATTGCTTGAAAACACTAAAGCAAAGTGTAACCAAACCTTAAACAAAAGCACTGCTTTACACTCTAGTTGTGATTCTGGAACACACTTTCTCCTTTCTGCCACACAGTCGGTCCTGCACACCCCTGCATACTTGAGACCTGGGTTAAAATAAATCCTGGGTTAATGTTTGGAAAAACACTTCTATTCACAATTCAACACATTGGCTAATTAAACACACTGAAACGCACAACTAATAATGCTTAATTACAAAACTGATCACCAATCCCATCTACAGAGATGCCCCAGACATAGATGTGAACGGTTTATTTCCCAGCGTTATGTCCTTTTGCTTGTGCGTAGAGTTCTGACACACTGAGCCAAGTTTTGCAAAACGTGTTGAAGCAATAGACAAAAACTGTAATTAGAGAATATTAATTGTGAATTAATTGAAAAACAAAAGCTGAACTTGAAACAGAGCACTCAAGATCTTGGAGTAACTAAGCTCATTGTAAAAAAGTTTTCTTTTACAGCTTGAGTTCACTAACTTTAGACCTTTTTTCTTTTTATTCATTCTTTCTGATTTTTAACATTGTGGCATAATGTTCTTATTCAAATCCTTTTGAATAGAATAGAACAGGCTCTTTGTATGATGGTAAAAGAAGTTTAATAAATGTAATTTTCAAAAAAAAGCAAAGCAATTTCCAGGCAGTTAAAACCCAAGATGTAGAGGCCATTTTGGTCCATTAACATGTCCAGAGGAAAGAGGAAGTACAGGAAAGTTTGATGCGAGTCTGACATTTAGTACCATTACCATCCAGGAGGTAATGGCTTGTTCAGATATATTTAGGTTTAGACACAAAGCAGGTGTTCATTATTAAGGGGTTGGAGTGCAGCAGTGCACCCTGGCATCAGACAACCATAACCCTTCCTGCTGGTTCACCCAGAGTGGAGTGGTCAGCCTGTTGTTCACTTGTCAATGACTAATTCCATTTGGTCTCAATCTTTTTCCAAGAAAAAGCAGGTTTTCATAACCATCCCTGCACTAACATGCAGCAAGTATTATTCATATTGCTTGAGCCAAGGATGTGCTGTACATTACTGTACCTGCGTGTGTGTGTGTGTGTGTTTGTGTGAATGCACATGGGTGCATGGAGGCCTTGGTGTGCTTGTTTTTTGTCAGAGATTGATAAGGTTGAACTACTTTTGTTTTATTTATTGTATCTTTGATTTCCCTTGTCTAGAATTTTAATTCTGGTAATAAATCAGCCACTGGCTACAGAAGGAAAATTTGCACAAACAGACAGAAAGTGTGTGTGTGTGTGTGTGTGTGTGTGTGTGTGTGTGTGTGTGTGTGTGTGTGTGTGTGTGTGTTTTAGCCTGTGGTGTGATTTCTAATTGGTGTTTTTTGTTGTGCTTCATGCTTTGACAGGCATGTTTCTCTGATGCTACGAAAACACATGGTCAGGTGTAAAATTGGACATTTTATTCTGTTTATTTCTTGCTAGCTTGCGATGATGAATGCTCAGGTCTGCTGATCAGTGATATGGATCGTCTGTATCGCATTATCACTGATGTTACGCTGACCACCCCTCTCCCACCACCTTACAAGCTGCTGTACCGCTTCGAGAACATGACAGAGGAACTGAAGGTAATCCCTTTTGATCACATCACTTCTGACATTTGTAAGTGACATCATGTGTTTAAATCCCGTGCAGCCTCACCAGCCTTTAAATGTATATATTTTTTTCCCACTTTGTACAACAAATGTGTACAATTTTACATCTAGCACATCATTATCCATTCTCATGTCTCTGTGATGCTCTTTTCCATTTTTTTTTCTTTTCTCTTTTCAATTTTTTTTTTCTGCCTGCTTTGACCAACTGGTTAACTTTAAATTGTTTTTAATGTCACATCTGTACATTTCTAGAATTGCCCCAGTTTTACTTCCTATTGAGCGTTTCCTCTGTGTAACTCCTTCACCTCTCCGTCTCTGCTGCAGCACATGCTGTCACCCCAGAAAGCTCCGGAGAGATTACTGCAGCGCATATCGCTGCGCACATTGGTATTAAAAATTGGAGCAAAGGATGAAGCAAGAAAGATCAGCTATTATTAATCGGATGCTTATTGGATTTAGAGTTAGCTGCGTAAGCGAACAGCACATATTTAAATATGCAGGACAGAGCAAAGAGCAGAAAAATCATCTTAGCTGCGCTATAACAGTACATATTAACTTAATTTAAGGGCGGCGTAGGAGAGGAGCTCTGACATTTTTAAGTGACATCATGTGTTTAAATCCTGTGCAGCCTCACCAGCCCTCAAATGTATATATCCCTTTCCCACTTTGTACAACAAATGTGTACAATTTTTACATCTAGCACATCATTATCCATTCTCATGTCTCTGTGATGCTCTTTTCCATCCCCTTCTCTTTTCTCTTCTCAATTTTCCTTTTCTGCCTGCTTTGACCAACTGGTTAACTCTAAATTGTTCTTAATGTCACATCTGTACATTTCTAGAATTGCCCCAGTTTTACTTCCTATTGAGCGTTTCCTCTGTGTAACTCCTTCACCTCTCCGTCTCTGCTGCAGCACATGCTGTCACCCCAGAAAGCTCCGGAGAGATTACTGCAGCTGGCCGACTCCAACCTGGGATCACTGGTCGTTGAGATGGACCAACTGCACAGCCGAGTACACACTATTTACTCTTTTTAACTACCTCAGACATTTTCTTAATCCTGTTTTCACCCTTTCTCTCTCGACCTCACATCATGGAAAAGGAGGTTAACAACGCTTGCAACCAAAGATTTAAGTTTCTCACAAAACATAGAATCCTTAAATTATTTTGTTATTCATCTTATTATTAATATTATTAATAATAGTATGTCTACTACTACTTCTAATATTAAAAATTATAAATAACAATAATAATAATAATAATTATATTTGAATAGAAGGTGTTTTGAAATGAAAAAAATGTAAATTTATTGTTGTCCAGTTGTTATTACTGGGATGTTACTGGGAAAGATTACATAAATTGGACACAAATACACAAATACAGTCCTAACATTCCCCTTTAATCCCATTTTTACACTTCCTTTTTTATACTCAAGCCCATATGTAAACTAATTCAACGGAGTTTGTGCATTTGTGTGTGTGTGTGTGTGTGTGTGTGTGTGTGTGTGTGTGTGTGTGTGTGTGTGTGCGCGCACATGTGAGCAGGCTACTAAGGTGTCTGCCGATGGAGAACAAGTGGAGGACGATGCTGCCAGGATCCATAAGCGAGCCGAGGAGCTGGAGCAGTTTGTCAGGGACACGCTGCTGAGGGCTACAGGTAACAGCAGTGCTGCCTCCGCACCCCCTGTAGCTGACATCATATTTACCTCAATGAAGTGGTATGGCAAATCTAGAGCACAGTGTCCATTTCCTTGACAATAGAAGAGTAATCCAATGTTTGCAAAATAGTAATTACCTGATTGGAGCCCGTGGCATGGTGACTGTAAAAGGGTGCAGCAGTTAAGGAAAGGGTTGTGTATATTGCACAAAAGCTCAGAAATATCTCCTAAGTGGGAGCATTACCAGTACAAGCATTCTTACTGTTACATTCAGAGACATGATAGTGCTGCACATGGAGGAAATAAAGTAGAAAAGAAAAAAGAAAACACTTTACAATGTTTTCATTGTATACTGTACACTTTGTTATGTGTGTTTTTTATGAAGGTTTCTACACTTTTGTTTAGCTTGTTTCTATTGTTAACAGATGCCAGGTCCCAGAGATAGAGTTTCTCCTGTAAACAACACCAATGAGAGTAACTCAAAATTAAAGTTGTAAGATCAGAACAGAAAAGGAGCAGCACTTTTTTATGATACATACTTCATCCCATCTTTGAATTTAAAATTATCACTTTTAAATTAATCACTTATTTCAAACCCTAACCCTAACATTTCTTGTAATTAATCATTTTGATTTAAATATTAAGACTTTGTTTCTTTTTTTCGGGCTGCTTAGAGAAAGATATAGAACAACACTTGTGACTGGAGACTGCTGAACCTTCTTGATGCTCCTGGAGCTCTTGCCCACAACCTGACCACAGGAGGGAGTCTGATGTGCGTTTGAGAGACAAAGAAAAAGAGGGAAGAAGTACACTTACTGTGCTCATTATAGTGACTTAATTAGCCGCTATCATGCAGGAACACACCTCACTCACACGCACGCACACACACACACATACACTCACACGGGCGCATTGGTGTGCATCTACAAGAAAACTTGCACACACATGTGCATCAACTCTCCGACTCTCTGTCTCCTACACACACACACACACACAACCACATACCATCAAATTTGTGCATAATCACAGCAATTAATTTATGTTTAAAACTGGATTTATGTGTGTGTCTGAGCACTTGTGGGTGTATAAACGTTTCTGAGACAAGGAAGCTCACACAAAAAATATCTATTACAAATGTAGTTAATGTCTGTTTACACACACAAAGTCCCACAGTTTCATCATCTCAGAGTTTGAAGATCTGTACAACAGTAACAGAATCGGTCACATTTCTCCTGTTGATCCTGTTGATCTAAACTCACATGCGTTAGTTACTGTATGAACTGATAAATCTATCACTTGCTTCTACACGTCATGACTTTCAAGTCTGGTTTCTGACCGCAGTCTTTCTGCATCTGTGTCTTCAGACCTCCAGCTAAAGGCAGCAGAGGTGAACAAGACTCTCTCTCGGAATGATGGAAGTCCAGACAAAAGCCTGAAGGTGATGAAGGAGGACATCCAGGCTATGCTAGCTGAGATGAGAAAAAGACAGCTGGCAGGGCAGAAAAGCATCGCGGAGGACAGAGCTGGAGTACGGACACACAAAGCAAACCCACAACAAGCACGTGTACTGTGTTTGTGCACACTGTGGCATCTGCTGTGCAGATGAAAATACATTAATGAAAATCCATCCACTCGTGTGGTTCTGAGGAGGTCGATGGGTTATTTAAAATGTTTTAAAAAATAAAAATCTCCATATTTTTGTATAAGCTGAGGCTATAAGTATGCAGAATGTGAAAGATTTAAATTGCACTAACCGCAACAATCACTGCAACATTTTTTAATGTTACATTCATAATAATAATTCATCGCTTCCTGTACTAATTTATTCTACTTTATGGTTAAATTATCAGTATTTAAATGTGAATATTCCAAAACTCTTTTTTCAGCCTTGCAGAAGAATTGTATCAAAAAGTGAAGAGGTTATTTGGTGATCCCCATCAATCCACCGAAGACCTGAAAGCAGAGGTGATCCTAATTTCTACTACCTCTGATGATTGTTAATAAATGACATTAAGATGATGCCTTCCCATCTGTTTTCTTAGATAAAAGAGAAATTAGCAGACCACGGGGGGAAACTCCAGGAGGCCCAGGATCTTCTCCATTCTGCCCGGGGAAATATAAGGCAGGCCGGTTCGCTGGCTGAACAAAACCAAGCTAACCTTGCCGCCCTGGAGGTGCTGATGACCACAAACCCACACAAGTTTATCAGTTTTGGAAACAGTGAAAGGAGTGAAAGGATCTGCTCTCTCTGCTCTCACTGCTGATATTCACTTTATCATGGGATGTTTGTGTTTTGGTGTTTCTTTTCCAGAAAAAACGCTTTGCAGTCAGTAAAGTGAAAGAGGAAGCAAAAGGCATCCTTGAACAAGGAGAACACCTGCTGGAAGAAGCTAATCAACTTTCTGACAACATAAACAAGGAGGTTGAGGTACGACAGTATATTTTACAGGGTTACTCTCATTTAGCCCGTTCTCTTTTTTTCTCGCTCATTTTTGCCTTTATATCAGCACAGCGAGCAGAGATTTTATTTTCTGTCTGCAGGAGTTAGAAGAGATGGAAAAAGAGCTGGGTCCGTTGGGAGACCGGCTGGAAGTTAAAGTCAGCCACCTCACTGACGGACTGGGTAATGGCCGCCTGGCTAATCATGTGCTGGAAGCAGAAGACCACGCCAAGCAGCTGAACGAATCCGCTGCCATTTTGGATAGGTAAACATAACGTCAGCGCGACAAAATCACATCTATTCTGCTGTTTTTAGCCACTACAGGCTTTTCGCAGTTGACCACAGGTTTTTAGTGTTTATTAGGAAGGTGGGTATATTTA
>CAAE01015003.1:1769209-1838511 GCA_000180735.1 Tetraodon nigroviridis | reverse complement strand
GGATCAATATCTCTGTGCTCAGGGGTCAGATGCTCCGCTAAATCCACATGACGCATGTCAGTACTCACACAAGAAGACAACAATAGCGCGGTGACGGCGAGATTGTAGAGCCGCGGTGATTCGTGGGATTTGCTCTTGGGGAATTGTTGAGTGTAGCTACAGCAAATTTTTTTTTTATGACCCAGGGGTTACCGCAACATGTTGGGCTTGAACATAATCGCCTGTTAGCAAGTTCCAAATAACAGATTGGTGTTTTAGTGTGGGCAGATTTCAGCAGACCGACTGATCTTCTTAGAGACTGAGTTGCATCTGTGGTTAGCTGCTGAGTTTTTCAGTAGTTGATGCTCTAATTTAAATACACATTTCTTATGCGGTCCATGTGTCTCTATTGTGTTGGACAGACACAGCAGCGAAGCTGACAGCCACAAAAGCAGTTGCAGCAGATGCTAACACCACAGCCATCGACGTCCTGGAGCGCCTCGGGGAATTAAACCTACACCTTCATCGACTACAGAGAAACTACAGTGAGCTGGAAGACACAGTCAATGCAGCTAATCAGATGATCCAGGATCCAGAAAAAAACAGTGAGATACTTTTCCTATTAGTCCGGACATCATTTATTGTCCTGTGGGGGACAATAATAGTTTCTTGAATCTTGAATTACTTAAAATATTTGAAACTTTTACTAAACCACTTGTAATTGTAATCTCAGTCATATATAAATTGTCCATATTATATTGTATTATATTATATTCATAGTGCTGATCTTACTGCTTTTTATGAGAGTTTCATTTACTTTACTTCTATAAACTCTTTACAGTTATACTAAAACTTATACCAATCAAATTGTCTCTCAAATTTAAAATTTTACGTAACTTTTTGAACATACTTTTTAAATAGATTTTTTAAAATGGCACATTTTGATTAATAGTAAAATAAAATTCTCTCTCTCTTTTTTTCTGTCCCTACAGCGATCAGTATGTATATTTCTCTTACTGTAGTTTAAAGCTGTTTTCTATAAGTGGTGCACCAATAAATGTTGTGATAATTCAGGATACTATAAAAAAAGAGCCAATGTGGTAGTTTGACCATTTACTGAAGAGCCTCTAAAAATGATGTCATGGAACCAGATGCAAATCCTAAAATTTTAATGTTGTTTTTCTGCATTGAAGCTGAATAATTGCACTTGTTGCAAGCTTAATATAGAGATGGCACTCAGCTTGACACAATATAACGTGAATTTTCACAGCAGCATTGGAGCACCATGTAGCAGTTTTACTGTTCGTAACTGCACTATAAACATTAGCTGCTTCTGTTAATGCTTCTGTTCAGCTCTGCACAAAGCATGGAAGTCTAAAATTTTCTTTCTTTTTCTCTGTTTCTCCTTAGACTGTCAACATTGTTTCAGCTATAAGCTTTTACATATTAATAGTTGTCAAAGAGGAGTGCTCTTTGAAGGCTCTGCTAATATTTGCTAATATTTTGCTACTCGCAGGCTTCTCGGTTTCTCAGTTGCTTCACGCACTTTCTGTCTTTTGAGTAAATTATTGATTCACCATGTCCTCATCCCTGTACAGCTACACTAAGCAGCATTGCGGTAATAAACCAGTTCTGTTCTTTATCGTTGCTGCCTCACTCCTCGCTCCACACAGTCCACGCTGCAGGGGCAAAAGTGAAAGACTTGGAGGACGAGACTGACCGGCTGTTGGAGAAGTTGCAGCCAATCAGAAAGCTGCAGGACAATCTTAGACGCAACATCTCCCAAATCAAGGAACTAATCAACCAGGCCAGGAAACAAGCTAACTCGGTAAGCTGGTAATGAAACCACATGTTGCACCAGCAGCCTGATTACCATTATGGAATGTCTTGATTTTATTTACTATGCAGTTTTATTAATGATCTTTGTTTTAGGTATAAAATTCTGATTCTGTGGGACTTTGTCATTCATTGTCACAATGAAAAATCTATCAGAGGAAAAAAAAAATCAGAAAATACAGGCACTTTTAATTTCTCTTTCTTACACATATGACCCTTGGTGGATTCTTCACTCTGTGATACTTCTGTGCAGGTCTGCAGGCAGCTAATTTTTTACCTTTTCTTTTACAGATTAAAGTATCAGTGTCGTCAGGTGGAGACTGCCTGCGCAGCTACCGTCCTGATATAAGGAAAGGGAGGTACAACACCATCACCCTCCATGTTAAAACCACCACGCCAGATAACCTGCTGTTCTACCTGGGCTCAGCCAAGTTTGTAAGTAGCTCGTTTTGTCCTTTTAGCCTAATCCAAGACAGACAAGCTTCTCGGTTTCATTTCAACACAACTAAAGTTTCATTTCGTTGAAAGTGTGTGTAACACATAAACAGATGATGATATTGAAATTGCTTGATACATACTCAGTAACAGCCCTTTAAACATAACACATAGCTCTTTAAAGGTACCACTAACAATCTCTAAGGGCCTATCATGGATTGGTTATTCGTTTGTATGCATATGTGCATAAGCATGCATGTGTGCATCTGTGTGTGTGTGTCCAAAAAGAAACAGTAGCAATTAACATCTGGACTATGTTGCTACTGTGTTACTTTGATTTCCCTTGAGAAATCATAGTTTTGCTGTCTCTGTCTGGGAAGTTTTGCTTGCCCGTGTCTGTGTGTGTGTGTGTGTGTGTGTGTGTGTGTGTGTGTGTTGTAATTCTTGTTGAATAATAATGATGATGCCCTGTGATCCGTGCTAATGAATAATCGACATTACTCCAGAGAGACCAAAGATTCTTATGACTTAGTAATAATCTCTAATTGTGCATAATACTATATAAATTGTGTGCCCGCCTGTTTGTGTGAGAGTGTGTAGTTCAGAGACTCGTATTAGTGCGCAAATCCACTTCCACAGACAGGTTTTGTACTTTTCCACAGTCCAGAGCTAAGAGTAAAGTTACCCCACAACTGGCTCATTAACCACTGGCTACATAATGGATACACTCAGGCTCGGTGTAGCTGTGCATCCTTGTGGTCCTCCACAGTTTCCATCCAAAACACTAGGAGAATAGAGCGGAGGTTCCTATAATCAAGAATTCACTTCCTTTAACTACGGAGTGTATGTCAGCGTACACAGCCTGATGAACTACGTTTCCACATGATGCCGTCAGTGATTTTGCATTAACAAGAATTGAATTGATCGATTTTAATCTGCATATACAGAAACAAAATGCCTGTCTTCCCGAATTTGTGTTCCTAATGTGTCATCTAACAAGAATTTATCAATACAGGTCATATTTACAAGCTTTGCTTTGACAGAAGGAGTGTTCCTCCCACCAGATATAATGCAGCAGATAAAACATTTGCATTTTTACAGCCAAGATTAGCAAAATGTGTGATTGAATTTAACCAGTTATTTTTCTGTCCTGGATATAAATTCTTCTTCCTTTTTTCCTTGCTCCAAGGTGAATATTTTCTTCTTTTTGTGTCTTCTGCACTTCAGGTTGATTTTCTGGCCTTGGAGATGCGTAAAGGAAAAATAAATTTCCTCTGGGATGTGGGTTCTGGTGTCGGAAGGGTCGAATATCCCCATCACACCATCCATGATGGCAACTGGCACAGGATCGAGGCGTCTCGGTACGATGCACTTTCCTGTGCTATCTCAGCACACAAAACACACAAACATAATGGCATAAATGAAAGTTTAGACTGATCCGAACTGATATATTGTCCTTATCATCCCTGCCTAACCCCATGTCACAGGCAGACACAGCCCGTATTCCATGGCTCCAGCACCTTCCACAAACGATATGGAATAATAGCATCGAACTCTCTCTCTGTTGACAGAAATGGGCTAAATGGCACTGTTTCAGTGTATCCTCTGGAAGGACCCATGGCGGGTATGATGCCGACTCCAGTCAGCGCTAACTCGCCCTCGGCCTACACCATCTTGGATGTGGACCAGAAAGCCTACCTGTTTGTAGGAGGCATATTTGGCAAAGTCAAGGTATCGCCATTGCTTTCTACAAGATCAATAACCCAAACAACCGTTATCAATGTAAGTTTTTCTTTCCATGTAGAAAGCAGATGTGGTTAGAACATCAACATTTACGGGCTGTATGGGGGAGACCTTCATGGATGGTAAACCCATCGGATTGTGGAACTACAGAGAGAGACAGGGAGATTGTAAAGGATGTGTCATCAGGTATTCCAAGATGTCACATTCAATTTACCACCTGTATTCTTTATTTTGTGTCGGTGGCAGAGGAAGGAAGCTGATAAAAGTGAATTTTTTATGTCTTCAGCCCTCAGCGTTCAGACGGGGAAGGGACGGTTCAGTTGGATGGCGAAGGCTATGCGACCGTGGGCCGACCCACCAGGTGAACCCAAACGTTTCCACAGTCATGTATTTGGCAACTGAAGACATGGTATGATATAGTGTAAAAAAAAACCCCCACAGATCTCAGATTTATGGCTAAAACTATGAGACTTAAACTATTTTAAAAGTGATACACAAGTTTAAAAAGCAATTGAACGAAATCTGACATCGAGGTGATTAATGTCACAAGTTTACCATTTATCTTTGCAATTATTTTATACTAAACAACAGATTTGACAGTGTAAACACTGCTGTTTTAAGTGAACTAGGTTGGCTAAGCAACACATAATCCACCATATAAACACATTAATGACTGATTTAGTTTGACATGAGTGGCCTGAAATTACGAAAGATGATTTTATTGCGCTGCTATCACTAGACGTGTTTCCAGAACAATACCTCACAGCTATTTCTCCATGGCCTCCTCTGTAGAAGGACTTCATGTCCCTGGAGCTGTCAGAAGGCAAGGTGAGGGTCAATTTTGACCTCGGTTCGGGGGTTGGCAGCGCAACATCAGCTAACCGACACAATGATGGACGATGGAAATCTCTCACCATGTCCCGGAACAAGAAGCAAGGTAGATATGACAACATTAGCAGAGTATTTATTACACTGAGACAACCGGATCAGAATTATTAGAATGCAACTGAGAGGAATTGGAGGTTTCACTTTGTTGAAATTGTCTGTTTTCGAAGCCACGGTGACTTTGGTGGACATTGACAGTGGTGCTGAGGAGAAAATAATGGTCAGCTCACAGGGTTCAGCTGCTGGTCTCAACCTAAAGGAGAACCAAAGGATTTATTTCGGAGGGCTGCCATCCATCGGAAACTACAGGTACAATTAATCACTGTTTTATCACACAGACACAGAAGGCCAGAGTAATTTCTAACCATCTCATTTCCGTAATTAAAACAAAAATAAAGCGAAAAATGAAGCAGCTAACAGAGAAAACTGATAGAAATGGAAGGAGGGAGAGATTTCACAGAACAAACCAGTTTTCATTTTCCTGTGCTTCATGGTATTTTGTGTTCCTTTCTCTCTTAGCTGCCTTTTTTGTTTTTATGTAATTTGGCAGAGAGCTTCCAGGAGCACTACTACCATCTTCTATACTGTAATCTCCTAAGAGTATAATTTCTGGCTTTCACTGGCAGGCGTCTAAGCAGCACCTGTCCAGCTGAGGAACTTATGTTTAAAGACAAATATTGATTAAATAAACCTGTATTTGTGGCTTTTTTTGTGTGTTGTGTGCGTTAATGCTTTTCTATTTTGTTTTAACAGCATGGCCACCAGGTAAATAGAAAATCATTCATAATCAAACAGCTCCTTTTTTGTGCATGAGCCATGCTCTGCAGCCCACAGTGAATATTCACGCTTTTAGTCTGTCCTCTAAGAGCTCCTGCTCATTCACACAGCAGCTCGGTATCACTCTCTCACGCTCATTCATCTGAATTTGATCTTTGTCTGTTTATTAACATTGTGCAGATTTAAAATAATAGCAATTTCTCATATTTATTCCCCCTGCATCAATGGCATCATAAATATTCATTTTGAGACAGTTTTTAAAATGCAGATCATCTGCTTTAAAGTCTTTTACGCTGCTGAGAGATAGGAGATTCTGTGGATTACCACTGAAATGTTTTCCGTGTTATGTGGTCTTTCCTAAAGCTATCTCAATTTCTTGACAGGCCAGAGATCACTCTGAAGCGCTATGCTGGATGTCTTCGGGAGATCGAAGTCTCCAGGACTCCGTATAATCTCCTCAGTAGTTCAGATTATACTGGGGTGACAAAAGGATGTAATGTAGAGGTAAGGCCATCTACTGTAGGTTCAGAACCTTTCATTTAAACACTTCTTTAAAATCTTCCTTTAAATGGAATGCAAAGCACCGTAACACTGTAACATCATCCTAAATGCTTTTTCAGGTGGCTGTAAATAATTAACATGATATTTAACTTTAATGTATTAAATAAATAACATCTAGTTAAAAAAAAAAAAAAAAAGAATTAGAATGACCTTTTTTAACATTTTTTTTCCTTAATGGCTAAATAGGCCAACACATTAGTCAGTGTTTATATGTTGTGTTTTTATCATTTGTGTTCAAACCCAGTGTACAAATGTTGTTATAATTTACAATACTGCATTTCACACACACACGCACACACGGTCATGTTCATGTGTGCGTGATACTTCCGTTTGCTGAGCAGGTAAATCGTGCGTGTATGGATGTGTGTTTGTGTGTGTGTGTGTGTGTGTGTGTGTGTGTGCGTGCGTGCGTGTGCCTTCTGTTCCAATTTAAACCTACTATCAGACTTATGAGAAGTAAAAGACATTTGATAGTGTTTTTATTTCTCCACCCTACAAAAGTTGACTCTTGTGGGGCCTCGACTTCACAAGCCCCACAAGGTCATTTTTATATTATATATAAAGAAGTTTTTGCTTTGAAATACAGTCCTTTACTTTCAGAGTTGTTCAAGAGGAGCTATGTCTAATGTCTTTCTCTGTCTCTTGCAGAACCTGTACACAGTCAGTTTCTCCAAACCTGGCTATGTAGAGCTGCGGGGCTTCTTACTGACTGTTGGCACAGAGATCAGCTTGTCTTTCAGCACTCTGGAAGACACTGGAACCATTTTACTGGCAGTAGGTGGCACCCTACCAGTCGAGCAGCAGGTTTGTGTCCAGTAAAAGCTCCTAAAATATCAGTCATTCTTATGAAATATTAACCCTTTCACTCCTCCGTTCCAGACCAGGAACTTAAACATATTGAGCAACAAGAGAAGACGAAGGCAGTCTGGAGAGGTGAGCACATTACCATCCCGGACCCACTATACTGCCCCTTACTGCATCTCTGAGTAAGCACATGCTGCTGCTATCAGGGCATATTAATGAGATTCACATTTCCTGGCATCTGAGGTAATGAGATTGTCTCTTATTTAAAGCCCCCACTAATGAAGCTGTCTGTTTTCAGATGCACACAGATAGTTGCTGTCTTAGCTTTTACTGTAGCTGACTATGCAAACACACACATTCTCCTAGAACACACACTCAGGCACCTTTCCTCTAAAAGTAAATGATGCTTTCACAAGTGCATACTAATCAGATTTGCCTCTGTCGGCCTTTATCCAAATTAGGTTGTCTGACACCCAACAAATATTGTCCAAGCGTGTGCACCCTGCCCCTGTGCCCGTGTGCGCGTCATCTATCATTGTTTAGACTTCTTAAAATTTTTACTCTTTATGTTGTTAAATCTCTGCGGTTACATTTGGGTGTGTGTCTGCATGTGTGTGTGTGTGTCTAAAAAAGAGAGAAAAAGGTTATACAAGGTTAAAAAACCCATCAACTCAACTTGGCCTTGACTAATATATGTGTTAAAGAGGGAAAGGATGGTAAGGGAGGTTTAGAGGTCAGAGGAAGGAAAGGGGGCAGAGACCGGGCTGGAAAGAAGAGATAATAATAGTGGGGGAGAAAATAAAGATTACGTGGAAAGAGTTGTGCCCGAAAGGAGGGATGATGAATATACAGGGAGAGCTCAGACAAAAGTAGATCGAAAGAGAGTTAATGCCAAAGAAAATCAGGAATTTCAAAGGAGATAGTTCATGCATAAGATTTGAAAAGGGCCACACGGTGGTGCAGCGGTTAGTGCTGTTGCCTCACAGCAAGAAGGTCGTTGGTTCACTTCCAGCTGCTGCCGGCCTTTCTGTGCGGAGTTTGCATGTTCTCCCTGTGTGTGCGTGGGTTCCCACCGGGTACTCCGGCTTCCTCCCACAGCCAGGTTAATTGGAGACTCTAAATTGTCCATAGAGTATGAATGTGTGAGTGAATGGTGTGTGTGTGTGTGCCCTGCGACAGACTGGCGACCTGTCCAGGGTGGATCCCTGCCTTCGCCCTAAGAGAGCTGGAGATAGGCACCAGCAGACCGCCGCGTCACCACTGGGTATTAAGCGGGTAGGATAATGGATGGATGGATTTGAAAAGGTTTTTCTGTAGGCGAACAGTCGGAGGTATGTTCCGGATGCTGGAAAAAAACCTCAATTATAAAATGTCTCTTGTTAACCATGCAGCATATGCTCATTGAGAAGCAGCAGGTTGTTCTAACCTTTACTTACAATTTCATTTCTTTCACTGTAGCTACATGTGTTCAATCACTCGGTGTAATTTATGTACCGTATATACAGCTTTAATGGTTATGCTGGAAAAACCTCAGGAGGAACACAATTTGATGACGTGATCGCTATATCTAACATGACATTTCTGCTCCTTCCAAAGCATTTTACAGCTAAAAAACTATAATTCAACTCTGATCAATTATAAAATGTCTCTTGTTAACCATGCAGCATATGCTCATTCCAAAGCATTTTACAGCTAAAAAACTATAATTCAACTCTGATTAACGAAATATGAAAAAGTCCGTTTTAAAACCTGCCCACATGTCTATTAGCTATTATCACACCTCATATACGCGTAAACTTCAAAAGCTTTTAAATATTCAATGCTGTGGGAATGCGTTTGTGTGTGTGTGTGTGTGTGTGTGTGTGAGTGTGAGCGTGAGTGCAGTGAGAGGCATGTTGTAGCTACATCTCAGTTCAATTTGTCCCCGACCTCAAATTGAAATTCCATTTTCAGGTGGTAAATTGTCTCCCACTTCGCCCTCTGGCAGACAGTAAATTAAAATTTAAATTAGGCTGACCCTGCACCGCTGCTCTCTGCACCTCTCAGTCTCTCCCCTTTTTCTCTCCACCCCCATCTCTATCTCACTCGCTGTTTTGCTCTGCCCTCTCATCTCTTTGCCCTATTATCCTCTCCTCTCTGCTCCTCTCATTTCTTGTTATCCATTCCTCGCTGCTCTCCACTTCTCTCTTATTTCCCTCCAATTTCTCTCCGTATAGCCGCGCATCCCTCCCAACTCTCTCCCTCTTTCCCCTCTGACGTCTTTCTGTTTTATAAACCACCAGCCTTCCCTCCTGTTCATCTTCTACCTTCAGTTCTTATCAGTGGTTTTATCTTTGTCCTCCTTTTCTGTCCTTTTCTCTTTTTAACAAATATTTACAGAATTGCAGCAAGTTTGATTGTTTTGTTTAAGTCGTAAAAACATGTCAACAAATCACCGTGCAAATTAACCAGTTTTCCCCTTTTTTTATCTGGTTAAATTATTTACTGATATCTGCTTGTCACCTATTTATTTCCACATTAAGGATAAAAAAAACCCAGTGACCTTTGACATTAAGGCTTTTTGTTTCTGTTGTGAATGTACCGCTTCATCTTTTGATGAGAAATGCTCCTTCAGAACATTCTCACATTGTAAAATCTCTTTCCTGCTTCGGCATACATTGACCCGAAGACCTTTGAGGACGAATTGTAGTTCTTTATTTTCTTCTTCCTTGAATTAAGACTTTATGTTTATTTAACGCACACCCACGCCATCGTTCATCTTTGACATCGATTTGAATGGATTTCTTACGTTTTGCATCCACCTGCACATCTTCATCCTCTCTTTCTCTCTGTCTGCAGCCCTACCTTTCCGTCATGCTGAACAAAGGCAACCTGGAGGTCCTGATGTTCACGGGCAGCCACAGCCCACGCCGCGTGCTCAGGCGACTTGATCAGGGTGTACTGAATGATGGAAGAGAACACTCACTGCGCATCGAGAGGCTTCCTGGCAGGTTGTGTGCTTGTTTGTGTCTCCGAAAGAGCCGTACAACAGTGCTTTCAGACCCTGGGATGGTGTTCTTGTCTCTCCCAGGTCTTTTGCTGTTCAGGTGGACGAGGAGGCCAAGAGGGAGGCTGCACTTCCCAACGATCAGTCGGTGAACCTGCACCGGCTCTTCCTCGGTGGTATTCCTGCAGAGGTGGAGCAGACATCCAACAGAGTCAACGTCCCGTTCCAGGGGTGTATATGGAACCTGATGATCAACGCTGTGTACGTATCTTTATGTTACATCCGTTTGAAACTAGGTATCAATCTAAAGTTTCACTTCACGTTTTTGTCTAGAATTGTTTTTTGTTTGGTAATCTCAGTTAACAACTGAAACACACTTCTAATAGGTGTGTTTTCACACCTTCACCAGTATGATCCCTCTGATATTAGTATAAAAAGGTGGCATTTTAATCTTACTCTATTTTTACAGATTACACAGATTAAAAAGTCTTTTTAGGGCATAGTTGCATAGTTATGGTATTTATGGTGTAAACCACACATTTGTCAGTCCCCTGATCTAAAAGACAAATCTGCAGCATGCCAATCATGACTCAAAAAAATCAACACTGTTGTTTCACATCACGTTCGTCTCAGCAGGATACGGTCCTTTCGGCAGGAAAAAAACTGCTCGGTGTGACCTCATAAACAGCTGCGGTAAAGGTTGGTTAATAATATCACCGCTGGAGGTCATAACGGCCGTGATGTTACGATGATGAAGATAAAGCCACCGTGTCATTCTGTGTGAACAGCAGTAATAGAGCTGTCCAACATCATAAACATACTCATAACTCAAATTACACCCGTCTCATCTTTGTCTGTTTATTTGGGTCTTTTTATGACTCACTTCGATCACCTAACAACCCCCACCATTGAATTTCTTCCTTCACGGGTGCTATGATTGACTGTGGTTATTAATATGTTGATGAAATGGTGTTACCAGTATGGATTACTGGAACTCACTTATTTATTTTTTGATTAAAATAAATCATAAAAATAAGACAAAACAAACAGTGGAAGTCATTTTAAATGTTACTCCTCCCTATCTCTGTGTCAGTCTCTCGGATTTCTCGCAGCCTGTGTCCTTTGAGAATGCTGAAATTGGCCAGTGTCCCAACCTTGCTCCTCCACCTCCTCCACCGCTGCTGCCAGATGAGGAGGACGAGAGCAGAAAGGACAAACCGGAGGTGAAGCCACTGGATCCTTCACCAGTTTCTCCTCCTGTAAGTGGCTCAAACAACTGTGGGAACACACACATGCGCACACAGATAGTTTTGATGCCGTTTTTGCCAGCATCCACGCATTTTTTACCGGTGCACACTCCAGTGTGTGCTTACTTTAACACACTCATCCACATTAGCTTAGCACTTCCTCGCTCAGTAGTGGAAAAATCTTTTTTAGAAAAATATTTATCATGCGTAAACTCTGTCTTTTTCTCTGAACCTCACTACTTATGTCATCATTACGTGTCTGTAGCTGTTGGTGCACAGCCTGCTGCTCCTCATCTTTCTCAAATCTATTAGCTTGCTGGCTGCTGCTAACTCCTGCTGCTGACTTGCAGGTAGCCACGCCCCCTGCTGTACCTGCTGCCACACCCACTGCTGCAGCCCCGACTACCTTAGAACAGAAGCCCACTGCTGACACGGTACACACACGTGCTGCACACATGCTGAGTGTCTGGCAAACAGATCTTATTTGATGACAGAACTCCTGTATCTGAGACGCACTCATTTGTTATTGTGTGTGATGGTACCATTCCATCCTATCACAGCCTCGATGTGGTTGTTTTAGTCACTGTGGCTAAATGAAAGAGACATTAACATTAGCATCTCCTTGATGTCGCAGTTACTGATATTTAAGATGTCTTCTGGTTGACCCGTCTTACATTCATAAGAAAGGCAGCCTTTATATGTGTCACAAGCACCTTTGTGAAACACTGATAGCTCACGCTTATTACTGACACACCCCCCCCCTAAAAATGCCTGCATAAAGGTTGTAAAGTTAATATAATGCATGCTTTAGTCAGTGGACTCCTGTTCACATGTACACGCACATGTGCACACACACGCACACACTCACACTCACGCACTCACACTCACTGACTCTTGAGCAAAATCCCATCTGAATGTCTTCTGATTCTGCCTGTGTGACCCCCAACCAGCTCCAGCCTTTATGAATGAAAGGGCGTCTTCATAATGGAGAGATGCAGGGGATGAGTGAAAGAGGTTAGATGAAGAGAGATGAAGGAGAATAGAAAAAGCAGAGCTGAGCAATTTGAGCAGATAAAAAAGCTGCCGCCATGGAGGAGGAAAAATGGGGAGAGTCCTTCTGAGCAGAGCGGTGGCCATCTTTTGTTGCTTATGGAGAGATGGAGTGGGATAAAGTGAAAAAGGAAGAAAGGCCTCTGAACAATTGATACAAACCTTTTGTTAGACTGAAAAAGAGACCGAGGAGAGAGGTTGTTAGGTGCAGATATGAGGGTGCCATGCTGTAAGGTCAAGTTTGGGGAATGTCTCCACTTGAACGAGGACAAGAGAGGAGGAGAGATTAGGACATGGACAGTTGCTCCTGTCCCTCAGATTCTGGAGACACAGAAGCTTTGTTACTTTACCTGAAAGGTGTCCAAGAGGGCTGGTGGATGGATAAAGAGAAGTGAAGGAGAAAGCAGGGGAAGCAGCAGATGTTGGGAAAGGGAATAGATGAGAAAGGTTGGAAGTTAGTCTGCTGGAGGCAAGATTTGGTGAACAAGTAGGTGAGAGGGAGCAACTGGGTGATGAGTGGGGGAGAATGTGAAGGAAGATGGAAGAAAACCAAATATGTAGCTAATACTTCCTCGCTGTAATAGTATGTTTACTCTGACATAAACAGAAGACTAATTATCAACCTTTACCTAATTGTGGATTATGTTGTGGGAAAAAAAACAAATCAGTGCTTCATATTCATTTGATTATCCGAACCTTTCCCTCACTGACCATGTAAAGTTTCTGAGAGAGACCAAGAGGGAACTATTACACAGCAAGAAGTGGAGGAGGACGTACTGCAGCAGCATGAGCGCTGGCAGCTAATGGAAGCACATAATGGTTGCAGCAGGGTGCAAAGATGGGGAAAAAGGTACCTTAGAGGTTATAATGGCTTAAAGGAGACAAAAGAAAGACGTCAGCAGGAGTGAAGGAGGGGGGCTAAGAGCTTTACAGCAAAGCAGAAACTTCTGTAGAAGAAAAGAAAAAATAAGACTAAATTGAGGCAAATTCATCCCAGCATGCTTTTGAAAAAGAAATTACAGGTGGATGCCAATGGAAGGAATAAAAGCTGACGATTACATGCAGCAAAGATGACCAATAGAGCAGAAAAAAAAGAAGTAAACTTCTGCACAATTCACTTTCTTCCGTTCATTATGATTCATTATTTAAATTCTTTAAACAACTTTTAAAAAGTGAAAGTAACCGCTCCTCTTCTGTTTATAATCACGGGACAGTATTTTCCCTGATTGCGATATTAGTTGGAATGAAATGCACCTGCCAGGAGCGCATTTCACGGCAAGACCGCCTTCTGCAGCAGCACCGGGGCCGGTACCGACACCGACGGCTCTGCAATGGCAATGAGTTGATGTAGAATTTTGAGACATTCAAAATTAAAAGATTCATATTCAGATTGTGGTGGCACATGTTGAGAGGCGCATTCTTAAAACTGAACTTTTGCAAATTTCAATTTTTCTAATTATCCTATTTTTCATTGATGTCAACGAATTTGCAAATGTAAAAAAAAATGACTCAAAAATCTTGCATATTTAAACCCCTAAATATTAGAAAATTCAGCGCAATATTGGTGCAGCGTGTGCGGTAACACGGACGCTGCACCGATCCGTTGTTGTGAAGAACAAGCTGAGCAGAAAGGCAAAGATCTGGAGCCACGGCCCATCTTTGTTCCTACGCTCATCAGCTTTGGGGAGGGACCCAAAGAACAAGGTCGGGGGCAGAAGCGGCTGAAAGGAGCTGCCCCCCGTAAGGTGGCTGGGCTCTCCTTCAGAGACAGGGTGAGAAGCTCCAGGAGCGTTCAGGAGGAGCTCAGAGTAGAGCTGCTGCTCCTCTGCTTTGAGAGGGGCCAGGTGAGCCGGCTCGGGCACCTAGTCAGCCGCCTCCCTGGTGAGGTGAGGAGCTGCTCCCTGGTGTCCTGGGTGAGGAAGACCCAGGACACCCTGGAGAGACTATGTCTCACGGCTGGATCTCCCCGGAGGAGCTGGGCGAAGTAGGTTTGGAGAGGGAGCTCTGGGCCTCCCTGCTTAGGTTGATGCCACCCGCAACCTCGGATAAGCGGTAGAAAATGGATAGATGGATAGATGGTGGATGAAGATCGCAATATTCCAATGTTACCTTTTATGATTTCAAATAAAAACTAAATTGAAAAGCGTTACACGGACCGGATACAATCCCGTTCTTAGTTTTTAACGAGGAAGACTGCAGGGTTCGGTTGCATTACAGCACTGACACCATCTGGTCTTGGTTGGAATTCCACCCTGTAAAAGTCAGATATTCCCCATTTTCCAGCGCAGCCTGTGGGAAATCAAATGTAATTAGAATTACCAGGAAAAAAATCCAGATGTGGATGACTGCATTAGATTCCAGCTTGTTTTTGAGCCGTACTACCAATACAGCCATCTTGTTTTGCTTGAAATCACTATTTACCCAGGGACATAGAAACAAGCATACAAAGGCTCTTGCATGTGGGCTGGCTAGGTGGAGGCTCTGGCCAGCAGGAACAGATCACTGTCAGTCTGATTGTTGCGCTCGGGTGTTATGATCACTGTCGACAGGAGATCACGGGAGGAAAACACGGAAAATGCTGTGGGGTTATCTGACACTTGGTGTTCAATCTGCAGGATTTGTGCGCATCGGCTGTGGCCCCAGCTGTGCTGGAGGACGCCTACCAGTTCGGCCTGACCAGGAACACCCACATGAGCTTTGCTTTTGATGATGTCAAAGTCAGAGAGAAGTATGCATGCAGAACTTCAAATGTGATGTAGATCTGGCATATTTATCCCATCCTATCATCAGCTTGAATAACTGCGTGTGCAGGTATTAAGCTGGAGGAGCCTGCGGTCCTCTGCACCCTTTTTGAAATGTCATGGTTTACGCTTGTGTACCCTAGGCTTATTTTGGAGTTTGAGCTGAGGGCAAAAGAGGAGTCTGGTCTCCTCCTCTACATGGCAAGAATCAACCATGCAGACTTCGTTTCCATACAGGTATCTCCGCCCTGCTGTTCAGCATCCAGTCTTTTATTGTGTCATAAAACTTGAGCAAAAGCCTAAATCCAATACTTGTACTCAACAAGGACTCAGAAAAGGACTTTCAATTTTCCATGACCTCTTGTTCGAGTATCGCTACTGTGCAGTTCATGTCCTGCCATCACTGATGACCCTGAAATGTTGTTTCTGTACGCAGATCAAGGATGGACAAGCTTGTCTGGGTTATGACTTAGGTCATGGAAACATTTCTGGCTGCGTCCCTTACTCCATCAATGATGGCAACTGGCACAAGGTGGGACTTTGTCCAGCACATTGAGCCGTGTGTTCACCAGTTCTCCCTTTTTGATCTTTGTCTGTTTAAACGAGGAACCTTCCAGTCTTTAATGCCAACATCTGCTCCTGACCACTGATGGCTCTCTCCATCTCCTGAACTCACAGATCCGCGTCAGCCGTAACAAGCAGAGAGCCGTTCTCCTGGTGGATGGCCGATACAGTAAGCAGATGATCAGTCCAAAGAAGGCGCGTGACCTCCCCTCTAACCGCTCCTCTCACAGACTGATGCTTTGATGCTTTATAACAACAGTTTGTGGTCTTTTTTTACCCAGGCTGACCTTTTGGATGTGGTTGGAATGCTGTACATCGGTGGATTACCTCAGAACTACACTACCAAGAGGATAGGACCGGTGAGGGACACAGAGTTACAAAAGTGATCACACGCCCTCAACTGCTGGTTAATCCTGTATTTCTGAAGATTACGTTGTCATTTTTTAGATCCTCCACAGTATCAATGGTTGTATCAGAAACCTTAGGGTGATGGGAGGTCCCGTAAGCACTAAATCACCCACTACAGGTGGGTGTCCTTGTTCTCCTGAAATAAAGACGTCTTTGTTTTCCCCAATGAAATGAGTCATTCCTTTGCAGGTCGCTTTGAGTCTATCCCTGAAGATTTCAACTTGAACATGGCCACGCCCACATCCCGTCACATGGTAGGAAGTTGCTTTGATGCCACGGAGATGGGAACCTTTTTCGATGGGACTGGATTCCTAAAAGCAGGTGAGTAAAAGCGTCTGGCATGCTGGAGCATCTGAATTAGACCCAGTTTAGAAACACAACAGGAATTACAATTCATTTCCTTTTCAATTGTCCCCCTGCTTCCAGTGTCCTCCTACAGAGTGGGTCTGGATGTGTCCATAGCATTCCAGTTCCGAACCAGCAGAACCAATGGGGTGATTGTTGCCATCAGTAACCAAGCCAGGGATGGACTGGGGATAGAGATCTTCAATGGCAAGGTACATAACATCCCATTATATTCAGTCATCTTGATCTGGCACCACAACTCCACACCACACACGCGTTTGTTCATTAAGAAAACTATCTTTCATCTTTCACTAACGCTCTGAAACTGGGTCTCCTTGGCAGCTGCTGTTCCACGTTGACAACGGAGCAGGAAGGGTCACAGCGGAGCACGTGCCCAGCGGGGAGGGCTTCTGCGACGGCAGCTGGCACACTGTTGTTGCGAGGAAGCTTCGTCACAGGCTGGAGCTGGTGGTGGACGGGGAACAGAGCCAGGCAGAGAGTCCCAATGCGCGTTCCAACACATGCGACACCGATGACCCCATCTATGTGGGCGGATATCCCGGTGCGTCAGCAGCCCTCACACACATTCATTCAGAGAGAAATCACACATGTACGCATAGAAGTGTGTTCTAGACTCTGATATCTTATGCACGTTTTTGTTTTGTCCCTCAGCTGGAGTTCATCAGGCGGCTCTCTCCACCAGCACATCCTTCAGAGGCTGCCTGAAGAACCTGAAAATCACCAAGGCTTCCAAGACCATGGACGTGCACTTCAGCAAGGCTCTAGAGATCAGAGGAGTGCAGCCTCTCTCCTGTCCTGCTGCAGCCGCCTAGCCTTCAGCACCAAGCCACCCAGCATGACCATCTCTGGGTTTCAAAGCAACTTCCACACATCCTCCTATATTTACCTTTTTGAGGTGCGGAATACAAACATTTGGCCAAAAACCTTAAGTCTGCTCTATCCGTCTCACACACGATCTGCTTCCATACAACTGTAAAAATCATGCACGTCACAGCAGCTCCAGCACGCGACAGCAACGACAGCAACTTCCACCTCTCTGCTATTATTTTACAGTAACTACATATGTAAACATCTACTAGTCAAAAACATCCATTCTTCAATTTAGTGTTTTTATCGTCTCTCCCACAGCCAAATTTAAACCAATATAAAGTTTTTGTGAAAACCGACTGTTGGCGATGTTACGAGTTGCGTTACGAGTTACGCAACTCACGTCTTCAGTTTATGGAGACGTGGATGATTTTTACTGTGGATGTAACCTTTTGACCTTCTTTTAATTTTTATTTTGGTTATTTTTAAACCTTGTTCCCTATAAAATGGTCACAGCAGGGTGAATATCTTGAATTGCTTCTGTACACTTCTACATGCTTAAAGGCCTTTCCAGTTGTGACAGATTTCCACTAACAGTCATTTTCTGCCTCGTTTTCTAACCGGCTGCAGAAATCCCAAAGGTCCTTTTTGGGCTCTGTTCTTCTTTAACATTTCGTTTGATACTTTTAGAATTGAGTTATTACTAAACTGATCTCACACCGGCCGTGGGTCTCCTACTTTAGAAAGTAGAAGGTGCCAGAAGGTGCCTTTTACTGCTCGGTGGCTGGAATCTAGTCTGGAGGCTGTGGTGTGTTTGAACGGGATCGTGGAGGCTGTGGTGTTTCAAATAAACCATTGAACGCAGACTGCTTTCGTGTCAACTTAACACTTCTTTAGAGTCCATGTATCCCGCTTTCTTAGGAACCCTCCCAGGCTGGAGCCGTGCGGGATCGGATCACTACCAAAAACCGAGCGCGCATTCCACAGCGCGGGGTGACGCGCGTATGGCACCGAGAGCAGAAATCCTGGTTGCGCACACAAATGGAATCTGCGCGCACCAGACCCGGGGCCATGTGCACGCACTGCAAACAAATGTTACCAGTACCTTTATTAATTACGCAACAGAGTTTAATTTAGTTTCAAGAGTCCATAAACGCTCACCTGCACTTACCCACCTGACGCGCTAGAGGGCGACGTGTCACAGCAATTCTGCCCGCCTCCCGAGGCGCGCGCGTAATGACGCCATTCTGGTCTACTTGGTGCATTCTTTTTATTACCCTCTGTGCACAAGGTGAAGAATGTTTTAAGGCCCATCTGAAGTGGAATGTAACGAAGCATAAAACCCATCGTGGTCATCACCGTCACCGCCAGTTTGTATTTCTGTGTGAGATAAACTCTCTTTGCAAATCAGCTGCAGTTAATACACGATAAATATTATAAAATCAGACTTGTTTTTTCTCCACCAAGTGAAATAATCTAATAATGAGGAGAATTTCTGCACATGCTTCAGACTTTTTCTTTTGCACAGCTACTGCTGTGGACAAAAGGGTCTTTTTAACCTGCTGGATACTAACTACAGCGGAACAGCGGTTACTCACGTTTGTAATCGAATTAAAACATTATATGATAAATATGTTAAATGTATAGAAACATTTTAACAAAAAGGAACCCCTGTTGGACACTCACAGTCCAAACAAAAAGTTCCTACAGAGGAATATTAACCTAACAAGACTGAAAAGTGTAGATCTAAACGGTTCCCTTTATTATCCTGGTGAATGGTCTGGGATTAAAGGCTACAGCATTATTCTAAATTTCATTTGCATTCAAGCATTCCATGATTATGTCACATCAGCTACCACATGAACACAGGTGAGAAGAGAAAACCATGTCTGCTCACGGCCTCTGAGGACGCTGTGTGTCCTGGACGCTGACAGCCCCCTCCTGAGGTCAGGCCTGGTGACCTACTGCGTGATGTCAGTCCCTTTGAGGCGATCCAGACCTGCTGGGGGTCCAGAATGGCTCTATCGGCTCCTCACTCTTCTCCCAGCGGCTTCTACCACATTTCCCACTGATGAGAGGTTCTTCTGGGCCTTCCTCCAAGTCTCAGTCCAGGCCTCGTCAGGATGACTGCATGAGGCCCGTCAGACGTTTGCCTGTCTTTCCCTGGGGGGTTAAGAAAATGTATTTGTTCATTTATTTGATTTGATTCAATTCGGTTTCCTGGAATAAAGAAGATCTAAATAAAGATATGATATTGAATAATCATCTTTCTCCATATTTGTGTGCTTATTTACTTTCAAGTCCCCTTATTGTTTTAGGGAATAGTCATTATGAGGAGAAAATGACCTTTATGAGCTTTATGAGAAATAGATACTTAAAGACTGAATGTGATAGGATAGATTCAACTTAAAAAAAAAAAAAAAAAACAAGGTAAATCCCTCAGACTGTTTTTCATTATTTCACAAAAAAGACAATAATGAAATATAAATATAAATATGATGAATCAACAGCATCACATCAACCCTGTTTTCCTGGTTATGGTGAGTTTTAATCATCACGCTCACCACGCTGCGGGTGAACTTCTCCAGCGAGGTGCGTCGACCCTGCTCCGTTTCAGACTGCAGACGACAAGACGAGACGACCAGAAGCTCAGCTGATGATCATGTTCACCTGCATGCGTGCTTGTGCAGCCAAACTTTTGTTTTTTGTGCAAATGTAGAAACTGTAGAAGTCTTTATAACTGCTCGGCAGTAATCAGCCTTGCACTGGTAAAGCTTACTTTCTTCCTTGCCAACAGCAGGTCCTGGTAAACGTTAGAGCGCAGGAAGCGTGTGTAGCTGTCGCTCTTCATCAGTTTATAGATGTGGTCCTGAGGGAGAAGAAGAGTTCAAGACTTGGATGAAAACACTGATCTAAGGTTGGGCATTGAGAGTGAACAACTTCTTGCCGACCTGTGCGTCCTCGTAGCTGTACCGTCCGGGGTCCTTCAGGTTCTGGCTCGTGCGCTCGTAGCTGTGGGAGTCCAGATTGATGGAGCTGGGTGCTCCTTCAGCCACAAACTCCCCCCAGATGTCCTGCACTCTCTGTGCCACATCCTGCTGGGGCATTTTCTTCAGGTCCTGGACCGCCAACCAGAAACTGCAACACCAAGGAGGGAGCACGTGTCCAAGGGTCACAATTAACACAGATCTATCCATCCATCCATCCATCCATCCATCCATCTATCTATCCATCCATCCATCCATCTGTCTGTTTATCTAAAATGGAAGGTGAGGTGTGGTGAGGGGGTCAAAGTCTAAAAGGCTGTGTGCACTCTCTTCCTGTCTTTTTCTGGCAGCTGTAGCTCCCTTACATCAGCCCCTCCAGCACATCCATCTATCGCCGCTCTGCTGCGTTACAGTTGGAAACGAAGGCGCTCGTATTTACATTTTTGCTGTTTTGCATTTATGAAAAAGCCCGAACCTCGTTTAAAAATCGTAAATTCCCATCTACTGGCAGAAGCAGGCACCGAGGGTCACGGCGACTCGTGCGCTGCCGACACTTGTGATAATGCTGCTGCCGCCGCCGCTGCTCTTTGCTGGCTGTGTGATATTATCTTTGATGCTGGAGGCCTGGAAGGGACTGAAAGCGTGTAAGTGTTTATCTCACGTGTAGGTGCAGGACCGGAGAGATGACTGCAGGCTCCATCCTGACCTGAATCTAAAGAGTAAATGGATTCCTTTGCCTGGGAAACCATCATGGAGAAAGCAGAGCTCGGGTCTTAACGATGGCGTCGTCTGAAGGTGGTTGTGGTGAGAGACCACAGAAGCTTCATCTTAGATGAAGAAGTCTCTTCCTACTGGGGGTTTTGGACATTACAGCGAGCTGTTTTCATAGCCAATCCCTGACAATACTTTTACTTTTTGGCTGTTTCTGCTGTGGCAGTGGGTTGAGATGGTGGGTTGGTGCGGCGGCAAAGCCAAAGACAGCTCTGTTATTATTAGACTCCCGCTGAAGAGCAACTTTAAAGTTTCTCAAAAGTCACATGTCAGCAAGTAAAATATGCGGATGCAAACAAAAAATATTGGTTTCATGGCTGCTGGTGATAGATGAAAAACTTTTCCTGGTCTTTCTGACACCTCTCACTGGATTCCTCCAGCTTCTCGTAGGCTCACCGCAGGTTTTCCGAGCTGAACTCCGACTCCAGGAACTTGAGGAAGAGCTCCTGTCCTGCCGGGTCCTTCAGGGCCTCCTCCAGAGAGAAACCCCACTTCTTTACTCGCTGCTGACTAGGCTCTTTACTGAGAAAAGCAGTCAAAGATGCAGCACGACTGCAGTTCAACAGGGTCTGACACCAGTGACCAGATAATAAGAGTCTTTTCTGTGCTGTTCGACAGTGAGGAGACCAAGCTTTCTGCTCCGGTACCTGACATCCAGATCCCAGAGCGAGGGGTCATCGCTGATCCACGGATTGGACAGTTCGGGCGTTGTCACGAATGGGTCGTACTCCATGTACTGCTTGGTGTAACTAATCAGACTGACACATAGACAAAGACAGGGATGGTCAGGACAGAGCCACAGACACCTTTCAGCCAGAGGGGGAGATCGATACGTCTCTGAGAGATGCATCGATGCTGAAACAGCCCTCAGGACCTCATTACTGTATGTAACACACACACACACACACACACACACACACACACACACAAAACACACTCCAGCATTCTGTGATGGGAAAGGCTTTCTCTGCTGTGACTCTGGTGATCTTAGAAACTCCTCAAATCATTTCAAAACCCAAACCAACGTCTATTCAGAGATGACAGAGACTCAAACTTGAACGAGCTCAGCTGCCGGACCAGCACCGCAGGAATGAAAGGAGAGCACTTTGGGTCGATTATTGACCAGCAGAGTCAGAGAGGAGACAGGAAGTCTCTCGTTTTAAGAGAGTGAATAGATTAAGAAGAGTAAGACCAGCCAGGCTCTTCATCAGGAGGCGAATCGGCTTTACCTTTCAGCAACTTTGGACATTTTCAGACAGTGACGATCCAGCTGGGTGTTGAGGAACAAGATCTGAGGGAGGAAAAGAGTCTGCATGTTGGGAACCTAATTAGCATTAGCAGCCAACACTGGTGTGGCGGTGCTGATTTGTACCTCCTTCTCCACATCCTCCTTGGTGCCTTTCCTGCAGTGATGCGAGGGTGTGTGCACGGGGCTCTGAGACTGCGGCCCCTCTTCTGCTACACCGTACACTGACTGAAACACATAATGAACACTTGTTACAATAGTTGTGGTGGTAACCACAGGGGGCATGATCAATGTAGTATAACAAGAAGAGAACACTAAAGTGGAAGTTCCGTCTTTAGCTCTTTAGGGGGAAAATGATTATAGTATTACCTTTTTGACTCTGTGAGGGTTCTTCATGCGTCTACATTTCCTGATATCCATTTCTGTTGTGTTAACACATCCAGGCTTGAGGAAAACATACAGGAATACACATCTTAGATGGTTCCCAGTACAGCTCTGGGAGCTGTAGTGGGATGAGGCAGAGCTGGAGCATGTAGAAGGCTCACCACAGGCCTGTGGACATCCCAGAAGGCTCTCTCCTGACTGTCCAGGATCTTCCTCTCGGTTTTATCTTTCTTTCTGTCGATCCTGCAGGTGAGATCAGCCACTGTGAGACATGCAGCAGCTTTGCTGTCATCGGTGCAAGAAGCAGCAGCAGTGTGACCAGAATGGAAGGATAAACCAGAGCGAGAGGAACTCTGGAGACCCCGCAGCTCCTAATGTTAATAAGAGTTTAACCATGTGTAGCAATGTTACATTTCGTGTGTGTGTGGGTGTGTGTGTGTGTGTGTGTGTGTGTGTGTGTATGTGTGTGTGTGACCCTGGTGTGTGCTGTAGAGTTTCTTGTGTTGTTTGTTAGCAGAACTGACTCACTTGACCTGGGCCTCAGCCTGCATGTAGATGAACTCCCACTTCCTGGCGAAGGCTCTCTGCAGCCTGGCCAGGTTTTCCTGTTGGAAAGAAAATGCCATGCAATGAAAAAGGACAGAACCCTTCAAGAAATATTTCCTACCCCTCTCACAACCACACACACGCACGCAGATGTGACCTTTAGGCAGTGTTATATGTCTCACCAGGGTTGGAACGTAACAGTCAGCACTCACCGCCTCATAATCCGCCAGGTCCAGCCTGGTTTTGTTCTGCATGGTCCTCTTGCACAGGTAGATAGCTGAGCAGGACACAGAGGAGATTGAAACATGCAATTTTTCTGTACACATGTTCTGCACCTCCATTCATCCGCTCATCTGTGAATCCCTCATCGCTGATGAAACCCCCCCCAGCTATGCTCACCTGTCACAGCGGGACAGTATCATCAGTTTCAGAGGATCTGGGGTTTTATGGTGAGCCGCTAGAGGCAGAAAAAGCACCGATGTCTGGGACAGGACGCACAGACAAGAAACCTTTGCGGCCTCCTCCAGAAGTCCAGATCAATCCGTCAAATAAATCAGTTATGTTGTAAAAGCTAATTAAATCCCACTTCTTTCAGCTCAGCACATGTAGTTGGTGCTTCACCTCTTTTTTCAGGGCAAAATTTTAGTATTGGTTTCACATAGCAACAAGTTCTCAGCCCAGTCACATGACCAATTCAGGCATGTTTGAAAAAAACGCAGAGGCTTCTTCATTAACATTGTGCTGAACGTGTGTATTTTCACATACGCTTTAATCTGCTCAAAGGCAAATAACTGGATCACAAAAAAGAAGAGTGTAATAGAGTGTCCAATGAAGGACATTAAACAACAATGAGGAGTTTTTACTTTGGAAATTTGAGTTCTTTAAGATTTTGTCAAATTGCATTTAAAAATTGTGTACCAAAATAAGCTGGTGAAACTAAAAGAGCCTATTTTTCAAAGACCTACGTGTGCAGATTTCTTTTTAGAGATTCCCGTAGTTTTAACTTATGTCCATCTTTATAAAGAAACACTGGACGCACGTGTTTTAAATCCAGGATATAGAGAGGATTAGGTCCAAATGTCAACTGTCCACTTCAAGGCTCTTACCGTAGTCGGTGTTCTCTGGTTCCCAGCAGTTCGATGGCCAGAAATATGGTGCCTGGCAGGAAAACAGGTTTTCATGAAGCAGGTAAAAAGTGAGCAACTCTCACAAGCAGCAGCAGCATCTCTTAAAGCGCTCAGGAGCGTCTTCAGGAGGCAGCCGTCCCTCAACGACGCTTGTGTGATGACTTCACACCACTCTGAGCTGTCTATGCTCATCGCTGCTAAAACTTTACCCAGCAATAAGAAGCCATCCTGGGATGTCTCAGGGGTGCATGGAGAATTCACCAAGAAATAAGTAGATGTGCAAAATAACGTTAAAAAATGAAAGCAAAGAAATAGAACCAGCAGATGACGGCAGTGGTTTTCTATTTTTTTGCTGCTGAGAAATGGGATTAGAGCTCATGTTTTGTTGTTCAAGGAGGGGAGGGGCTTTAGATGATGGTAATTGTTCTGTGTTTCTTTGTGTGTTATTCTCTTTGTTTGCATTTATTTGTGTGAGAAATGAAATGCTAATGAATGCTGGTTGCCTTCGTGGAGCTTTGCTGTTGTGGTAAACAGCGCTCCTTCTTCTTCTCCTCCTCCTTCTCCTCCTCCTGCTGTCACTTCACCGTGAAGGAGGAGAACCTGAGTCAGAATTTGGTAATGTACACCGCTTGTCTGGTTTATCTAAACCGCTTCCTTGACTGCGGTGGAGACTCACCCTTGTTGTCACAGTGAGAGAGTAAGATTCTCATGTTGCCCTGATGAATATAAAAACCCTCTTTTCCTTCTATTAAATTCAGGATAAAACAGATTTGCATAATTAGTTTCTGATTTCACTGCCACTGTTCCATCTCTGAGGTCTGTAAACATTTAAAATATCAGCCTGCTGTGCCTGGATGATCCCAGGGGATGCTTTCCTACTCTACGTCGGGCCTCTGCCACCGCCCAATGCCGACCAATTGGAGATCTGCTTCCCTTGTTAGCTTGATGAATATTTCATCAGATCACCATCCATTTTTAATTGGATCCCACGATCCTAAAATGATATTTAAGACGCAGTAAAAAAAGAACCTGTTCTATCCTCCAAATCAAAATTCCTGTCATGTAAGTCAGCGACAGAAGATGTAGTCTCTAGGAAGTGATTAGAGTCTTCATAAAAGATTTACCCTCCTGGGCTCAGGGTATTATTCCAGGTAGAGACCAAGGATTTGAGGAATTTATGTATAAAAACGAGACGTTAGGTCTGCATCACCTTGACAACCCCTAAGGCAGTAAAGAAATAATGAACATGAATGTCTGATTGCAGTAGAAGTGCCTGTTTTCCCGCCTCCTGCTCACCTGAAACCGATAGAAGGTGCCGTCGTCTTTGAGGGTGAGGACGTGATCTGAAATAGGGTAGAAGTACCCCTGAGCAGCTATCAGGCTGCCAATGTGCATGGCCTCAGCTGTGGAGAGAACAACCAGCCAGCAGGGATAAAAGTGTAGAGCGGTATTCTCCCAAATCACAGAATGATGGCAAATGTCACCTCAGATCTGCCTCCCTTACACACAGCTAAAGGTTCTGATGATTATCACAAATCCAGACAAATCTGAATTGACCCCTGTGTTCAGCTGTGTGGAGGCCCCACGGCCCACACAGCTGTTGAAATAACCATCAAGATGAAGGTCCTCTTGCTCATGAGAAAATAGAAATGCTTGTTGTTGTTGGCAGCAAGTATTTGACCATATGTCGGGTCTTTATTTACGATGGCCATATTAACAACCCTCCACACTTTAGTCTTTTTTAAAAGCCTACCTGCGTCCTCGACCGGCAGATTCTTCATTAACCACTGGACAATGTCTGAACCTGGAAACACAATGTCAAGAACATCAATTATTTAGTCTCATAATAAAGGTTAGATAATCATTCAGTGTCAAGACACGCCGGGTAGCTCAACAGCGACTCACTCCAATAGTTAGAGATGGAAGACTAGTTTTTTACAGTGAAGATGGGGGATCAGCTGATCTGAGCGTGCTTTTGCTTTCTCCGAATACCTGGGGAAGCCATGCTTAATCTGTCATCATTCATTAGCTTCCTTGCTCTCACCACCCAGCTGGGAGCGTTCCAGCCACATCCGTCCGCTGCAGGAGTAATCGTGTTTATTGATGTACTCTGCTTACGGCACGTTGGGAAAATGGCTTTTCTTTTTTTCTATAAATGCAAACGGTGAGAGGAAGTGAAGGATAATGGCCTCAACTTGATCCCATCCATTTCAGCTCTGTTCACTGAGAGTAATTTAAATAAAAATATCTCAGTGACACAAGGTGTCAGATACATTCAGCAGGAATATTTAAACATTTATTAAAACAATTATTATCTACACAATGCTGGCATGGATCTGCTGGTGGCTCATGCTAGTTTCTCACTCTCACACACACACACACACACACACACACACACACACACACACACACACACACAGGGTATTAAAACTGTTGGGGGGTTGATTGCCTGGCCAAAAATTACCCTGGCAGTAGTAGAAGATTCTTTTCTCTTTTTTTTTTAACACAAAAGACAGCTGTCACCAGTGTATATGGTTCATAAATGAATAAATATATCCTGGTCAGTTTCAGCAACATGAAACATGTGTAGCCATGTATGATTGTGTGTGTGTGTGTGTGTGTGTGTGTGTGTGTGTGAATGTGAATGTTTAGATCTCTCAAGGGCCTAAACGTTTGGTACAGCAGTGGAGACAAGGGTGAGGGTCTTACCTGTAACCACACTGGGGATTTTTGTCATGAAGCTTTTCACAGTTCTGATGGGGACACCTTCTGTCTCATCTTGGATGAGAGTAATAATGTCCTCAATCTGCAGGAGAAGATTAAAAAAAAACAAAAAAAACCCAGCTCAAACAGACTGAAAGCCAGATAAAATGGGACCAGCATGTGAGGCTGAGACATTAGAGCAGGAGATGACGTTCAAGTGCTCCGCTTCTGCAGAGGGTTGATAATCACGTCACATTATTGCTTTGACGATGACGCATTTTCCTCCTCACAGATGCTTTTATATCTTGTTCTGAAGAGTGGGGCACTGGCCGCTTTGGAGACCGCTAAACTTGCCAAACAATGCAGCCTCTAGAAATAGCCTCTGCATGGTTTTTGTTGAGGGATAAGTCCCACGGGCGCTTCAGAGATCAAACTTAAAGCAGCCCTGAAGCCATCAATGCCTGCTTCGGACTGTGGGAGGGAACCTGAATGCCCAGAAATAACCCACTCAGAATCTTTATTTACGATGTTCACGAAATAGCACTGTAATTAGCACACGCATACATGCTTCTCTTTTCACCGTGCACACTCGGATGCAAAATGAGACACAAGTGTGTTAATAACGAACCAAAAATAAAAGTGCTTGTTATCTTGGTTTTTGTGATCTCTTGCCACCATGATTCATAATTTTTCCAAGATGAACCTAAGAAGCCATATAACATCTGAATAAATTTCCAGCCCTCTAAAACTTTTTCTTCCCTGGTTGCGAGAACAATGTTAGCTCTCCGGGCCATCGCAGGCAGAATCCTATAAAATGACTCATTTAATGACTCTGCTGTCAGTGATAACCTGCAGCCATCAACCCAACTCTGAAGATTTTCTCCTCAGACCTCCTCAGGAGAAAGATTAACAGGGATACTTTCTGATTCCTTTCCATGCTAAAAAACAATACAAAATATTAGCTCATCTATAAAAAGCTTAGGGCTGGGGTCCTGTGTGGCTCAGGAGAACAGAACTGTTAAAAGATCAGAACATAATGCTGGCACTCACCCTAACTGCAGGTTGCGATGTCGCGTTTACAGCGTTTTATAGACTCTACTTTAACAGCTGAGTGAAAAGCCAGTTCAGTCATTTCTGAACTGTTATGTTCAGGAATCAAATCAGTGTGGGCAAGAATGTGAGCTGCCGCTACATTTTTGCTTCAAGTCTCTTCACGGGGGAGCAGATTTCATCACTTTTATTGCGAGCTGCTCCACTTTCCTCCCATGGGGCAGTGATCTGTCTGGTTACAGAGTTTTACCACATGATCCCAGGGCCCAGACTGGTGGACGAGGGGCTTACAGGGTGAAAGGAGCTGCAGGGAGCTGCTGTAAATTGTGCTGCAATGACGCCCTGGAGCCCCAGCACAGTCATCTATTTGTAGTTAACAGCAATGCTGATGTTGTCCAAGTCCCTCTGTGATCCTTTTCTGGTCTGAGTATGAACATTCCCATTTATTGTTTGTTTGGCATCTGAACCAATATAAAAGTGTATCGCTAAAAGAGAAAAACCTACTCTGGTTGATCTTGCTGGTAAAGTCCTTGAAACTCTGCTCATGATGAAACAATGTGACACATAAAAGTAAATTGCAGTCGCTGCAGGTGATAGTAAAATAAAAAAATAAAAATCTGGCCAGACGTTCTTCCCAGATGGTAAAAAAAAAGGTTGTCGGATCTGAAAAGATTCCCAGCTTAGCTCTTTTTTTCTTTTGTGAACTTTTCTGATGCTCTTTTTCTTTTATTTGCTTTAAACTGGAAAAATCACAGAAAGAAACTAGAACAGAATAAAGGAAAGAGAAATCCAACCATATGCATATTTTTTATTTTCAAACTAGGAAAACCATTAGATGGTGCAGAATATAGACCACACGGAATTAGAGGAAGAAGCAACAAAAACTCAGCTGGATTCACCATCTGAACACGCACGTCTCCTTACACTGGGCAACCCGATAAAAGTGCACGATCTGACAAACAGCTGCCATTACTTCTCCCTGTAAAAGACAACTAACCACACAAAGAAGACAGACACACCAACGCCAAGGCCACGACAAGCCAGGGACACTCCCCGCTGTGATGGAAAAATGTCGGCCAGAAACGTGAGCGGCAGCGAGATCCAAATTAAACACACCTCTGAAAATAGGTGAATTGATAAGCAAGGCTCTCGTGTGAACCAAATGTTCCTAGAAAAGTTTAAAACACGGATAGATCAAGCACTGACTAGAGATCAGCCAGAGAACCAGATCAATCTCGTCTAGTTTGGACACGAAGAGCCCCAATTACCGAATGATCGCAAATGTTGACGGTTAAAGGGTTCCTCTATTAAAAAACTTCCACAACAGAATCAGTCAGCCAGACAAACTCGTAAACATCTGAAGCTGCTTGTGAAATCAGGCTTGTCAAGCGCTCCTCCAATCAGCCAAATCCTTCATTATCGAGTTCCAAGAAACCATGCTGATTACAAGAGGAGGGAGTTTTTGTTTGAGTGGCTCTTGCAGACAAAGAATATGTGAAGAGGTGACAGGATTAATGGAGGTGAGTGGGTGAAGTTGATGGCTACACGCGCCTTCCTGAATAATGGGGTGAAAAACGTGGCGGAGAACGTGGGGCTTGGAAACTGGGTCGCCACGCTCTGCAAATCACTGCTGGTGAAAATGTCCTCAGATAGAACATCTACAAGTGGTGTACGGAGGACAAAATGCGTCTATCTATATTATTGAGGGGAAGATTGGGCCATGGTTATGGAGGATCTGACCAAGGGTCTGAACTGAAACTAGCTGTCAAATGCTGAAGGGGTCTAGTAGAGAGAGAAAGAGCAGTAAGAGCTGCTGCTGGAGATCTGGATATTAAAATCACATGACGGGGGAAAAGGTCAGTCACTCTGATCCTTTATGCAGGAAAAAGACCATCTGAAGTGGAACCGGCCAGATGAGGCTAATGGCCTAGCTATGGGTTTGATTCGGTAAGGTTTTAAAAAATACCCACTCGGTCCAAACACAGTTTATTAATCAGCACAAATAAGTCTGTTGTGCACATATTAATAATCAAAGCTGTATATTTCAGCATACTTTTCCTGGCTGCCAAACTAGAGAGTGATCATTATGTTATTCATATCAGCACAAACTTTCCCAAAGAGCTAAAATAAACATTTGATCACATCGTTAAAAATAATTTAATCAGGATCCTTGGAATGGAAAACAGCTCATTTTAGCCCAGCTTCGGTGCTTTGGTCATATCATCAGAGTGTGTTTAAGCCACAGAGAGACTAGCTTTGCAGTCGAGTGACCGGGGTGGCGACGTCGCTGCTGTGCTGCCGCATCCCTGGGATTTATGTGTGTTACTACATGTCTGTGTGCAGTGTCTCCAACTGAGGAGAAACTGCTCTGGTTCAGGGTCCCGTGAGCATGTCCCTCAGCACCCGCAGCACCTAAACCCATCGGAAGCTCCTGTCTCGGCTGCAACACTGCAGACATGCTCATGTGACGACCCTATGAGGATCTGATTGGCATCGCACATCTTTAAAAACACTAATTACAGAACACTCTTGCAGATTAAAACGGAGCTAATTAGGGGATCCTGTTCAGATGTAAATGAGCAAAATATTAATTTGCTTTGGAAGTGTACAGCACGCAGCTGAAGCCTATAAGTGGTCTGTTTTCACTGCCAGGCAGAACTGTCTTTTAATGAAGTCTCCCCAGCAACAAGTTATCAATAGCGAATAAAGAAAAATCAATGTTAGCAGCAGCAAAATAACTGGACTGGGAGCCTGTAATGCTACTATTTAGTACAGCAGCAGTGTGTGTAAGTCTGTCCTCTGTTTGTAAATAACGACAAGCATCACTGGAACAGCCGCAAATTTAAAAACAGTGTTTGAGCGGTGGTTTAAACGAGTTCATTACTTGTCAGACTCAAATTCAGATAAAGGGGTGCTTGTGATGCACCGGGATCAATGTGACATGTGGAGAAATGAGTCAGCAACCTTGGAAACAACATCCATTCGAGTGTGTCTCGGCTCTCACACTGAGAATGTAAATATGCCTGCGTCTCACTCGCCCTGCTTTGTGTCCTGTTCTGGATCGATATATTTCTTTACTTTAGACAGTTGCCATGCCAACATGGCAGGTCAGATAAAGATGTTAAATCTTCTCTGTGTGTGTAATAGTCACAATTAATACTGAATATAGAAGGATGGAAGACATGACAGATGGCTGAAGGTCAGATATGATTGATTTAGAATGGTGACAGGTGTTACTGGTTTCAGTCCAGTGAATCTGCCGACTGGCTGCTGGGAGTGTTAATGGGACATATAATGAGCACCAGTCATCCCCGGATTCCTGAAACACCTCCGGGCCTGAGCATCTGAAACTGCTTCAGCCGTGTGAGTGAACGTGTGGTCCAGGCTTCAGTCAGGAACGGTGCAGACTCGAGTTTAAATGCTGGATGGAAACACTTTACTTAATATACACACTTCGCTCTGCAGGTGCTTTCCTAGGTTTGCATAGTCACTACTGATTTTTTTTTCATCTGTGATTGAAGATTGAAACGTTCCTTCCACACTCTGTCGATGTTTTGCCCAATTTTTGTTGTTCCAGACGGAGGGACATCATCTCTATAAAAGGATATATCAAAACCTCACACCTCGTTTGTAAGATACATTTACATTAATGAGACATTTCTGACTCCTCAAGGCCAACATGGGGAAAAAAAACCCCAAAAAACAGAACTGTCTGAATTCCTTCTGCAGAAATGTAAAAAGGTCAGTTTTCCTAAAGCCAGGGCAATTTTCAAACTTTCTGACCTTCGCAAACACGAGTGCGTGAACTGAGGCCGAAACGATGTCTGCACAATAATCAATCCAGACAGCTTTTTAATAGCAGCCGAGGACGTGAGCAGAGCCGAGCCTGAGTCTGAGAACCAGACACATCCATAACCAGAGGTGACTGCAGCCATCAGGGGGAGACGGATTAGGTTTTAGTCCCTGATCATTCCAGGAAGTTTCATCTGCCTGCTGCACGTGGGCACGTCTATGTGTTTCTGCTGTCAAACCTAGATGGAGCTCACTTTGTGACTAGAATATTTCCCTTCATCTGGAGGAGATTAGCTGCTAATGTTTCTCACCACAGCAGGACAATAAAAGGGTTTAAACTCTTTGGTGAAAAGTGTTCACACATTTTAAGCCATAAAGGCATAAAATGTGATAAATGCCACAGAGCCAGAGGCAAATATAAACATGGCTGCTGACAGACATTCTTCTTTTTTTTTTTTTTTGAGCATCCTTAACTAAAACCTATTCACAAAAAAGCACCACAGGCTTGGCCACTCTCAGATCGAGCCTTTCTATTTTAACTCAAACATCAGATTCTCCAAGAAACCCTTTAAAACTGCAAATTAGCAGTGTCACGGTGAACGGGGCCAGACATGTGGGGAAATGACGCTCAATAAATCTTTTCATCTTATCTCACACTTCAAGGATGGAAGAATGTCAAGATGCCCTTCACACATTTTAAAGTGTGGAAATGTTGGAAAATATCACAGCTATCATTAACAGAAATGTTCACTGCTCTGGGCATGAATAGAGAATCAAAGTTTACCATTATATATCTGACACACTTGGCAATCAGAGCTGATTACAGTCAGTTTCCAGCGCGCAGGTGAAAACTGTGTGAGGTGCTTAACAACCGCTTGTCCTCAAGCGGTTGTTCAGACATTAAACCTTTCTGTCACAGTGTCATTTTGATTGTGAAAAAAAAAAACATTATGGGCTGTAATATTGCACATAGTTTTGTCATGTATTAGCTTATTTATGGATTGGACTTAATCAGAGCACATTTGCAGAATTAAAATAAAATAAGTGGACCGCAGTTCGCTGTGACACCTATCACTTCTGTCATGTGGTTGGTTAGAATCTCACCCTGAGTGGTTCAATTTGTGAAACAGCAAAGTAACAGTTATTTAGCCTTGCATAGTTTCCAGTCACCAATCAAGAAGATACACTCAAAGACTGAAGCCACACAGCTGCCGTGGATCTGAACAGTCGTCGGTTTTCCTACCATCTGCTAGCCACCATTTCTCCCCCCATCCTAGACTGACTGATGTTTTGCAGTTCTGGAGCTCCAGGCAGAAAGCTAAAGAACACAACTCTTATTTAGCTCTTGTAAAATGCACAGACTATTTCCCCCTAACTCAGCGCCTGCATTCGTCTGCGCTGATGATGATTAAGAACTGTGGATGAAGACCCACCAGGCTCGGGTCAAAGTGTGGTAAAATCACAAAAATGTATCAGGGTTCAGATCTTGTTCCTGTTATGATGTCTGTAGTTGGTCGATCATTAGAGGATCCCCGGCAGATTTTACAGCAAATTTGTGGCTATATTACATCCTCAGAGGCCCAATTAGAGAGGAGAGCGTAGTCTCTCTCACAGCACCTGCCCCACTCGCAAGTCATAACATTTCCTTCCCCTGAGGATTTCTTCTGCAACTGCAGGTGTGTTTAAGGACCCTCAAGAGAAATCTTTTCTCAATAAGTAATTTCTTTGTTAGTTATAAAAAAAAATATACATCACAATTACACATTACACAAGTTTAAATTTCATTATTTTTATCTCTGTATGTGTCAAAATCAGTTTGGGGTTTTTTTTTTAGATGCCTAAAATAGCTCAAATAAAAGCATTCTCGTTTTTCTTAAGCTTTGGGGACACTGGTACAATGCCAGCCACATGAGGCAGCTGTAGAGCAACAGCACTGAAACTTGTGCGTCGTACAGCCCACAGGGCCTGGGTCTCTGGAGGCTTTGGTCCACAAGCCACTGGCCATCCTCAGGGCAGCAGATCTGTTTACAGCTGGTAATCAGAAACTAGAAACCGAGTTTGTCTTCAAAGGATGACAGAATACTGGAACAGATGGAGTGAGACGGTCCTTTTATTGATGTAAAACTCAATCTGCAACAACAGCAACTCCCATTGATTGCATTATGGCCCCCTAGGGCTGCCAAGCTGATAGATAGCGGAGCTTCCAGACTGCTCTCCTCCAGCCTCCTGTATCCTCCTAGGGGGCCAAGCGTGAGCCCATTTATCCAGCCCCCTCCTCGGAATCAAACCCCTCTTTCCCCTCAAAGACCCAGTAGATTGATAAGCCTGTTGATTTTGCTGTATCAAAGCTGCTGTGGGGCAGATACGACATTAAAAGCCTTGGTATCAGTGCAAGGAGGGATGAAGCTGAGCTACAGAAACGTGCAAAAATACCATGTTTCACTCAGCCAGTTTGTGTCGATCTTTTTCAGATAAGTTTCACAGCTAAAAGATCGACAGCTAAGGTCTGTTTGTGACAAGGACGTGTTAGCTTTGTGTGTTTTAGGTAATCAAGCATTTTGGGTGACTGAGGTGCACATCGGCCTTTACTCCGTATGTATGTGTGTGTTTGGTGTATTAGTTACACCCAACCCTACAGAGCCTGACACCAGAATTGAGTGTTTTCAGGAGAAAAACACTGTTTTGTGTAAAATAATTAACTGGGTTTGTACAGAAGCCGAGAACAATGAGCCCAAATCCACCAATCCATTTGTTTGTACAGCACTGAGGACTTTCATTGGCTCCTGTTACCCACCAGGAAACCATCTAGTTTAAGGAGATGCAATAAATAAATAAATAAATACAAGCAGTAAATTTTTTTACAGGTCCTGTTGTCAGTTCCCTCGTCATATTCCACAGACTCCCAGAAAATTCCACTGGGACCACCTTTTCCACCATCTATTTATCTTTTTTTCCTCAAAAATTGCAATAATTACTTATCTGTCAGCGTGCACACAGAGGTCAATATCTGCATCAATATTATTGATTATTTGGTGCTGGGTTGAGTGTTGCTGGGACTGGATTCAAAAATGCTCATCACACTTAATTTATTGCCTCAATTATCTCAGAAAGTGTAGTATTAGCAGCATTAAACCTATTTACACAGCCATTTCACTGGAATGAATATAGTCATGAATTTTAATGATCTTTACCCAGGTAACATCCACCAGGGAAGCAAATGTGTGAAATCCTTGATGCTCATACTGAGGTTTTCACCAAACACACCTGAGCTGTACTGACTCCAGTTAGGATTTTTGGCTAAATGTGCCGTCCCTTTTTTAATTCTATAAATTAAAGGGAAGCTTCACTGTGACTGCGAAGAGAGAAACAACCCATCTTACCTACAGTGTGTGGGAGGCAGAGGGGCAGTTACATAACCAGCTCTCTGGAGCACTTTTCTGAACCAGGAGAACACAAGGTTCTCCTGTCTGTCAATTGTGATAAAGAGTTGGATGAATTGACCATTTCTTCAGCACTGATTGCTTCCAAGCTAATTCTCTAGACATGAATGTGACTACTGGGGAAGGTTTGCTTTTTATTCTAAATCTGGAGGTTTATGGTGTTTTAACCACTTCTTCTAAAAGTTCCAGAAGGAAATTCCAGATGTGCAGAGATCACCAACACAGGAGCTGTTGCTTTGCTGCTGATCTCCTGATTCTGACATCTGATTCAGGTTTTTATTTTCTCCCTTTGAAATGAGCTGGATCCAGCTGCTCATTTGTTGCCTTTCCCAAATGAGCAATGATGGATTTCAGTCCAGTTGAACCTTCCTTGCCCTCACACTCATGAACCTTTAAAGCGCATGCGGTCTGGTGTCCTGGGGCGGATATGCTGAATGTCAGGTGATATCTGGACGGCTCCTGAAAGGCTCTGGCAGAAAGTCTTCCTGCAGATTTACTTCCAAATAAATGACTAAAATCCCTGTTGGGTTGTGATGGTTTGATAGCGAAAACTTTTTTATATTCTAACCGCTGCATCTCCGTCGGGCTGTATTGGTGCAGGAAAGCAGAGGAGTCGGGATCTTTTAAACCTTTCCTTACTGGACTCAGAACGTTCTTTCCCCGTCTGCCCTCCTGGAAACTCTCCCTGGCTACTGGGAGAGTGGTTCACGGGAGCTGGGAAACAGTTGTGATGGAGGAAAAACTGGGGGTTCTGGCAATTTAACAGAAACTATGCAGAATGTATCTTTGATTCTGTGTTGAAAGAATCCCTTTTCCTTCCTGTTACATCAGGTTATTTTCAGAATAATATGCAATAATTCAACACAAAAGCTTGCTTCAAGTGGAAGAGTGAGATAATCATGGATGTGCTTTGGTGGGCTATTTCTCTCTATCAGAACAAGATTAATGATGATTACTTTAATGTGTGAACATTGTCAGGTGTGAGTGCTGTTCAATTAAACCCATTCATCCATCCATCCATCTTCTAACTGCTTTTCCTGTAAACTGAAAAAGACAGAGCTTAAATGACTGGTTAAAAAAAAAAAAAACATTTTCTCCATATCTTCATCCATCTTCCTGTCTACTCTGTGCTTTCCGATTTGTGTGAATAAAATCAGTCTTTGTCTGTGTGCCAATCATTCTCCCTTAACATTGTTCTCACTGTGAGATGTGAAATACTGCAGCGCTCTGCAGGCACTGGCCGCACCGTTCAGATGTCGTAACAGACTTGCAACAGCTTCAGCCCCCGTGTTCTTCTTTGCTATTTCAAGAACATAAATGTAAAGAGAGTAAATAAACAAATGCCAGTCTGGTCAGGAAATGAGCTAATAAAACCTGTGTCTTCTGTAACTGGACCAGTGCTGTGAGGCTTAAAGAATTCTTTATAGCCATGTGAACTTTAATGGAGCAGCCTTTTTTTTTCTCTGCTGTGAACGAAAAGCACTTAACACCTTCTGGGTGTTTAAACCTCCGTTTAACTCTCCTCTCACTCAGCTCCTTTATTTAACCTTGCTTTAGCATAACTGATTTCTTCAGACATGACAACTGATTTTTTGATGATTTTTTAAATAACTATTATAATAATATTATTTATAAAAAGGGTCCCAGAATAACTTGGTACCAACTGACAAAACTAAAGCTTAAGGACATGAGTTCATTAACAGTTTGCAGATACAAAAGCTGATTTTTTTCTCACAGCCGTGCTCACTGGCGTCTCTCTCTGCTTAAATCTGAGGGAAATGAAAGTGGTTTAGCCCCCAGACAGGGCTGCAGAATTTCCCCCGACTCTCTTCTTAGCGAAGCAGTGGACCAGGTTAAGCAGGCTGGCCCCTCATTTTATCAAGTATTGTAGAGGTGAAGTAGAATGTGGGAGGAAATGAGAGTGAGGAGAGCGAAAACAGGATGGAGAGGGATGCACTGCTGGAGACCAGCAGAGAAAGTCATTTTAGTGATACATTGCATTTTTATTTCCAGGTCTGTTTCCTGTAACGTCCCTGATAAAAGTTCATAAATATTAGCCATAAGTTCACTCAGCATCACATCCTCCTCTACCTCAGCTCGCTCTTCCTCAAACAGCTGCCTAAAGTGCCATTATTGGTTTATTAATCTGTCATGTAACACCAGCCTGGATCCATTCTGCTTCCTGACACACAAATAAAATCTGATTTAATGTTGTGCTGGAACATCAAGTCATTATAGTATTTATTTCAAGGACTGGAACATTGAAACAGTTTTCTCGGATCAGATTTGTAATCAGGCTTTTTTCATCTAATATTTCAAACGTCAAAAAGTTGACACTAGAAGACAAGATGCAACAAAAGGGTTGCAGGTTCCTGGCAGAGATCAGGCCACAGGCGTGAGCGTGTCCTGCGAGGCTTCACGTTCACCAGGGATCTCTTCAGCTGCCGTTTCTGCATTATTCATGTTCGCTTCACCGAAGCTCTCGTTTGGCAGAATCACATTTGAAACGGGAGTCTTTACAACAAAAGCATCAATATTCATCTTGTTACACCATGTTGACAATTACCTCCGATTGCAAGAGCACATCAGCCAACGAAAATGCAATTTTACGACACCACTCGGTTCAAGAAATGATTGAAATTTAATAACCGACGCTGTCAGAAATAATACCTGTTCTCTGTAAGTGCGGACGCCACCCAACAAATGGAAATACGCAGCATGAGTGAACATTAATTGGCTCTTTCTGCTTGAGTGAAGCTTCGCTCACAGCGTTGCTCCCCGCTCAGGTTGCCCAGCGGGCCTGCCCGGGGTCCCCTTATCAAGGACCCGATGCTTTTTTCCTGCATGAGGTTCAACACGATTCTGTAAAACTTCTGTATTTTGAAGAATTCATGAGACCAGACTGGGGCGTTTCCATCAGATCCCATTATTCTCTTTACTGGCGCCTGAATGAAGAGAGCAGGTGTGGCCACATTAGCTCGCAGCAGCTTTGAGGTCAGTTAGCATAAGAACAGCTGCAGGTGTATTTATTCATCTGTTCCCAAATATGAACACGCCTCTACACGTGCTCGGCCCCGGTTTGCAGATCTCCCTCATTTTTACATCATTTCAGTTTATCAGAGCGACCACGTGCGTGCATGTGTTCATGCATGTGCACACGCCAGCGCCAGTAGTCGGCCATTTGATGTGCACTTCATTATTTCTGCCGCAATTATGACAAGCGAGGGGACGTTGCATGAATAAAAAAAAACCTCCCGCGTCATTGTGTGTCCAACAAAAAGCAAATGTCTGTCTCCTTGTCGTTAGCGTCTGCAGTAATAATTAGGATTAAAAAATGTGCTCTTGAGACAAAGCTGCAGGGTGGGATTGAACCCCGACTAACAATACACTGCCTGGTTACTGAACACACACACACACACGCACAGTCACACACAGAGATAGAGATGTTAACTGGAATTCCCTGAGCCCTGACACTGTAATCCGGTTCATTTTTAATTCAGGAGAAACTCTTCTGTTACTCCAGCACTTTAAAGCATTCATCTTTTTAAATACACTTTTCTACAGTCAGAGACACAACCAAAATATCAATATATGTCTGTTTAAATGAACCCCGTTTCATCTGGGGGAGAATTATCTGGTTTGGTGCCGATAGCGCGCACGAATACACACCCACTGATTTTCTGCAGTCACTCTGCATTCAGGGCGACTGAGGAAAACGTGGCGCGCTGGCAGAGCGGAGCTGGGCGGGCTCCTCTGACACCTTCTGTCTGACACAACCACAGCACAGCAACACACTGATGCCTCAGCAGAGCCGCTCGGCTGACAGGTAGGAGTAAACACACCGATGGCCCGACGTGAGGACACAAACAGGCGCATCTGGGTCTCACCTGCTTTGGTTTTCTGCTGTTTTACTGCAGCAGCTTCGGTTTTACTGTCCAAGATAAACAGAAATGAAAGAGCGTGCTTGATTTCTAATCAAATCTCTCTGACCAAGGAATCAGTCGGCTTTAAAAAGAGCCCTCAAGCACTTACCTAAACATTTAAATTAATTTATAGAAGTTTGGGCACAGAGACTGTTCCATCTGTTATACAGAGGAAAAATCTACCGTATATTTGAAAGTTGCGCTATCATCATGGAGGCATGAAAGCAGGGAGAAGGTGGGGAAAAACAGGGGAAAAGGGGAAAATCTTCAACATTTGCAATTTCAAGAAGCTGGATTAGCATCTCCACATCACCTTGATTTGATCAGGCTGCTGCTGTCTCACTGCTCGGCTGATGAGCCCTGCTCAGATATCTGCAGGCCACTGAACTGTGATTACCTGTGCTTTGTCACAAAGTCAGCGTCGAGCAAGGAGCACACACACACACACACACACACACACACACACACACACACACACACACACACACACACACACACACACACACACAGTCTGTTTGGACCCTGATACCATTGCAGCTCAGCCCAGAGCCGTGCAGAAGTTTACTGAGCTATCCCTGAAGATCTTTCTAGCTCATGAATATTTTTGCCCTGTGAATTAATGGGAGCAGGGATGGCTGTGCCGAGCTTCCGCTGGTGTCTGGGGAGTCATGAGAGGACTGGGAATCTCACGTCTGCACAAACGAATCACATTCGGTAAGTGAAATTTAAAGCCCACCATTAATCACAGCTGCTGCAGAGAAGCCTATTTAGAAAACCAAAAACAAACAAAAAAAAACAAAACCCTGAAACTTTCTGCTCAGCCGCTTTTCAACAGAAACTGCAGAAACTTCTGTTTTCTGCCTGCATCCGTTTGTCTGCAGTCGTGCCAGAGAGGAAGACTTTTAATGACCACTCGTTGACTTGACACCGAGAGGAAAAAGACTTTCAAGCCATGAAATCAGCACCAGAGGAGACCAAATCCAGGCCTTCCAGATGTGTCACCAACTCTGATTATATATTTACTTTAAGCATGTTCACTGACTTCCCTTTTATTATTCTAGAATCTTTTAGTGTCTGATTCGTGCACACGTGTGTATGTTTGTTAGCTAATATCAAGGTAGCTTTGAAACTCTTAGAACTGAGGTAACAAGGTTTTGTCCAGGTTTTGTTCCAGTTAGAATCAAGGATAGGGAAAACGACTGGCAGCAGCAGATGTCATCAAAGAGACGCTTAACAGGGGGGAAAAAAAGGGGAAAAGAGAGACTCAACACTCAGCGCATCGATTTCTGCTCGTACAAAGAATCTCTGCGGCACCTGAGACCGTCAGCGATGGCTTCAGCCGTTGCCGGCACCTGCTGTGTCTTCAGAATGAGCCGCAAACAACAGCAAGGAGGAAACAACTTCCATCCATCCATCCATCCATCCATCCATCCGAGGCATTACATTGCCTCATTAATCCACACTGACCCAGAATCGGCTCCCGTGTTCATCTTCAGCCTTTCAATCCGACTCACGTTTGCATTAAAAGCAGGTGTTCAAAAGAATCTCAGTTAATTGCGAAAGAAGCCTGGGAACATCTGCGTCCCCCCGGCCCCCACCACTACCACCACCACCACCACCCTCCTCCCAGTTTCACCTCCTGACTGGATGAGTGATGATTCATCCGGAAGGACTAATGGGAATACAGGTCATACATATTTCATACCACCGCCACCAACAGCAAACATGGCTAATCAGCAGGGAGGTTTAAGAACATGTTATTCTGTTGCGGGGACACTGGGAATTAGGTTTTGGGATTCTTTTTTTTTTTTTCTTCTCTTGATTATCATGCTGCAAACCACTCTGGAACCACGTAAACAACAGTGCAGAGTAAACGTCTCTTCAGGCTGCTCATTTCTCCACTAGTCTTTGCCTAACTTGGCCATTGCTCACGCTCGGGCTGACGTCCACCGCCCTGGTGTCACCGTGGGTTCCACAGCGGCGTTCTCAGATCAGATGATGAGCTTTTGCTCTTGAGTCTTTTACAGCTTGTAAACGTAAATGTAGGGATTTATTGATCTGAAGAGAATAAAACCGTTTGTGCTGCCTCATTAACCAGAGACAAAGGTTGTACAACCCGTCGATGTCACAAACCCGTTAAAGCATTCAAAAGATCAAGTTTGCTCCTACTTTTCTGTAGAGAATCATGTTGGGGGAGTCGTTGTCTGGATCCACGCTGCCCCGGGTCCTGATGGACAGCAGAGGTGGGCTTGGGTTCCCCTGGTTGACATCTTTCAGCTCTTCAGAGCCTTCGTCATTTTCTAAGGACTCCTCAGAGGCCAGCTGCTCCTGCTCCTCCTCCTCCTCCTCCTCCTCCTCTTGCTGCCGCTGCTGCTCCTGCTGCTGAGGTGCCTCAGCCATCCCAACGCTCCTTCGTCAAGTCTTCTCCGATGTGACTATCCTTCCTTCTTTACCTCCTCCAGCCTCTAGTCTGGCCTCAGTCCTCTGTTACAGCTGCAGAGGAGAGAAAGTGACAAATAAGACTCTCTCTCTCTCTCTCTCTCTCTCTCTCTCTCTCTCTCTCTCTCTCTCTCTTTCTCTCTTTTCTGCTCTTCTGTCAACAAACAAAAGACAGTTTAAAAATATAGGCATCATTTTCCAAGTGAGCACTTCACTTTTACACACACTGCCAAGGTTTGACAAAAAAAACCCCCAAACACTAAAGACGAAAACACAAAGTTGCACACAGTGAGCTCAAGGGTCCTTCGGGCTCTTGTATCTGCCCGGCGGTTGCCGCCGTCCTCACACCGCAGCCTGATTTACCCTTCTTTTTCCACAATCGGCCCTCTTCTGCCCGCTCTGCATGCTTCGGCCTGCTTTACGTTGGTGTTAGGACAGGAGCATTTTACAATCAACGGTAAATAGAAAAATAATGAGCTCAGATGATTCCTGTGAGAGGACATGAACACACTTCTTCTTCTCTCCTGCCGTGGTAACAGGAAGTAGTTTCACAGCGTGACCTCATGCCATTTCTAAGTCCGTGTTATTATGTTCCCTGGGGAATTTCTTGTTTCCCACTCATCCTCTCTGCCACGGGCAGGAGTGGAGGGGAAGTCTGCCTGTTTCACATGAGAAATGTGGAGCCCATCGGTCCGTGTTCTCCACACACAGGACGGGGATTATTTGTATAAAACGTTGAATAGAAAACAGCAGCTTGGATTAGTTTAATTATTGAAGGGTGCAGCTCTAACAGAAGGCGGCAAAGCTGAGCACTGAACAGCCTGATTCAGCAGGATTCTCAGATTTGAGACTCCAGATGTTGAAAAGAATCAATCCTGTGATCCTAAACCTGCTGCTGAGTGTTTGTGTTCATTTGTTGAAGCCCCAATACTTGGTGTTTTTTCTAGTTTATGTGTAAATTTGCGACCAAAATCTCTCAAAATATTTGAAATTTGCAGCTATACTGTCCATCAGAATGTGTAAATTTGCACACACACACACACACACACACACACACACACACACACACACACACACACACACACACACACACACACACGGTACCTGTCTTTAACAGCTGTCTGTGATCGATCCTCTCACAGATGATTCGCTCCACACACACAGCCAGCAGCCTAATTTAGCCAGGCGCCTGCACGCACGCACGCACGCACGCAGAGTCCGAACGCAGAGTTTACCTGCCTCATTCACCGTCGAGCTCACGTTGTTATCCGCACACGCACACGCACACGCCTGCAATCAAATCCATCGAGCAAACTTGGGTCTGAGTGCGCGCTCTTACCAATCACAGATGGGGAAAAATACCATCTCTCGGACACACAAGCTCTCTCTCACTCTCTAACGCACGCACACACACAAATACAGACACGCACGACCACACTACAGTAAGAGACAGTAGTGTAACTGCAGTCTTCTTCATCCAGATTATTAAAGATGCTCGCTCTTTTTCTTTCTCTCGTTTTAGGTCCTCTTTCCATCACCCATCCATCACCCATCCATCCATCCACCCATCCATCCATCCACTCACCCATCCATCCATCCATTGACTCACCGTCCAGCCGTCTTACCTTCGCCCCAGCACCGGCTCAACCTGGCAGCTCCTAAAGCTGAGAGCTCCTGCACCGACCCGGCGGAGGGATGCGGGAGGGAGGGAGGGAGGGAGGGAGAGGGAGAGGGAAAAAAGGGGGGAGAGAGGGAGAGAAACAGAGGGGGAGAAAGAGTTTAATTTAGAAACAACTGATCTGAAGGAAGCCAAATAAATAACCCAACACTGAAAAATAAATAAATAAATGAATGAGTTCTAATTCATGACTTACCTGTGATGGAGGCAGCAAAATGAACCAGAACAAACTGCGGCAGATGTTTTACCAACTGTAAACGGTGACTGATAAAGCAGCTTTCTGGTGTGAGCCCCAGGTCTGGTCCAGGAGCAGAGATGGACTCTGACGGAGGCTTTGGACCTCCAGCATCAAAGCATCTGACGCAAAGATGCTCCAGGGAAGGAAATCTGCTGCTTCCTGAACCCAAGGAGGTGTGGATGGAGCTACACCTCCTCCCAGTGTGTGCGTGCAGAAAGTTTCTAGTGAGCATGTGATTTACGGCACATTCCCTCTGCAGCTGCGGGAGACTAAATATTTGCTGTCCTGACTTCCTGGGACACTGGGACACTGGGACACTGGGACACTGGGACACTGGGACAGTGAGCGGCGCTGACGCCCTCTCCTCAAGTCTTTCTCTACTTCCTCACTTTGCTCTTTAGTGCATGTCAATTTGCTCACAGATCAATACATGCACTCACTAGGCAGCTGCCTTCCAAAACAACACGGATACTAATGGGCCACTCTAGCCTCACACGGGCACACACAGGCACGTGCACGTGCACACGTGTAGACATCTTCACATGGATGGAAGCTAGAGCCTCCACTGGAAGGCAACTGAATTATTGAGCAACAGTAAACAGGATGAGGAGACGCCAGTGTGTGTTTCTTTGCTTGTGTGCAGTGGTGTGCACGTGCTTTTTTTTTTTTGAGGAAAGCAAAAAGTTCCCATTAGCAAATGCATGTGGTGAGGTGTGTTTTGAAAAGTCCTGGTAAATCAATAAATAACTGGGGCACATATTTGGAGGGTGGTCCGTCTTTGGACTGGGAGGGAAACCAAAACCAGGAGAGTTTGGTGAAGTTGGGCCTGAGTGTGTGTGTGTGTGTGTGTGTGTGTGTGTGTGTGTGTGTGTGCACATGGGGAGGTGCTGTTTAGCATGCGATCCTCTCACAGCAGGTACATAACACAGAGCCAAGTGTTGAAAGTTCAAAAAGCTTGTGGTGAGTTACAGAAAGGTGGCAGCACACAAAGCCCAGAGAGGAGCAGCCAGGGGCAGCCGAGGGCCGGGACAGAGCCGCTGAAGGGCAGAACATCTCGACGCTGTCAGCCGGCCCACTGGGAACCGCTGCCAGGAGACGAGGAGCACGGTGTGTGTTTGTGTGTTGGCCGCAGGACAAAGTTGGTCCAAAACATCAAGGGAAATTCTCTGGTTGCAGCCAAGATGGTAAAAACCGGTGGGGCAATTTACAGCAGCCGGAGTGTGCAAGTGTGCAAAATGTGCAACCATCAAGTCCAAAAGCAAATGTGCAACATGAAAGTACTAAACAGAGCATATCAGAGCATGAAGGGCTGAGTCTCAGAGGGGGGTTGAAACGTGTTACTACACCAGGGGAAAGACTCCCGGTACCGTGGGGGGACCTCGAGTCTCCCAACCTGGAGGTTTGTGGCCCAGAAAATGAAAATGTAGAGGATGCGTGTGGCTCTGGAGGTGCATCAGGTAGACGAGTGTGGGAGTGTGACACAGACCCTCCACCTCCACCAACCTGGCCTCCGTGTTTATGTTTGCAGTCGTCACGAGTCTCATCCACACAAGTGCTGCAAAAGATAGAACTCAGAGGGACAGGTTCTTCATTTCAGAAACTTTAATACTGTGATCACCGCAAATGTTTCATACCTTCAAACTTTACAAAGACAATGGGTCCAGGATGTGAACAGCATTCTCAACTTGACAAAATCTCCTGGTCCTGGAGGAACAGCCCGCCTCCCGTCCACTCAGAGCTCATCCACGCTTCCTCCTCGTCTCAGAGTCACCTCTCCTCTCCTGCCGAAGACGGTGCTTGTCCGGGATGGAGGACACAGGCGACGTCCAGCCTGGTCCTGTGTCTGATCAGGTGAGGCAGCAGGTCCTAAATTGGCGTTTGGAAAAGTCCTAATTGGACATTCTCGTGGAGGTGTTCCCCTCAGGCTTGGAAACGCCATCTTTACTAGACACACTTGTGCAAAGGTGGGTTAAAGCAAAACTACAACATCAACATCATCTTTCCATCTTCTGACAGACGATGCACATAAAAAGAGGAGAAAGAAACTTTACAGACAAAAAAAAAAGATCAATATGTTGACCGGTGGAAGTGGACCAGGGGTTTGCTTGTCGGGAGCTTCCCACTTTAAAAGATGGCCATAGTTCACTGACTGTACCGAACGTAGGAACACCTTCTAGTTAAATATCAGTCATTTTAGCCTCAATATACAATTTACAGTCCAATCTCCCTGGGTCAGAAATGGTTTTACCTCTGAGTTCTTCTTCCAGGTGGAACCGCTTTTGTGCGACTGTCACAAACGGCCACAGCCTGAAAGGGCCTCGGCGAGCCCACGTCTGAGCTGCTGCTGCTCACCCCTGCTGATTCTTAAAACAGAACCGACACCTCAACAGCGCCCTGCCAAACCTGCAAAGCCGACGGCCAGCTGTAGTAAACGTCGCATTTATTCGCACTTCTTAAATTCCCTCTTTTACATTCAGATCAGGAATAATTTGTGCTTTACGCTGCAGAGCCACGACTCCATCCAAACAGCAAAATCTACAGAAATAGTTGCCTTTTCACAGCTCTGATATATAAAGAGTAGACGTTAAGGCTTCTACCACATTTGTGACCAATAGTCTTGATTAGCGTGCTCATTCTAGCAGCCTGAAAGAGTTTGCTGTTGCGAAAGCTTCTGATAGAATGCTTGACCCCGGGGAGGGGGGGGCAGACTGGAGCAGTGAAACATGCCACATTAAACTGAATGCAAAAGGCACGCGCTCGGACACCATTCCATGCACATCACACCGCTGCCGCTGCACCTGGGAGGCTGAGCGGCCTGACTGCATCCAGCAGAAGCCAGTTCAGCACTGAGCTGCACCAACGCATCAATGCGCACCGCGGCTGTGCATTTGCAGTTGTGTTTATTTTAAGGATGAAGAACAGCCTTTTCTTTTCCTCAGTTCCCCTGGTGCTGTTTTCAAAGGCACGTCCTTTTCTGCCCGGGAGGGGATGACCAAAGAAAACCACTGGAGGCACAGCTGGATAGACCGACGCGCGCCGGCCCTGCTAGAACAGACGCTCCCGCTCCTTTCATCATGGCTATTTTAATCTCAGCACAAGATTTTAGGGGGTTTTTTTTGTCGTTGAATTGCTTTCTTAAAACATCATCAAACACTTAACCTGAGGAGAATAGATGTTTCAGTTTGGCACGCACAGACTCAGAAACATCACCCATGTTCCGATCCTCTAACAGAAAATCTATCTTTGATTGTCTTCCATAGCTAGCTTCTTTATTCCTTCGTGTTCTATCTTCGGATGGCCTCTGGTCGATGTCTATTCGTGAAAGAGGCAGAGGAGGAAAACAAAAACAAAAAAACACACTGAGTGACTGGTGGAACGGATAATAAAGACGGTTCCACTGGTCATCACTAGAGGGCACTGTAAGCAACACGACGGCAGGAATAGGCACCACAAACTACAACATAATACAGAATAAAAAGGATATACTCAGGCTTTAGTCATATGAAAGTAACCCATTTAAATATATAGATGACAACCTTCTTTAGAAACTAAACACTGTTTGTTAGTTTTACTGTACGAATGAAACAACATATTTATTGGAATTATTATACAAGAAAATAAATTAAAGCAGAAATAATATTTCCCTGGCGTTGCCCTCCTAAAAATGTCCCCCTCGTTTTTTAATCAGCTTTTCTCTCTGTGTTCCAGACGAGGATGGTGAACCCAGTCCTCTCCCTTTGTCACCAAAGCTGACGTCAACTCCTCTAACGGTAGCAGATGTGTACTCCGTCTCTCCTGCTGTCTCTAAAATACATTTTCCACACATCAACTTTTCACCGCAGAGTACTCACTACGTACTATTGCACAAATAGACAGAAGGTGGAGAAAGCCCTCTGGTCATGGATTATGGCACCACTTGCTGATGGCTTATAAAGACGCTCCTCTTTAGGTGCTTTGTGCTGCAGAGGTCGACCACAGTCGCACATCTACAGGCTGACGAGAGGAGATGGAGGAACTCCGTACGCTGTTCAGGTACGGAGGAGCGGAAACCATCATCTCTATTAATCTCTGAAGAAAGTTACATTTTTCTTCTGTCCAGAGTCTCAGTACAGGTGTGTGAGCAGGCAGATTTCTTTGTGTACCTCCTGCTGATGGATCAATTTTGGAAACACCTTTGAGTGATGCTATAAAAGGGATCAGGGAGTAAAAGAAAGGACAGATATTTAATGCCGCAGGCCTTCCTCCGCAAGTATCCAGGTGCAACACCGGCCAGGACAGATGGATGACATTCTCAAGTGATATCCTGAGAGGTTCAACTGAAGGTGTGGCAGGAAACTTGTTGACACCAGCACCACTGGTGTGTCAAAGCAAAGGAACCCGGTCAGAGGGTTTCACACACACCAGTTAGAGTCCACCTAGTCTGAACTGCTGGATTCAGACTGGGTGTGCTGACGGTTTGTGTGTGTGTGAGTTGAAACGTGCGTGTGGGAGCTTCAGTTCATGTCAATGGTGTTGAAGACCCACTCGGTGAACTTCTTGAGCTTGGCAGCGGACGTCTGCGACTCCTCCTGCAGTCGCTGGTTGTCTTCCCAGAGTCTCCTTATCTGAGCCTGGAGCCTCACCTTCTCCTCGCGCTCCTGTGGAGGCGACAAACAGTCATGGACAACCCTGACTTATCAAAATATTACAGTACAGTGATGGGTAACACAAAATGGAATGGCCTGATACTAGATAACAGTAGATAACTAGCTAAGATGACACGTAGTGGTGTTCTGTGAACACTAGTAGATGTGTGCATAATGCCGCTAGATGCCCACCTTCTTCAGATCCTCCTGGAGCATCTTGAGCATGGCCTCCAGTTTAGTCACCTTTCTCTCAAGTCCTATGTGACCCTCACTGTGGAAGAACACACCCATTACTTAAGACTCTTGCATTACTAATATCTTGTGTTGACATATTGTAATACTTTTTTTTTTTTTTTTTGCCACGTATTCCCCGTCAGCAGGAAGCTGGTCATCTACAGGGGGTCTCACCTGGATGTGGGCCGTGACAGCGGAACTGGATGCAGCTCTATGTGGGGCTGCTGGGGACTGGAGGCACCGCTGCTTCGGTGGTTGGACTCTCCGAAGACAAAACTGCGCTGGACTACAGAAAGGAAGCACGAAACGGACCACAGGTCTAGTTTAGCACGGACACAGTTCAGGCTCCGGGTCCCGCCATCTTTGAGCGTCCTGAAAATACAGCACAGAGGCAGATATCGGCACGGGCCAGGGACACTACCGTAATGTGTGTTTCTTTCCGTCTCAAAGGTATTGGCCACGTCCACCAGGTGTGTCCATTCCAGGGGACTGTCCCTGTCTGAAGATGGGAGGGGCATCAGCTCTGGTGGGAGAGGCCCACGATGACGCTCCACCAGGTCTACCAACGACGTGTCCGATGCCGAAAGGTCACCTGTGCAGAACGAAAAGTGTGGAAATAAGAATCTAAAACTGTTTCCCTCCGCTGCAAGTTGTCGTTTATGAAATACAGTGGATCTATAAATCTTTCCAGACCAAATTTCAACAAGCCCAGACAATCTGGTGAGTACTTCTAGACATACCATCTCAGAACAGGCTAGTCCCTCTGTCCTCGTCCTTACCGTGGAGTTTGACTCCCAGCTTGTACGAGGGCCGTCGGAGAGGAACGCCTCGGGTAGTAGGTGAGCGTGGGAGTGTGGAGCAGCTGAAGAGAACATCGCTGCCGAGTGTGGGCTCAGTCACTGAGTCACTTAAGGAAGGCAGACGCTGGCCTCGATAGATGCTTTCATCTGACAAGGTGCGATGTAGCGAGCGCCGGTGGCTGCTGGGCTGCACTGACGGTGACTTCTGGCTGTGCTGCACCGTTTGTAAATATTTAAAAAGTAACAACGGCACGATTTATTGAGCAGATCGTCTATCAAAGAGCTTTTCATTGGCAAAGATACATAATGGCGTGTGTCATGTTTTGATGAATGCATTGGTGTTTAGCAGGGTTTTCAAAGTGTGGAACAAAAAAACTTGATTTTGTATGAAGTTCCAGAAGTTGAACCTTTTCCTTGTGTCTCCGTGGCGGTGGCGGGCTGTCTGGGGCGCTGTGTCGCTTCACGTCTTCCTCCATAGTAGATTTGGCGTGAGGCTGTGGGGAGTGTATGTCACGAAGGGTTGGCCTTGGTGCCGGAATAACTTCCACACTGCTCTCTCCTGGAGACTTCCTAAAACATTAAAAGACCAAGCTATTTATTTATGACCTATTTTGGAACAATCAAACTTTTAAGCATTAAGATTTTATTTATGTATTTTTTTTGGGGGACAAAATGCATTAAGTGGCAAGAATCGTTGTAGTATTCTATCCAACCACAAGAGGGGAGTATAGTAACATGCAGATCGTTATCTTTAAAATAGAGACTCAGTGGGTGGATGAAAACCAGGTCTGAATATGGTCTCACAAGGCAGCTTTAGAATAAATACTACAGGGTTCGCAATTAGACGCAAGAGGACGGAGAAAGAGACTACTGTATCCTCCCAAGCTGTAAAAACTGTGTTCCCACCCCTGACCAGCAACAACAACAAAATCATTACAACTGCAACATGGGGGCTCAAGTGAGTAAACTGCATTCACACAACATTCGAGCTAAGAAAGTGTAAGGATTCTTGAATATTTTTTACCCTGCTTAACACAAATACCCATAAAATCTGTTAAAAGTTACACGTTTAGCTACTTGAATAGGATGAGTCACTCGAATGAATGTCACTAAAAACATGGTCACCAACTCTGGTGAAATGTAGTGAATTCTAGTGATTTTTACATACTTGCGGGAATCTCCAAAATCAACGGAATTAATGGTGGAACCCGGCTTTCTCCAGCCAATCAGGTATTTGGACTGAGCTCCCTGGCGAGGGTAGAAGCTCTTCGGCCCCGGGGATGCTGAGGACTGGGATGAAGGGGAGGTGGCAGAAGAAGAGCATTCCTCTTTTGGAGTGCTGTGGCCTGAGTGCCTGGCACTAAAAGAGAGAAGAGAGGGAAAACAATTGCTCATCTTGGGAGTAATGTTACTTCAAAAAGATAGAAATGGATTTTAAATCAAGTTTCGAGGAAAGGTTGACAATGGGACATGGAACACATGTGTACATTCTGATGATGCTCTGCCATTGATTTGTTAGGTCTGCAGAAGTAAAGTGGAGTAATCTAAAAACATCACGATTACAAAACACAGAACAACCTTGGGTGCGATCCAGCGTCACTCAGACTGTAGGTGCTGCTGTCTCTAATGAGGAGATGAGTCGGTGGGATTCGGCCTGTCCCGTCAAGACTCCTGTCTCCGGGAGGACCCGAGGACTCAGCAGCAGCTGGAGACCTCTCCAGCATCCTGCGGCTCCCTTCAGTGGGACTGTGCCACGGAGACACCGACCTCTCCCTGCCCTCTCTGCTTCCACTGGGAGCCAGCAGCGAGGTGGTGCTGCCGTGATGAGAATGAGAGTGGGAATGGTGAGGGGCTCCGAAAGAGCTGCCGTCAATTCCACTGTCGGCTGACGCGCCCTGAAGGTAACCTCCTCCTCCAAGTCCATTGGGCTCCGTTTCCGCCTGGTCACCACTGGAGCCACCACCTACACCCATTTCGTACCATTTATCACTGTCACTGTGGCCTCCACTGGAAGCTGTGCTGGATAGCGTGTTACTGCTGGAGTGTCCAGAGTAAGGGCCGTCCGACTGCAGGCCACACACACACACACAAAAAAAGAAGACTAAAAATGTGTATTCTGAATTATAACTGTGGCTACAAATACACAAAAACAGATCGCATCTGACCTGGCTTCCTTTCTTTGGGGAGAGATGGATGACCTGCTCCTGCCTCTGGATGCGAGGACCACCGGAGTAGCCTGGACCCGACTTTGAAACGGGGGCTTCTGGAGGAAAAAAAAGTGATGAAATAAACAACGCTGGTGCCGATAGCCCACAACCTCTGCTGTAAAAACAAAGCTCATTGAGCAAACACACAGGTTTTCTCCTCCCGCCCACTCCCGAAACACACTTCCAGGAGGACTACGCTGACATGCTGCCTCTGCTGCATCCGTGAGCGACTGCAGATCACGTCAGCCGCAGTCATGCACATCAACGCTAAATCTGTCCCCAGACGGTCCCGGCTGGCTTTGTTTGTTCTGGGCAAGCTGTGCCACATGAGGAGACGCGTTTGGGTCCTGCAGCAAAACCCGGGGTACAAGTGGGCTTGTTGTGTAATTGTCCAGATGTTATGCAACAAAATATGCGGAATAGGCAAATAATGACCACAGCATTGTGAGACGGGGGGATCGCAGCATCTGCTGGGGTGAAGCTTGTAACATCGTTCCTTTTATCTATATTATTATTAACAGCTCTGCAGAGCAAAACACACATTTTTTTGCCCTAATTAAAATTGGTTGAAAGCATGATTTCCTGCCGTTAGAACACATGCGAATCTATAGCACTGAGATAATTAAGAACAAACGTCGTAAGAAGGTAGTGCAAAGTATGACGTTTTAGAAGGGAAGTCATGATAAATAAGATTTCTTGCATTTTGCCACTGATTTTATGAATTAATCATAAAGCTGCCACAGGACTTCAAAAGAAATGGAGTGACTAAAGTCAAATTAAGGATGCAGCAGCATAACTAAATCCAATTAGTACTCTAAAGAAAATCCTTCCAGACTGCGTTTAGGGCTGTATGCTGTTCCGATTTTGTTCAAATTGAAGAACCCTGGCTTTTGTGCGACACATTATTTTGGGACGGAGCCCTGCCAAATCATCCCGCTTACGACCGAAAGGTCAAGAGAGTAAAAATGAAAAGAAGTAGAAAGGACAGAACCGCAAGCCACAAAGACAACAAAGTGGACTTTGAAGGGCTGAATACTTGGCTGACAAAAAGTTGGACCGATTCATTGTTCCACAGGCTACCGAAGAAGACACGAGTGCTTTGAAGAAAAGGAAGAAAACGAGAGTCGTGCTGAGGCTGTGATTGTGGTGAGGCTGAGGGCATAGCTGGTAGCAGGGTCAACCGTGTCAACAGTCAAACCAAGAAACATCCTACTTAGAATCAGCATGAGGGTTCTGTGGCTTTCAAAGGAACGAGAACATGTGCAGCAGAAAATACGAGTAAAGAAATAAGGCAAGGTACAAGTGGATAAAATGGCAAACGAGAGATAAATGGCATTGCAAGAATGAAACCGCAGGGGAGAGTAAGGAAAGAACACGAAATGCATCCGTATTGCTGCAACTATTATTACTGTGTCTCTGATTTACCTGCGGACCCTCTTTCAGAGCTTCCCCCTTCCTCCATTCGTGACCAGCTGGGAGTAGACTTCCCACTGGACCCCCCCTCCGCTGCCACCTCTCGTCTCTCTGCCGGCAACGGAGAGTGTCGACTGCCCACAAACCTGGCAAATCAGTGCACAAGGATGAAATCAGTCCTAATGAATCGGAGTGTCAGAGAATGAACTTGGTTTTTCCGATGGGTGGTTTTGTTTTCAAAGGAGGCCGCTGCTTACTGCTCAGGCATGGACTTCTGCCTCCAGTGAGCAGAGCTTCCAGAAGCATCACTGGAACACGACAGGTTGCTGGGCGAGCTGCGATTGTGAGGCGAGCGCCCCAACGCCAAGGAAGAGGCCAGGCTGTAGCTTTCACTGCCTGGAGACACCCTGATTTATGAACAAACACATGCACGTGAGTGCGGGAGTTATAGCAATTCACGCACAGCAAAATGCTACTTTACAGGCAAACCTTATTTTTTTTTCACCAGAAAATTGTTATTTTTCTGTTTAACATTAACATTACTCACTTGTAAAAAGTTTTTAAAAAAAAAAGAGAAACGGAACCTCTTTGTGTCTAGTGGACGGCCATCGCTGCTGACGCTGCGCGGGATGACCGCTCCTCTCTCCAGCCGCTCAGCTGACAGGGTCTTCCCCACCGAGCTGCCCAGGCTGATGGCCCGGTTGGGAGTGTGGGGCTGCGGTGAAGCGGTCAGCGATTGCTGAGGGCTGCTGGATGTCCTCTGCCACTTGTTGTTGTTGCTGCGGAAGGGGAACTTGTATTCAAATGAGCCACTGTCACTGCTGCTTCCTTTGTATTCCGACGCGGGCGTGCGATATAACTCCGAACAGCCCCTGTGTACAGTTAGAAAGCATTGTAGTTTGCCCGTCTCTGGAAAGGTTGGTATTCAACTTCTGTTGTTTAGACCATCAAGTCGTGTCAACGCTCTGAAAACAACACACTTGGATCATTGCCGCGCTCCAGCGTTTGCCTACCTGCGCGGGGTGGCGTCATCGTGCGGTGGAATGATGACAACGCGCACGGTCACAGTGGTCCTCAGGAGGTCAATCATCTGCTCGTGGGTCAGGGTTGCGACTGCAACCTTACAGATCTCGACCAGGCGGCTTCCTTGTCGCAGACCTGCCTGCCAGGCGTACCCGTACGGCTCGACCTGGGAACGGTTCCACGCAGGAGAGAGTTTAGAACCAAAGAGTTTAGCCATTGGTACCACAACAAGGAAGGTATACTTGGATCTTCTGTAGTAAACGTTTCCTCCTGAATAAACCTCGCTGTTTGATGGAATCTGACGAGCTGAATCATGAGGCTAAAGTTACCTCGGCCACAATGCCCTCGTAGTTCACATGGAAGCCGAGCTGCCCCAGGCCGTTTCGCCGGAGTGTTATCTCTGACGTCTCGCAGCCTTTGGTCAGGAACTGTGCACCGAGGAGACGGATAAATACACAAAGAACTAATCAGAAACCTTTTAAATTAAAGCTTAATAAAGATCCAAAATTTCCCTCATGTTAATGACAATTTAAAATAAAATCTCATTGCGTTCGCAGCACCTCAGGCTATGAACAGGTAAGAAAAACAGTCTGGTGTTGTTGGACTGTATTTTCCAGCTAACTTGTGTAAAAGGTGGAAAAAAAGCTTGATAAGAAAACAGAACACAAACAGCAGACATTCATCTGTCTGTTTTTGATAGGAGACAATTTCGTGTCATTTGGGGGGGTATGGTAGTTTTAATGTATGTCTTCATTTCAAAAAAAGGACTTTAGGAGAAGAAAAATAATATTCAAGCAGACATGGAGCCAATAAAAGTCTACAGCAAAACTGCTGTAGAGAGGAATTATTAGTGTGCACGCTGATGTTCCTGAAAGTGTGCGTGGGAGTCAGTGAAGTACAAGAATAAGGGGAACAATCATGAGCAAACAAGAAACAGAATGGATCGAATCAAGCACAGAGAGGGAGAGAGAGAATGAAAGAAAGGGAGGCAAAGTGCCTGAAGTTATTCCCCTTCTTGTTTGTGGCACCACAGTTGTGGTATTAAAGATCAAGCCTGCGTGCATGAGGAACATGAAGTCAGTACCACATAATGATGGACGGATACTTGTGTTTTGGTGTATTTTACCGTGGAAGTGTGTAAATGTAAGATGATGGTTGGACAAATCCAGGTTCCATGAATACATGTTAAACATGATTATTCATTTGCTTCCTCTCACTGTGTATCTCACACATCGCCACTGTTCTGAAGTAGTGGTTACATAAAAAAAACCACGCTTTTCCTACCCAGTTTCCATGGAAACAGCGAAAGTAGAGACAGCTCTACTTCACTGTTTGTGTAGGCGTATAAGCCATTATAAGAATGTTGTCAGAGGTGTTTCAAAAACTCCCCCAATGAGCTCAGATTGGTAATGACACGACAGCTTTAGTTTGTCCACAAAGAATTTTGTGTCATTTTGGCAGTCTGACAGCCAACAATGCCAAGCACAAAAGAGTGGGCTAGGTCATTCACTGGGAGACAAAGGTTTTGCTCAGCGATGTTGTTTGTCAGAGTCTGCTTGCTAAAATGAATAAATATGTCAACTCATCCAATATTTGATCTCCAACAAACACACGGGCTGTGCCAACCAGCTGCTTGTTTGTCAGAGTCAACAGAATGACCGTTCAGTCTCCAAATACATCATGAAACATGCACTTGCAAAAAAATCTGGCAACAACTGACTGAAATTGAGTTTGTAAGTGTGTGTGTTGTCTGACCTCTAGACGTTTGACCACCTCCTTGAAGTCCTCCGTGTTATTAGCGACGCTCCTCAGGGACACACTGTCCCCACGCTCGTAGAAAATCCGCAAAGACGCGGGACTGCTCAGTGTCCAGCCAATCACATCCTTCGTGGCACAGTTGAAGATGACAGCCTTGGCCTCTTGGTCCACCAAGATCAGAAACTCATTTGAAATAGCTAGTAGGGCCTCGAGTTCACCCCCGGACACATGATCTTCGGCGTGGACAGGCCAGGTCACGGCCCCCAGGCTGCGCAGCTCTGCCCCCAAGTACGGCCGGCTTTTCTCTTTCTTCTTGTGAGCAAGAGAGATGAAAGGAAACTTCCCCGAGGGATCAATGGGCGTGCTGGTAGTGTGGCGCTCTGCGAGGTCACGTAGGTACTCCTGGCGCGTTCGCGTGGCCATAGCACGGAACTTGTGCGATTTGTGAGCAGCGTTTTCTGCGTTGATGACCTTTGCCAGAAGGAAATCTCGGAACACGGAGGACTTGGGAAAAGTCACACCTTCGGGAATGACGGGACCAAAGACGGGCACATCTTTGGAGCGTGTGACGGCCACACTACGTAAAAGATCAGATTGAGAGAAGAGCCGTTAGCAAAACAGGTGGAAAATACGAAGAATCAGAGTACAAGTTAACCAAACGGATGTGCATTATCAAAGCTAACCTGTGCACATGATTTCACAAAACTCTTAGTGAAGGGAAAATTAAAAGTGTTATGCGGTGTTTTCATTTCCATTCACTTTATGATGCATTTGGTGCCTGCAAGTAAACTAATGAGCCCCAACACCTCCTTGGCTGGCACCGAGAAGCTTGTGCAAGCAGAAAGGATGACCTAAACATGGCTGCAGACTAGGGAACCAGTTGCTGTATAAAGAGCTAAAAAAAACTCAGGAGACAACAGAAACCAAAAGAGCCTGTGAGATACCAGGGTCAAAACTTTTAAAAAGGTTCTAATAGAGATAAGTGTCTTTAAAAAAAAAAAAAAAAAGAAAAACCTGCATCTTTTCAGTTATAGCAAGTATGTTTGACCCTGCTCCTCTACCTCCTTTTCCCTGTAGCTTTCCATTATTCATTCTTTAAGCCGCTGGTATGAACATCTGAGGCTGTTTGCTGTGACTGGTATGTGAGGAACTCAGCTGAGCAGCCATGGAGGCAACGGAGAAGGGGAGGAGGGATGAGTCCAACTCTAAATCACCTCCCAAAGAAAGTGAAACGGTGAATCAGAGGAAGTAGGCCTGTCTAAGACACAAGTTAGTGATTGCAGGATGGAAAACCCCATTTTTGTTGTTATGCAAGACAAACGGACAGACCATTGTTGGAATATTTGAAAAGTCCAGAAGAAACTTTAATCTAATGAGTGTGACAGAATAACAAAATTCTAGGCAAGGAGGTATAAACCCTTATGCCATATATTTCTGTCACAACAACATTATTTAGCATGAACATTCCAAATGCTCGCACCAATGAGTGCTGCTAGCCTGAGTATGGTATTTGAAAAGGGCAGCCAGAAGCCACGAAGATAGAAATTACGAACATGTGAGCTCAGAGCATTTCTACTGGACTCCCTCTTACAACAACCTGTTTTGGAAAAAGTCGACATTTCCAGTAACTAACGATCACTAATGGACAGGACGGGCAAAAATCAGACGTGCTACGTGTTAGACGTGCAGCCGGGCCAGAAGATTTTTAGCAAAGCCAGACAGCGGATTTTTGGCTCAGCTGTGTTTCTGATTCAAGTGACAGCCGGGCAGTTCAACCGGGAGAGAGAAAGGATGGAGAGACGAAGGTGTGAAAGCTGGAAATCTAAAAAGGTGAATGAGAAGTAGAAGGGGATGGAGCGAGAAAAGTGGTTGGGGGCGTGAGGTAAATGTCAAAGAGAAAGGAGAATGCTGTACAGTGGGGCTCTCTGCCGAGTGATCGGCACGGCAGGAGGCCTGGCAGCGAAAATGAAAGACTGCATTCCTGTGGTTTCAGTGATTTGTGGTCTTATAAATATCTAGTGTGTGGGCAGTGAGGCTCTACCAGTATCCATGACCTGAAGCCCACTGAGCCAAGGCAAGAAAAAAAGCAAGTTCAAATCTATTGGAGTGGGTGGCTCAGAGGTGTCCTCCGCAGGTGTGTGGGTGTCAGGAACATACATGCATCTTGCTTCGGACAACTAGTCAGTGTTTAGCAGCATTCAGCTTTACACAGCGGCTTTAGCACCTGTAATAGCTCCAGATGTGTGAGACGAGATAAAGGGCCTTAAACTTTAAAACTTTTTATTAAAAGACAAAAGAAATATCTAGTTTTAGGATTTGGAATAAATGGCCTTACCTAAACCTTTTTATGTACAGACCCTCAAACACATGATTAGGTTGAATGATCAGTAAAATGGTGTGTGTGTGTGTGTGTGTGCACCTCAGTAATGTTCACAACATAATAATGTACCGTACAGGTAAGTCTTTTTAGAAACTCTGTTAAGAAGAGGTAAAGTATTATATTAAAGAAACTAATGGAATCAAATGTGCAGATATCTTAAGATTTATCTTAGTCATGCAGTGACTGTTGCATAATTTTGCAGGACGTTTGTTTGTCTGGAGTGATAAAACACGACTTTCATTACTGTGGTGATGTCTCTATGGAAACAAAGAACTGTACTGGAATACATTTATTACAATTTATACAAGATAGAAAAGCATGGTTGCGTTTACCACTGAAGTTCTTTATGGAAAATAATTAATTAAAAATGATCACGTTCAGACTCTATGCAAACTGAATACTGACTATAGGGGCATCAAAACTGAGCTGAGCTGGCTGAGATAATAAAAGAATGAATTGAATTGTTTGTAATACATTATTATTCACAGTTTGCATTTTCTACAGTCATTTCTTGTGACCTCAAATGTGTTTTGTGTAATTCAGGCCATGAGTTCTGCAGTGATCCACTAAAAAAAAAAAAAAATCAATAAAAGGGAAAGTTTCTCTTGAAGGATATTTATGTCTCACCTGTAGGAGCAGGTGTCAGAACAGGGGTTATGAGCACGCACAATCACAAAGACATGTTGGAAGTGTGAGCGGATGTTTTTGGGGGTAAAAGGGAGCGCTCCGGGCTCTTGGAACACAATGGTCACGATGTCGTTACCAATGTGACGCTTCCGCAGTAACTGGAAAAATATGAACAATGCATTTGTTATCCTTGATAAGATTTTAAACATATAAAGACTGATAAATAGGACCATATTTTAAAACTTAAAATTTACCTGCTGCTTGTTGTTGGGTGTGTAGGGCAGCATGGTGGACACATGGAACATGATTTCATAATCCTTGTAATTGGTATGCAAGGAGTGGGTTCCTGTTGAATCAGCTGAGAAGGATACATGCAACTATATTAAACAATGGGTAAAAATGCAGACAATAATTCCACCCTGAAATATTTATTGTACAAATCTAGAAGAATCTTTCCAACTTAGTAAAGAAAAAGTGTTAACTTGCAAAATCAGCATAATCATTATTGATTGTTGTTTGCAACAGTATGAATCCAATACAATGTTACTGCTAAAAAATTCTGATGTTGTGTTTGTCCTTTGGGTCCCATCTTACTACCACATCCTTCATTTGTATATATGCTTAGTTTATTGTCATAGTCAGCAAAGTTCTGTTATTTTAACTGAGGTCCACCTTCTAAAGCTCTGATGATCCCAGAGCTGCTTAAACCTTTGACTCTTAAAGTGCCCTTTTAATGATTAACTTACTTAAATAAACAAAAGTCAGATAGTATTTTAAAAGGCCTAATACAATCATACTTAATAGCGCACCACTGTTCTTCATACTCTAATTTTAAAACACAGAAATTTCAGGGTTTTAAAAGGTTACAACAGTAACAGGATTATAGAGTGGCTTGTTGGTGGTATTGGAAATGATGGCTTAAATTTTACTGGACACTTTAATAATACCATAGGAGGCGTACGAAGCATTGTTTTTTATAGTTCTTTCCACAACTGCAGACCTGAGACCTGACCTGGTAGCTGTGGTAAGAAAAACCTCAATGGAGTCTCCTGCATCAGAAAAGTCTACTGCTTTGGAAAGACTATGATTTCTCTAATAACCACAATGCAGATGGAAAAGAAGGTTGGGCTAAATCCACATTCCATAACTCTACAACTGCCACTGGATATAAAGCCAGCTGTTCATCTGGAAGACATTTAGTGCTAGTGAGGTGTCCTAGTTGCAACTAATTCAGACAGAAGATTCTGTACTGGCTGGGGGGACTTACGAAATACAGTGAATAAGTACAAGCTTATGGTGAAAAACAAAAAAAAAGTACTGTAGATGTTTTTGCAGAGGTGGTGGAGCTCTATCACTATTTTTTTGACAGGCATCATTACATATTCTGTCCTTGTTTACTTGGAAACAGTTTCTAAAGTGCAGGCTATTTTTAGCCTGCAGTTGTGGATAATGTTTTAGATTCAGTGTCCGTATGAGCGTGCACGTACTCTTAGTGTCCAGCTGGGCCCGGTACTTGGTGAAACCTTTGAGTCTAACTCTCTCCCCCAGGAGATTAAGGAACTCTTCCAGTGCAGGACCAGCAGATTCATTGTTGTACATCTCTTCCTCACTGCTCTGGCCCGCCATGCAGTACATTATCCCTACTTTTCGCTGGAAACTCAGCTATGGACAGAAGAGGGATTTTTGCAATGAAAAGGAAAGGCAGTTGTGTTAAAGTTCTCTCAGAGAGAATATCTTGACATTTTCAGCAGTTCTCATGACATTTGAACATTTCTGCAGTAATTGTGGTGCTATTTAGCAGGTAAATATGATGACATTTAATGGGTGTTTTGGGACTGCGTCTTAGTTTTTTTTTTTTTTAAGCCATGTGTGTTTGTATGGATGAGGTGTATTAAGACTCCAAAAAGATGTCGTAAAACCAATTACTCAATAATTATGCTACCTGGTAAAACAACCCCTTTTCCTCAACACCAAAAAACAAAAAATGCCTACGAGATATTTTGGAGTACGTCGTTGTTCTCAAGACTGGACATTTAGGAATTTATATGACAATATTTTGAAGAATAACAGCAATATTATGTCATCTCAATGACAATTTTCTTTCTGTTCTATATCTTCTATTGAAAAAATTCCACCGCAACAAAGTTACTGTTGTGTACTCACCCCTTGCTCATCTAGTTTCATTAGTTGGTCAGTGACCTTCGGTGTATTGAGTGCCAGGCGCAGACAGTGGACATTAAGCTCCGGCAAAAGAAATTCCAGCACCTCTTTGAGGGGCAGGCCACGAGCTTGCCCATGCTTTGACGTGGAAGGCACTACATCTTCTAGGATCGAGCCCCTGAGGGTGTTCAGCTGTATACAGCAAATCAAATGATGAGGAAAGAAATAACAAATGTTAGCAGCAGTAACAGCTTTTGGGATCTGTGATTACATTAGAAAGCTGTGTGAAAACACTGCAAGGACGGAAGACACCGATTCTACTAGGTGCTCTTCTTTGCTAGCGTGAAGAAAAAGTGTGAAGTACCACAAACACGAGCTGGTAGAGGATAAAAAGGTCTGTAGTTCGACGACAACTAGGCCTGATAGATCTATCAGACTTGAATATGTGCAGTCTTGTCTTTTGCATAAATTAAGAATCAAACTGCTTCAAGTCCATTCAGGTGTGACTAACATGTTGTGTATCACCATGTGTACCGGTAAATGTCTTGATGTCGACGTCAGAACCTTAAAAAGACAAAAGCACTTACTGAAGAGAGGACATTATCTTTGTCAGTGGACACTGGACCACTTAACATTTCTGTATGCTACTCACTCCTACACACACACAGTCATACACATCAATACCTGTTCAGCTTCTTACTCTGAAAATAGCAAATAAAAAGGCAAAAGTGGTGAAACGAGAGGCAAAGTAATGCAAGAGAGCTCAACACTAAGTTGTGCGTCATCCTAAGAGACTGGAATGACCATTACCCATGGCGACTTTCAAAACGAGGACTTTTGTTTTTCTCCTCTTTTCATTAAAAAAAACCTTGATGCTTTTATAGTATCAGCTACAAAAAGACATTATTACAACAGATTAAACTGATAATAAAATACTGTCCTATAACGTCCTGCCCAGGTAGAATATCATCAATAAAATAAACAGAACAGTCAAAGATGAATGTAACTAAAACATTTTACAAGAGCTGATGATGTGATTTGGGTGTGATTTGTGATCATTAACAGTAATAAATCAGAAAATCAAATATACGCAGAACAGGCTGGTACAGAAACATCAGAAAAGAAGAAGTGACTTTTAGCTGACATGTGCTACCAAACAGATGGGACCATTTTAACACACCTCACTTGTTCTGAAGAGGACTCTGTAGTTGTACTGTTGGCCGTGCTCCTTGTGTTCATCCAGCTTCTCCCTCCTCAGACTTACTGCCACTGGGCCAAGGTTCTCATCTACACCAAGGTAGTTCCAGTGTTCTGAAGGGTCGGGAAGAATTCCCCAATACAGTCTTACAACTTAATGGTAACAACACCGACTGCATGCAAAACATTTCTTTTTAATATAACCATTCTAATGTCCTTATAAATGTAACAAGAACGCGACACTTTTCCTTCTCAATGTTTCTTTTTAGTTCCTTCCCACCTTTTTTTAGCTTAAGAAGTTACATTATTATGACGGCACCGAATCGATTCTCCTGTCTCTCACCTCTGAGGTAGAAGTACTTCCGGTAGTAATAGGCTCCAAGGTCGACATGTTCTACAATGTATCTCTTGGACCTGTCAGCATGTTGGCTTTGTCCGTCCCTGGATGCCTCTAACACAGCCACGCCAGCGTTGGTAAAGTGAGTGGTGAGGATTGCATCTAAAGGACCTTCATCTTTGCTGCCAGAGGAGTTGCTTGAACTCCCACCGCTCCCGATGCTGCCCTGCTACAGAGGGAAAAGTGTAAATTAGCATTTAACCTCAATCGAAATTCAGCCAACTACTTACCTTTGTACATTTCATAAAGGTTACCTGCTTAGCTGGACAGATGTTCCTCTCAACTTCTCCGCCAATTTCGTTTCTGAAACAAGGGCAGCTGAGAACAAGGTCGTTGCTCTTGTCATCACCGGGGTCCAAGACAGGGTTGGTGCCGTGTCCGCCGGTTCCCTCCTTACACAGCTCTTCTTGGGAACCACAGGGAGAGCCAAACATGCCACTCTGATTGGAGGACAGCGAGGATGTAGCTGAAGCAGAGGCAACGGCAGCAGCGGAGGCACCGGTCGTGGTGTTCTTGCGTTTGGATCCAGACTGCCTATTCTGGATGACCTCATTGAGGTCAAAAAGCACAGACTGGACGTCAAAATGGGCAAACCCTTTTTGACATAACCAAGGTTTAGCAGATGGACCGCTTTCCTCGCCTTTCCCTCCATCTTCAGCATCTGAACCGGCCCTTGATGTATCTCCCTCCACCTTCACACTGCGCAGTTTTCGGAATATTGACTCTCCACCTGTTTCGGACTTTGACCTCCTCTTTAACTGCTTCTCTCTTTCCTTCAGCCGACTGGCGGGACTACCTCGCACAGGAACTAAAGGTCCGTCTGGCAGATCCAGGGCTGCCTGTTTCACGGGGGCCACGGTAAGCAGCTCTGTTAGCCTCTCTGGAGCTGGGCTTCTCTGATCAGGGGCCTCGGAGGACTGGTAACCCTTCAGCATGTCAAAGAAGCTCTCCCCCGAGACCCCGTGTTTATCTATGGATGAAGTGCTGCCATATTCGCGGTGCATGGGTGTCCACCCAGAGAAAGACCAGCCCTCGTTGCCATCACTATCCAGTTCACTGATTGTGATGTCACTGTTGCTGCGCTGACGTATGCGCCTCATGCCTTTTCGAGGGGAGCCTACATAGCCGTCGGGTGACAAGAAGCGATTGTCTTTTCCTTTACTCTGAATTTTGCTCTTGAGTGTGTTGTGAATATTGCGCAGCATGGATGAGTCCTGCGGGCTTATCAGGTGGCCCAGCTTGGCTGATAGATTGCTGTGGGCTGTGACCGCAGACCCAACTCCAACTCCTCCTCCTCCTCCTCCGCCTCCTCCTCCGCCGCCGCCGCCGCCTCCTCCTCCTCCGCCTCCTCCGCCACTGCTCCCTCCACTTCCTCCACCTCCTACGAGTCTTTCTCTATCTCCACTTCCTGATCCTGAGGAGCTGGTGGTATTGGTAGAGCTGGGAGAGTCGGTTTCAACAGTAATATGCCACACGGCACCACCTCCTCCATCTTTCCGTGGAGGCCAATCAGCCACGCGAGCTCGAACACCCATTTTGGGGACACCTGGGTTGGTGCCAGTGGTGGCGGAAGAGGAAATGTGAGCACTCTCGCTGCGGGGTGGTGGTGCCCCTCCATTAGGCAGTCGGAGACGACGCGTATAGAACTCATCCGTGGCAGATACCGAGCCCCCGACTGAACGTTCTGTTTGAGAACGCTTCAGACTTGTCATTTTGAGATGGGAAGAATGTGGGGAAGGAAGGAAGGAAGTGCTGGGCTTCGGATTAGAAGGGTAACATCGCAGCACACTGAATGCAAAAGTAGGAGAAAAGGGTCGAATTAAGGCCTCATGTCCAGCAATCTTTCATATATATTTAAAATAACCGTCCACAATAAATAATACCTTTACCGAGATGAGCTGAGATGGGAAGATATACGCCGATGATTTTTTTTTCTCCAGCTGCAGCCTCTAGAATGCAATCAGACTTGCAACCATATTAGAACAGAGTTGGTTTCATTTGGGAACAGCCCCTTTCGGCGTCTGGAAAAAGCAAGAATTCAGGAGAAGAGCGAATAGTTAAAGAGAAGACAGAAACACAATCAGAAACTAAATCAACAGTTATTTTCAGACTGTCAAACTCTAAATAGACACAGCATGGGTTCATAGTACACAAAGTGAGAGTGGTTTTGCACATGCAGTTCAGATGATTGCTTTTGAGGTTTCTCCTTTTCAAACCTAAACCCTCCCTCGGTGGCTGCAAAAAAAAAGCTTGTAAGAAATATAATAGCTTTTATCAACTGATATCCAAAATTTGTATCATTGATGGTACTCCACTTACTTTTAAAATTTAATTTTAAAACACACCTCCAGATAGCAATGTCATATTTTATGACACAAAAAAACCAAAACAAAAATCACATAAAGTTTGATTTTTGTCACATGCAGAGAGGAACCACAACTACAAGTTGCAAGTTGAGGCATGCACTAGTTCTACAGGTCCTAAAACATTCATGTCAATATTCTAGTGCAGGAGTGTTCAAACACAGACGATGTGGGGAAGCAATCCTGCCAGGTTTGATCAGAAACCCCGAGAAAAACGGCTCCCAACACAGCAAGTGGAGGAGTTCGTCTAGCAAGTAGGTCAGAAACCCCGACCCTGTCTTTAAAACATCCCAAATATAGCACATTGTTACCAAGTCACTGTATAAAACTTAAGCTTTATATAAAAAATTTAGACATGCATCTGAATTCATCCAGCAGTCACTGTTTTTTTGGCCTTTAGAAAACAATCTTAGAAGGTTCTTCCAGATGTCTCCAGCAGTCAAATGATGTTGCATGTGGTTTTGGGTGCTTTCTTAGAAGGTTCTTAAAGCATGTTTCAACCAGTGAGCTGACTTCGGCAGGTGAAACTAAAGGCTGGGCGACATGTCTAGTTGCAGAAAATACAGAGGTAAACAACCTCCCGTGTGGTAAAGCCTGTAGGGTGGATGACAAAATACCATAAATCCTACTAAAATTGTTGTCAAGTACCACAGCGTGTGCAATTGCCCATATGATCTATTACGAACATGAATGTGCTGATGCCAGCTGCGAACCAAGAAATGACTAAGCCTTTCACAAGAGCACTATGGGGATCTCTAATCTGGCTGACGTTGTAAGCCAGCTGCGAACAAAGAAAGAAAAATATTTCACAAGATTTTACGGGGAACGTCTTGTGGTGACGTCTGTATGATTTGCAAGTCTCAGATAAGTATAGTTAAATGATTGAACTAATCATGTCTCTTCCATACTTCTTGAATAATCTTACAAGTTCATCTGAGTTACCAAATGATTGCTTAATCAAGTGGTTTCCAGTGTAGATGAAATTAAAATATCAATTACAGAACAACCAAAAGCTACAAATAATGTTCTTTCCAAAAAAAAAGAAAAAAAAAGTTAAAACCCTGAGCACTATGTATTAAACAGCTATCAAGAATGTGTTTTCTGAAAAAAAAAGGCAAAAAAAAGTTGTCCAAAACGTTTCTTTCAATGCAACCACGGTTAAACAGCAAAAACCCGTGCAAAACCAATCAAAAGCTACAAGCATGTACTTTTTGTTTTTAGAAAATCAATGATGATAATAATAATAATGGGACAAGTATCCGAAAAGTTTTGCATCACTGATGCGTGTGTACGTCACAATAGGTATGTAAAGAAGCTGCTTACCGTAGGTCTGCACTCTTCCAGGTTAAAATGTACTCTTCATGTTTCCGTATTCAATATTAACCTAATAATATAACCTAAGCCCAGTTTTTTGACAACAGCTCATAAATTCAAAGTGCTCCAAAGTGCATTTTGAAAAGAAAAAAAAGTAGCATTAGAACAGGATGAAAAGCGTCCAGTGTGGTGAAAAGCTTCTAATTAAATGCACCCTTTCTGCTCCAGGTTTTATATGATTCAGTAGACCTAGGGGTGGGTGTTCAGATCCTATAGTATCCTCATCCTTTAAAGGCTACATATCCACCTGTGTACCCCAGCTTGTCTGAGGGTAAAAAAAATATCAAGCAAAGACAGATAAAAGAAAATCTAATGTTGAAAACGCTGAAAAATCAAAAGTCATGAGCCAAGAGTGTTAAAGTCATGGGCCTTTCAAAGTGGAATTGTAATTGTATGGAAAATGAATGTGTTTTGCCCTTTTTTCTCCCAACAAAGCTTGAGAGTGGACGGTTATCTTGCAGAAATGCAATATTCTGTCAAAGAAAAAAACACTTGTTAATAAGAAACAGAGGCAGGACGTGGATATATAACAAGATGGCGTTCCTACACGCTGGAGCAACACAGCTGAAAAGCATCGTCAGCATACCTGAGAACGAAGACTTTACAGGGACAATCTGGGTCGTGTGTGTCCAGGAGGAAAGTTCATTCAGCAAATTTGGCCTCAATACAAGCTGATTTATTATTTATGGCAAGCAGAGAGGATTTGAGCAGGATGGGGTGAGCTGGTAGTAGTAAGAGTGAATTACCCAACGGGCTCAATTGTTTTTAACTATTAATAAAAGTAACATTATCTCAGTTTAAAATTTTACTCTACCTACTCACCAAGAAAAGTTGATTGCAAGAAATGTAGTGATAACAATTTTAACAGTTCCCAACAATAATGCACTACAAATCTTACGTACCACACAGGCAATTAGTCAAAGCTTCACCTAACCAGTAGTAATAATGATAAATATGGATTTAATGACTGTTGTGTGAGGACAAAATTCTTAGAAGCATCATATTTTTTTTACAGCCAAGCCAATGGCAAAAAATAGCTTGGGGTCATTAAAGCTCTGCATGCATGAATGAACCAACCATGCATGACCCCTTTACACAGATCATTAAAAAAAAAATAAAAAAACGAATAAAGAACCTTAGTCAATCGAGACACACACACACACACACACACACACAGTACCCAAAAACTAAAGTAAGAAACTTCTATTTAAAAGAATGGTTTACAGTTTTTTCTTTTGCATACCTCTATATGAGGATAAATAAGTAAACAGTGAAGAATAGACATGCACTCTAAAGGCACTCTTACTGAACAAGCTCCATCTTATCTCAGAGACTTTCCAAGGCCTGAAAACAAGACAGAGATACAAACTAAATGGAACAGCTAAAGGACTCAAAACAATACATTTTTCTGGAAAGATTTAATCAAAACAGCCATGTTAAGAAAGACAGTTATAGGTGTCTATAGTTTTTATCTTTAGTCTTTCTTACAGTTTTGAAAACATACGTATGAAAAGCAAATTACAAAAGTCTTTTGCCATTAAAAAATAAACTAATGATAGATTTAAACAAAATCTCTAAATATATAAACGATACCTTAGCATGCGCGCTCTTTTTGGATACTTTCAATTCTTTTAAAACCTTGTTTTAAACACATGATATTTGGCTACCTTCAAAAAAATGTACATTTCTATTTTTATCCTTTCAAAAAAGCCACGATGATACAGATTGTGAATAGAGCAAACAGAAAAACTGCTCACACAGTTGTGCTCAGACTGCAGCACTGATGCCAGCTGCTTCTCTGCAAGAGCCGCCTCCACAACGCCAGAGCTACCCAGAGACCTCTAATCTGTGTCAATCAAAGCGTGCTAAAAAGCCATTTGTTGTTGAACTATGCACCAGTGCGATCCCCCTCGCCCTGCTCACCCACCACCCCCTCATTTCAACTGCAACTGCAGACCCCAGCAAAATACTGGCAGCAAAAGCAGCCATATCACTGAGGGTGACAGAACTAAAGAGAAGCGAGGAGAACAAGTGCGGTGGTGTAATTAACATGGTGGCTGGGGGCTGTTGTACTGCAGAGAGATAAACTGAACGAAGAGAGAGTTTTGAGGCATGACTTCAGTGAACAGAAGTGGGGGGGGGGGATTTGGAAAGAAAAAAGAAAATGCAAACAGAAATAGGGAAATTTAAAAAAGCAAGGGCCAAGGAGAGAATAAAATCCTGTTTTGAGGCAGCAGAAATATAATCACCTCCAAATGAATTCACACTCTGTAAAAAATTTACTGCATATTCAACTCATGATATAGGCGCAATCAACCAATCATATTCAAATCCACAGTGTATAAAAGGATGTTGCGATATCCATTTCCTCCAAGCCCAGCGTTGATTTGAAATGAAAAGGGCTGCACAATTTCAAAATGGCGCCGGTCTGCGTGGGCAAGAGTAAGCTGGAACAGCACTGCAGCAAAGAGAGCACAGAGCAGGATCAGGACAAGAAAGCGGATGGCTCTAGAAGATCTCCTTGAAAAGACGTCAGAGGAGAATATTCTGCAAAATATTGCATGGATGGGAAGACTGAAAAAAGAGAAAACGGAATTTAGTCCAAAGAGACAACCACCTGTTCCAGAGGTGTGATGGTACATTTTATTTTGGAAGCCTATCTATTTTTACCAATCTTAGTCCCTTTTGAAAGCTTTGGAAAACAGCTATCTTAACCCAAATGCATTTCTATTAAAAATAAAAAAGGTTCTGCGAAATGTCCAAGTTCTTATCAAGCTATACAACATCCTTTCATTTATTGTCTCCACTATCTTCACTACAATTGCCACCGAGCTAAATACAGTATGTACTAAAGGCTGTAGCCTAGTGCTGACAAAGAGGCACCGATTTCTCCATTTCTATGGAACGAAGCGACGGAGCAGGACAGGATGCACCACGGGCACAGACCAGGGATGATTACTGGGACTGCAGAGACGTGTGCTCGTTTGCGCCCACAGAAAGCGCATGCAGTCGATAGAGAAGGGCCAGAATGAAGTGGCGAGGCAAGCGATAGAGATAGATGGGGAGAAAAACTGGGAGTGAGAAGGACCGATTCCTCACTCAACGTGAGAGCGTGTGGGAGGAGATGAGATATTGAGACTGAACGCGGGGAAAGGGAGGTGGAAACGCGAAATTACACGTCAGGCTATGAACAACCATTCCTCCTCTTTTTTCTTTTCCAAACTCGCGGCA
>CAAE01015003.1:1704079-1765868 GCA_000180735.1 Tetraodon nigroviridis | reverse complement strand
AGTAATCCACTTGCCTGTGAACTGATTTTGATTCCATTTTCCCTTCTTAGCAATGTCAGCAAGCACTAGATGCCAAAAGTGCTCCTGTTGTCCTGGCTACATATTATTTAAACTCACATCATTAAAATGAAAAGACAGTGTGTTGCTCTAAACATCTCCCGTGCCTTTTTTTTTTTTTATTTGATCTGTGATTAGCATCTAGCAGTCTTTAAAATTCATGTCTTGACTTTGTTTATATATTCATGATTAAGAGGATATTCATGTTAATGTAACTCCTTTAGGCCTGTTGATTAGATATTTATTCCATAAAAAGATTTATATTTTGGGGCGTGTTGGGAAAACACAAAATATTAGATCAGCTGGCCGTGTAGATTTTTCTTTTTGTGTTTTAGATACAGCGCGTGGGTCAGGTAAGATGATTATGCTGCCATGCAGAGGTGGTGTCAAGCAGCGCAGCACTGAGGACTCACAAGATCCAGTAGGTCCGGTGGGACCAGGATTTTGCAGGACTCGGTGGCTGTATGATAAGCTTTCAGGAAGTCCAAGGCACAAAGCCTTTGTTGCAGAATGGGAAAAAGAAATAGAAGAGAATGATTAGCTCATAACTAATATCAGCAGGCGGGGGTTGGACAGCGTCCACAGATTGCGGGACGCCGAAGAGGAACAGGCAGTAACTGTCAGGAATCTACTGAAAGCACACAGATGAAGGGAAAAAAGGGAGTCTATCAACACATCTCCTCTTAATTTTTTTTAATTATCAGGAACAAAGCCCCAAGGACTGTTTTACATTCACCTGTTTGCTTAACCCAACACTTGATTCTGGTCCAAATAATCATTAAGCAGCTCAACCCTGAGTCAATATTTTAACAGTCTGTAAACTAAAAGGTAAACACAACTCAGACAATGGGATGTAAACACACATAACCTCACAGCGTAGAGAGGAGGCCTGCGTCATGTAGCACACAATGTCATTGTTGTTCTACATGCTGGGCCTAAATGACATTCAAAACAGCGAGCTCGCTCTTATTGTGTACACACAGCCTTTTCACACATTCCTGCCTGTTAGTGTACATATGTGGCTCCATTGAAAAAGAACAAATCAAAAGCAGCTCCCACGGTGACATACCGATGACCAACACTCAGCCAACACAGCTGTGAGTCTCACATCTAGCAAAACCTGGAACCGTCACTCTGACACGCTCGGACTCTCAAGGACAAAACACGCCCACGCCTCGGATGAACGCACCAGCGAACGGAAAGGTTGCAGAGAGGACCACAGATCATGTCAGGCTCCTTCCCCTTTGGGTTTCTGTTTCCACCGCCTGCGACCCAGATGTTGTAGGTCAAAGCGCCGTGCTCTCCATTTCCTTGGCTGTTTGTATTCTCATTAAAGCAAAGACCAGGAGACATTATTGCTCATTCATGTCTTTTCACAGCTTATCTACAGTCAAACTCCATCTTTTCAAGTACTCATGAGCTGAGATTTGAGCAGTTTTCTTGCAGTAGCACATGGCTGTTACTTTTGTGCACAAACACGGTGCGTATGCTCTCATTTTAACAATATGAAGATTGATTTCCCCCTGCCAATAGACTGCCTTTCCTGGAATAAAAGAACATTTCTGTTGAGACAAAGGATGGGCCTTGCACCAGAGCTGGGACAGAAAACACATCCTCTTCCCCCATCCTGCAACAGTGAATCACCACCATCCATTCCAGAGGCGCTGTCCCAGAATGGATGGCAGCCTTGCAGGCACGCATCACCAGGAGCAGCCCTGAATCATGGCGCGCCCTGAGAATCCAGCATCCTCCTAATGTCAGCAGCCAGGTCCGCTCCTTTTACTGCCCATCAGCTGATACCAGCCTCTGTCACTGGCCGTCCTGGTGCCAACCGCTGTTCGTTTTGAACAAACTGTGGCTGACAGAGATGTTCGATAATTTACCACTACTTGGGCAGACCGTTCCTGCCGAACAAACTCCTCTTGGTCCCGCTTCCCCCTTGAACCCTCCACCTGTCACCCAGTTCCCCTCAAGGAGACTAGAACCTAATAATGTAATGACTGCCAACTCGAAGAACTACACATCAGCTAAAACCTCTTTCTAGATCTTGAAATCCAGCCTTCTAAGGAAGCATATTTTTCTACAAGCATTACCATGGTAACAGGTCGTCCTTTTTTATCTGTATTTAGTTTTTTTCAGGCTCATTTATAGATTAATGACAATACAGAGAATTAAATCTGACAGCAATACCGCAGAGGGCACGTTTCTCCCATCAAGGAACCCTTGTGAAGGATGAAAAAGGGCTTTTTCTGCTGCAGTGAATCAGCAACACGCCGTAACAACAAGAACAGATGTAAATCTTTGGGTTCCCTTTGTTGTTAACAACAAATAGTAGTTTTCTAGTAATCAGTAGATGCTGCTTTTGATTAAAAAATGTAAACTTACTGAGAACAGATAGCACTTTTCCCAGCTTCAACTTTCAACTGTTTCCTTTGGTGACTCAAACCAGCCGTGATGAACAATGACCAGGAAATGACTTCCGTTAATCCGATGCCTGTTTCCCCTTCTGGAGCGTCTGTCAGAGGTGTTCCTGCAGCAGCAGCAGCAGCATAGGAGAGAAGGAAAAGTCTGTTAAGGAAATTCTATATTTGGACTCTTTCATAAAAATAATTCCACATTTCTGACCAACTCTTAAACCTTCAGATCGAAAACCATTTAGCGGAGTAGTACGATGAATTTTCTTTCAGCTCCAAGCTTCCCTGACCACACTGGTAATGCATGAATATATTAATCACTAATGCAATCTTGAACCTATTTTAAGGGCACCGTCCTCCGTTCTCGTTTAAATATGGAGACAGAAGTACGTACTCTCTTCAGCTGGGACTGTTCGGCCACCACTGATGGAAAGGCAGCAGGCTCCAGAGAAGCAGAGCTACCAACGAGCATCGCACAGTTGTCAAAATGTGGCAATGATGAAAAAAGCTGACTAAAAGGACACTAGACACCTCAATTAAAAACCTCAAGTCTTGAAGTCATCCCATCATTGTCTACCAGCAAGCATTTATTTAGGATTTCCATTCACACACCCCACCAACCAAGTCCAACAAACACCAAGAAATCCAACTGGGTCAGTGAAGCATTTCCAGCACTAATGCCATCCCAGTCAGTCATCCAGCAAGACGGACATCTGAGAGCACTGTCTACTTGGAAACAGATGGCAAGGCAGCCGGTCGGAATTTCAGAAATGTTCCCATACATGTTTTGGGCAAGAATTACACATCTCTGTGTGAACCCTGTGATTTACAACGTAACCGTGGGGTCGCCCAAAGGAGCTGAGGGCTTTCTGATCAAGCTATTGAACACAATGCACACTAGAGAAAAGAATAAATAGCGTTTGAAAAAGCAACTTAGTTTACCTAAAACAATTTCTACCCAAAACCATCCAGCTATTTGTCGGTGGTGATAGTCATTGTTTCCTGATGTTTGTGTAATTTTTTTTGCTCATCTGCCACAGTGGCCGATAAGAGGTCTTCATAATCCACACTACATTTGCCGGCTATATTTCTCTCTCTCCCTGCAGTAATTAAGGAGTTATGTCAGAGAGTCGAAAATATAAAGAGACAATCATATCAAGTGTGTGAAAATTTAGCATTTAAGTATCTTTCCCTGTGGTGAAGGGGCTAAAATTAATTGCCGTTTCTTGAGCTTTCTGTTTTCTTTTTCTGGCGACGATGAAAGACCTTCAAGTAAACGTGTGGAAATTTGAAAAGGATTTTCAATTTATCCACTGCACAAGAGGATGGATCAAAAGATATCCCATTCTAATATCAGGGAAAATACCAACAAGGTTTTTCTCCTGATGTTTTTGTAAATTTTAATGTCGTTAAGACATCTTAGACAAAATACTTGGTGCTAAATCTAACCTTCACCTACTTCTTTATTATAATATTTAATGAAATAACCTTATTTCAGCATAATGTAATAAGACACACTAATGCTTTGAATGAACGTACAGTCCGAATTCCAAAATGCTGCAAGTATCATCTCACTGAGTCCACTTTTCCATGCGAAGGGGTGGACTCCCATAACTAAAAATCTGTAATCAATGTAAATTTCACTTTAACTGGTATTGGGTTTTATCATCATGTGTTGCAAAATGCAGATGCAGAGAAGAGCAGATTCAGACGGACCAACATTTGCAGGCTGGAGGAAAGACCAGCTCTGGTACTGTAGAGAGGACAGATTACAGAAATGTTATTTAAAACTGCCAATTTTGCTGATTGAGTCTTCCTATTTCAAACAGAGAAAATAAAAAAAAATGAAAAATGATGACCTTGGTCATTCTGACTCCGAGAACTCTAGATTATTAGACCGCATTTAGCTTGGAATGCAAGACCGAAACTAAAGAGGACGGATTTACAGTTCCATCTTGTTCCTGCTCCCGTCTCCCCAGGACACTTCTGCTTCAAGGAGATGGCACTTGCTGATCACATTTGTGAATTGCAGACTTTGCAGAGCAACCTGTTGTCTGGTCTGAAAGTGAAATACTCCCACACTCTTCTCCAACACTGCTGCTCGCTCATATCTTTCCAGCTCAGACACTTGCCGTATTTTTTTAATGCGTAAAATCACCCAACCACGGTAATGAGTATGTCTGGATTAGAAAACAGGGCTGGCCTATCAATGTTTAACCTTAAAAAGCAGGTTTAATGCAAGAGCTAGTGAGTGCTGAAAAGAGACTGCCATTATCATCTTCACCATCGGTAGGTAAAGTAGGAGACGTTTTTTTTCTCCTTAAATCGCGCCAACAACGAAGGGAGAAGATAGAACCTGAGAGCCAATGCGAGAAAGTGATTCAGCTGCAGAGTCACAGGGGTGTATCAATGGAAATTATTGATTTGATGGATTTTAAAAAGCTTTAACACCAGAAAGCCAGTGTGAACACAAACGTGATCAGAACGTATCAGGATTATGCGTCACATGTCCTTCTGTGACCCCAAAGTCATTTTCCCACCACAGAAATTTTCTCCAGAAACCAAGAATCTGTGAAGAAATATTTGGCTTTCCAAGCAAACCCACTATGGTCTAAATCGAGTTTTAGGGTGGTTCCCTGAGAAAAGTCCAAAGGCTCTAAGGCGCTGTGGTGGGGTGTCGTGCCAGGAGCTTCTCTCCAGTTCCTATCATTACTTCCACCCTTTTCACCAGATCACACACATCTTTAGGTCAAAGATCACCTCTACTGATCGACTCATACATGTTTCAGTTTGATAAAAACAACAAAATACCACATCTCTAGCTGTTTATTCTCATCAGAACTTTACAGGATATCTGAACCAACGATGCCTCTGGGACCTTTAGGTAAAAGGAAGTTGGTCAAGTTTGTTCTTTTCCCTCTCCTTTCCAAAAAAGTCTTTCATTATCCACATTATTCAATCCTAATTCATCCTAACAATTAGTGCCTTTTAGCCAGTGTGTCCTGTACCATCCCAGATTTATCACGAAGAAGTGCCGCTAATAGGACAGCTGGGCCTTAAAATAGAAAGGTTGCATCATTCCACTCCAGTAAGTATCTGCACCGGGATGGGGGAAAAGACCACCGTTACATTTTAAAGCATGGTGGAAAAAAAAAGGGTTTACAGAGAGCATGCAGTTTTCTGAAAATGGTTGTGCCCTGCTGTGTGATTTATTTTCCCTTAAACGCTATTTCTTCTTCTGGTTTTCCTCGGAGACGGCCCACCACCGGACCCTAAACTAAAGAAACTTGCATTCCTGCCTCAAGTGGGCAGAGAGACAGATAAAAAAAATGGGAGGGACTGAGATGGAGAAAAGGAGAAATAAAGACAAGAAAAGGGGAGGGGAAGGGGGGAAAAGCACATGTGTAGATATGTTGGGGGAAGATGAGAATGCCCCTGACATACATTCCAGCACAGGAAGGAAGCAGGACGACGGGAAACACGATTGTCGGTGTTTTTAGGGAGAGAAACGTGGGTGTAGAGACAAGAACTACAGCCACACAAGCGGAGGGGAGGGAGGTGCGCAAGCTGAAGGAGAGAGCAGCACAGCCAGGCTGGGGTGGGAAGGGGGAAACAGGTAGGAGCCCATTTCAGCTCCTGACCATCCAACGTAGGATGTAATAGTGGTGAAAGTGCAGAACTGCCCCCTGGGGATCACAACTTCTCTCGTTTATAACCTATTGACTTCAGTCTCCTCTGCCTCATGCGAGAGCATTCTTGGCAGAGCAACAGAGCAACCACATCTAAATCACATCTGACACAAACCTGACCGTCTTCTCGGGCGGTGGGACAGACCCAGGAACCACCACCACCAGCACCACTGCAGCGGACCAGGTCCAGATCCTCCTGAAGTCATGTTTGCAGCAGAAACTGCAGCTTCTCCCTCCAAAAACAGATGCTTGTGCTTCTCCACATCATAAAACCCATTTGACAATCATTTATCTGCCCATCACCCATTTCCTCTTTAGTTTTCAACCATGGGTGCTTGAGTATATGTATATCTCCACCTACACGCTCAATTTAAATCAGCCTGCTTAATATCATGAATGCAACGCTGCCCACGGAGCTGCTCAGCCTTGACAATGACAGGCGCCTGCAAGACAGGAACAAAAGCGCGAGATATTCCCCTGCTAGGACTTCAGGGACACCGTCAAAGCAAGTGGCACAAGAAAACCAAGCAGACAAACCAGTTAAAATGTGTCTTTCACGAGGATACACCTGCTGTGTTGGTTTAACCAGCGCATCTCTGCAGTGCAGCTTCTTGGATTTGTCAAAAGATGGAAGCAGTGTGTGTGTGTGTGTGTGTGTGTTTTCCCTGGACAGCGAGAACTGGTTGCCTCTGGACAGACTTTTTCGAGCAGGCTCCAGAACAAGCCCAGGGGTAACAACTACAGGGGGTCCCCTGACAATGGAAGTCCCTCTGGGGATGTGGTTAGAAATAAGAATCACACAAAGCAGCTTCTGCACGGGAATCTGTTAGATCTGAAGAATTTAATCCAAAAGAGGATGCTCCATGGTACAACAGGGTAAGCCGTTATCATGCCAGTCATGGTCACTTAAATACAGCAACGTTACATCACTCAACGCTCCAGAGACGCCATTTTGATTAATAACGCTGATTAAAGGTGAAAAGTGCGTAGAAATGTGGACCTAACTCGACATCTGGATCCATTTGCATGCCTTAAAGGTAAATGTCAGCTCGCTCTGTATGATTTGTTAACAATTGCATCCGCCTGTGTGTCAAAGTTTATCAACTTTGCTTCCAAACTAAAACGCGGACGCGCCTCGCTAACGCTCCTGCAAACGTCAACACAACAAACACACAAAGCAGGACCTGAGGTGGGTGCGTGTCGGGGCTGTGCAACCCGGAGTTCGTCAGAAGATCCGCTGGTTTTTGTGGAGCTCATTTGGCGGCTGCAGGTTGATCATCTCGCCGCGGCGATGACGCCGATCCCGGGGACGAGAGAAGACATCGGGACGGAGAAAAGCGCGGAGGAGACCGACTAACCATCCCTTTTACACAACGGCCATGCAGGCTTTGAACCAATTATCCCGATCTGATTGACGTTTTGCCCGGGTTTTTAATCATTTTAGATCGATTTTTGCTCGATTTTGTCTCACGGAGCTTCAGACAGCGAAATGTTAGCAGCATCTAACATGTGCCCGTGGACGACATCACTAAAAGAGCCTGTTAAACGGAGCAGGAAGCCATAAAAATGACACTGAGAGAATAATTACACACCGATGATCTGCGATGAAGCCCATCCAGCGACGGCTAGCTTAACTTTTGTGGACTTTCCTTCCCGAAGCGGCACCTGAAATGGCTGCGTGGGTCACAATAATGCCCGCACCGACATGCAAAAAACGCAGATATCGATTTGAATAGGTGCTTAGCCACTAAAAAGGAAAACTGCTACAGGTGACATCGCTGGTGTCGGCGAGGAGACCGGGGAAAAGGGACGCTGCGCTCACCTTGTTGATTCCCACCTTGTCGGCGTTTTCGATGAGAAACGCACCGCTGCGTCTGGCCAGTCAGCGGCAGGAAACAGCGCCTGATCGGAGTTCAAATGCCGCAAATGAGCCTTCCAGTGGTCACGCTCGAAAGCCTCCTGGAATCTTCATTTTTGTGCGTATTCTCTCCCAACAGCCTCCTGCTCAGTTCAAATCAGAAGTTCATCCAAAGTTGCAGCACTTGGCCCCGCCTCGTCACACCGATGAGGTCACCGCTTCGCTCAGCCCCTCGCTGCTCTGATCTCGCGATGTCACCCGCAGTCCCCGTGAGGACAACGTAACAAAGAGCGAGATCTCGCGATACGTCGGAGGAACGGCTTAAAAAAGAGCGGCCAAGCTGCTGCTGGAATGATGGGAGAGAGAGGGAGAGCGTTGCTGCGGCAACAAAATCAAAAGGTCTTTTCAGCTCTTCCTGAAGCCACTGCACGCACTGCAGGTTTAGAGTTTCAACGAATACTGCAGAGGACAGAAGCCACGTACTGTGTTGCATTATATAATCTGTTTTACATCCTGGTACAGGAGAAATACAGAGAGTGACGCTACAGCAAAGATGTTTGCTTGACTTATTGAAATCAGTAGTTCACATTTATTTAAAAGAATAATCCGTCATTTACTGGCCCATAGTCATGTTTGTTTGTCCACAAATTTTTAATAAAGCATCACAAGCTAGGCTGGCACGTTGGTCATAATAAATGAAGCTGACCGAAATTCCTCCCACCCATCAAAAAAAAGGCTTCATGCATAATTCCAGGGAGTGGAAGCCCAGTAGAGCAGGAGATGATCATTAAAAGCTCATCTTTAAATCCTTAAAACATAATCACAGGCAAAGAAGGCCTAATCGCATCATGAATTTAGGATGATTTTGGTTTGAAACAGTTTAATTCATCAATTCATTTTTTAACGTTATTTCATCTATTAGCAATTTGTTAATGAGATGAGAGAGACGTGTCGATGAGGGCACCTGAGGTCCTAGGAAGCTGGTTGTGAAAAATTCCTCCTACTCTTTCATAATCATCAGTTACATCGAAGTTTTCTCTAATAATTATTGATTCTGGTTGCACAGACGCAACAACCAATACTTTCATCTTCATTAACTCATTCTGCCTTTCATCCACTTTCTGGACGTGCATCCATTATGTCTTCCAGGATTACATAACAATGTAATTAAGACGGAGGAAAAGAGATTATAATCATTAAAACCTCTCTGCTGTAGATGGTCTAACACTACCCACCCTGCTCTGTCAGGGGGAGGATATTTGTGGGGGTGTTTTCTATTGTACTCCGATGAAAAACTGCTCCCTCAGGATTAGCTGGAGAAGACTAATTTGGTTAGCCACAGTCATATTGAGTGTGGATTTAAAAAGAAAAAAAAAACTTTAATGCGGTGTTAATGAGTGGGTGAAAACACACTGAACTCATTGGAATGTAGAACCGTAAACTATGTTTATCTGATGTCTATAAAAATATAAGATTATTCTCTCTAATCTACTGTGGCTGCTGTACTCTATCTGTTTAAAATGTTTTATATTCTCTACTTTTAAACAGAACATTCTGTATTCACATTGTTGTCACAGCTGTAGTTCTGACCTTTCAAGCTGCTCTTTAGATGTTCTTTTTGCAGGTAAATTTACAAGAAAATAGCATGTATGGTGTTACGGTGTAATGTACATTTTGACATTTCAAAAGTTTTTCTGATAACATCAATTAGTGCTAAATCCATCTTCTGAACACGTACTCATGAATGCTTTTGCATTTTATTTCATTCAGCAGCGACTGACTGATGATTTCATTCTGTGTTACATTAAGATGTCAAAAAAAGAAAAGAGCGGGCTCCATTCAGGAACGTTTCATTCAAGCAGAGTGCAAATAGAGACTGACGTGAAGAAAGATGACAACTAGTTTTCACGTACGCGCGCTCTTTTGTCTGCCCCACTGAGGGCCGTTGTGCAGACGCTGAGCTGGGAAAGTGCACAGAATCAGACTGGAGTGTGTGTGTGTGTGTGTGTGTGTGTTAGTGTCTGCTTACACGCTGTCGTCGCGAAGGTAAACTAAATTATCAACGGGGATCAAATATCCGGAGTGAACTCACCAATCACGGTTTCTGCAAGTTGAATGCTACTTGGTGGAAACAAAGAAAGCCAAAACTTTCAGTTTCATTCGTTTTTATGCTTTTAGCTTGTGTTTATTTGCTAATATTGGTGTCGCTGCTCTTTGTCTATCTGTTTTTTGAAGCACTTTAAGCTCTTGGGGGGTTTCTGTTGCCTTCAGCTACAAGGACAGGTGTGTGCCATCACGTACACGCAGAATGGTTCTGAATTCTCTGCACACACTCCTTCCAAGAGAGCAGCAGAGGCTGTTCTGCATCTCCGCAGATGTCGGTGGTTCTTGTGGGGTTTAGCGTCATCGCTGTCTTTCACCGTCGTCCTTCCAGATCCTATGGAAACACAATTAGAACTCACGGGAAAGTGGGGCTGAGATGCACATCAAAGCCCCTCCCCTTCTGGGGCCTGACGCACGCAGGCACACACACTCGCACGAGCTGCTCCTCAAGCTAATGCGAGAACAGTGCAAAGGTGGGAGGATGACGTCGCAGCGCCCCGCTGAGCAACATGCTCCATGCACCTGAACAGGCACACGCAACACGCACGTGCACAATCCTCCTCTGCCTTCCAACGCACATGCACGCACAGAAAAGGCCTGAATGTCTGAGGGGACAGCAGAGACTTTCCTTCGTGACTGTGAGCCAGTGGTTGGCCTGGATACGGGCGCAGTCTGACAGGGTTTGGGGGCTGAGGTCGAACACGCTACCGGGAGAAGAACGTATCCGTCCCCACGCCAGAGCCAGCTCCTCTGATCCCTGCAGTTACGGTGGGATTCATCAACAAAAGCAGCCACCCTCCTCCTCCTCACAAAGCTCCCCCATCCGTGCACATGCCTGACGGCTGCGCGTACGAGATAGGAAGCGGGATCCTAAGTTTGAGTAATTCACAGGAAACGGCGCTTTTGACTATGCTTCTGAGGGAGCCGAGTGTTGCTCTGAGTAACGAGTAATCAGTCACAAGCAGCTGAGTCACACCAATCTGGTGCTTTAAAAAAACATGGGAGGTAAGGTCATCGCTAGGTGCGTTTAAAGTGCACTCTGAGTAGTGGACAGTGGTGAATCATTACATTTAATGCCTGTTGAGACTTTATTTTTCCATTCCTCATACAAAGTGCACCCATTTCAGTGTTCTGAGCATCCTAAATCTAAATGTACATTTCCTTTTTAATCTGCGGGTGATATTTTTTACCACTGATTGTCATTTTTTGGTACCATGAGAACGTACACGCTGACATTCATCAGTTTCTACTCTCTGCAAAGGTTGCCAGACGGAGGTGGTTCTCACGGGTAGCTTTTAAAAGCACCGCGCAGCCACAGGTGCTGAAGAGGAGATGGGGAACAAAATGATTCAACGCTGGAGCTGGCTGCACACGCAAGCCCTCCACCTACACGGCTACATCGGAACGTGTGATGTGGAATCTATTTTCACCTGCCGTTCCGCTCAGCCGCGGCTGTGTTGGGAACGCAGGCCTTGGCGAGGAGACTGGGAAGGTTTGAGCGTCTGCGTCCGGTTTGGCAGGTTGCTGCAGCCGTTTAAGCCTCCTGGCAGGTATTTCAGGATTGAGAGCGAGTGGGTGTCAAAAGAACTTCTTGTGGCTGCGATATGAAGCCGAACAGATTGTTTGTGCTTTTTTTGTGACTCTAAATAAGTTGCAGTTGTGCATCTTTGGTGTTTCTAAAGCACAAATGCGATCCCACGCTGTGATGTCCAGCAGACCCACGTGTTTCAGGAACGCTGTGAGCTCCCGCGCCTCTAGGACCCACCTCCGCCTCACTCTGGTTGGCTGGCTGGTGTCCTCGTTGACGCTCTCCTACTAGAATCTGTTATCTGGGTGTATTTTTGCTGCATGATGGCAGCGTTACTGGCTGCTGGTGCCGTCTCGCTGCTCTGCCAATCACAAACGAGGAGCTCAGCTTAGAACCACAACTGAATCATCCTTTTCATCCTAACTTAAGGTCACTTATTGAGCCTGCAGGCATTTTCTGGATAAGAACTGTTTTTCTCCTTTTGGTCATCGTGACACACCTGATTAAAAGGAAAATAGTTCTTCAAGTATAAATAACTTGTTTTGGCTTCGGCTAAGTAAGGTTTGTCTTTAGAAAAATGCGAGTAATCTCAGGATTATTCAGAGATGCAGGGGCCATGCACAGAGGGGTGTAATGAAAGTCACTTGTTGACCCTCAGGCTGTCGTCTGATGCCAGTTGCTCTTCGTCAGTGTCCTGATGATGTGCATGTTGACACACGCTGACAGAGCCGCCTCTCGTGTGAATGAGTTTTGTACCTTCCCTCATCAGAGCCGGTGTCCCTCTTTTCAGTGCTTCTCACTTCCCCACATTATCACCCAGCCACTCACACACACACACACACACACACACACACACACAGACCATATGGCCACATGTCAGACAGCTGCAGGACCTGCTGTAACACAAAAGCGGAGTGTGTCGCATGAACCAACAGCACCCCCCCACCCACCACCCCTCCATGCCAGCACCAGCAGCACCAGCACCACCACCACCGTGCATGTGTGCGTGGGCGCGACGTGTCAGTGTGCTGAGCTGACTTGTTATTCTGTCCGTGTGTCATTCAGCCCTGTGACAGATCCTGAGCTGTCGTTTCCGTCAACCAGACAAAAGTTTGGCAGTTTCGACCGGATGCTGGTTCTCCTCCCGGGGAAGCTTCAAGAAGTTGGCAGCATTCGCAGCTCAGATAAGGTGATGCACAAAAGCTCCGCCGCTTTTTCCACCCGCATGAAAACACCATTAGTGGCAAACTGAAAACGTGTCTCTATCACAGCTTTTGGTTTTATTTTAACATGCACTAAAAGTCAGTCGGACGCCATCATTTGGGGAGGTCCTTCTGTTTGTCACCCTCATTTATGGGAATGTAAACATTCCTGGAAATGCTTACTTTCACTATCACACACGAAAAGCAGGATTTGGACTCATTGACGCTAATATTCCGAAAACAAGCAGAGTCAGCTGACTGCAGGACACACGCGCCTCCATTCATTCCCATCTCAACAGAGGAAACAATGACGCACAACTGAGCATCGCTGCAAGGATTTTACTCACAAACATGTTCCTAATTTGCATGTAATATATCAACTAATACAATTTCAACAGGCCTAAAAGAGAAACAAGGTCAAATAACTGTAGAAAACAACACTGATACATGGTGTATCTAGATCACAGCAAGGACATCATTAAAGGACATGTGAACTTTTGTTTAAGTAGACCGTTTTTTTAGTCAGTAGCAAATGAAAATGATGACGATCGTTCCTCAACAGACAACTCTGGTCAAATGCTAAACTTGGTATAGAGTTAAACTGAAGATTAACTTCACTGAAGTCACAATAGAAGTACAAAAGAATTAGTGGATCACATGCACGGACATGGCATCACCCGAAATCCTCTTGGATGAAATGTCTATAGGCTTTGACTTTCACTGACAGGTTATAAAGGTCATGCCCTAGGAAACTTTAGAAATAGTCTGTGTTTGTACAATATATGTGCTACAAAGACAAATCATTTGGGGAAAAACTTTGCGCTACACAAGGCTTCATTTTTATTGTAGTGACAATATGTGAATCAGCCATATTAAATGACTCTATTTTATATAGTTGATGCATGAGATTTACCTTGTAGCCAACATTTGTTAAACTAAAATAAAAGATGAACGTTTAAAGACATCTGGAATGTCAATGCATGCAGCGCCCTCCGGTGGCCATAATTTAGAACTACAACCACCGCATTTGTTGCGGCCACAGGAGCGCGCAAAGAAACCCACAGAAAAACTGAATGTGAGTCGAGAAGAGAGGCCAAACTCGAGGATTCAATTGGATAAATGTGATTTAAGTTGACAGTTTGAATCCCTCTCCCACAGACACGTCACAACTATAAAAGTCGGCCCTTGTCTTTCATGAAGTCTGCTGTCAGCAGTGAAATCAGTGAAACCTGTAGCTGTAAAGGAGATTGGTTGCATCAGAGACCCTCAGCTGAGTGGGAATGCTTTAACCTTGAGTCCCATAAGAAAAATCTGGACAATATTTCCAAACGTGTTCCTGCAACAGCTCTCAAATGGCCACGTTTGTTGCCGTCAGACGTTGGAGATGCAGGGTTGAGAAATGGCAGCTCAGCCTTCCTCCCACCACAGCAGAAAAGTGTGTACATTTTTAACCTATTGCTTTAACACCAGCAGCTTTTGCCTCGGTCGCCTCCTGCGCTCTCATGAAGTCCCTCCTCTTCCTCCAGAGCGGCCAGATTGATCTCATCATTAATAGATATTCGGAGCAGATCCAGGTCTTTTTTATTAGCAGCAAGCACCTGCTCAGCCAAACGCGTGAAGGTCTTGCAGGGAAGCACAGACAGAGGACAACAGCATCAGAATTAGGATATCCGACCATAAATCTATCAGGCAATTTGCTTTTCTATCATGTAAGAATGAGTGCATGCATTCCTGCAACCATACTAGCCATCTGTACATGCCCAGGAATGTCTGCTCCCACGGAGTGGGTGGCCTTCCTGATGCCCTCACCTCCGTTATATTATGGTTGTTGAAGGCACTTGTCTCAAAGAAATCCATTCCATATGCCTTGGCCAGCTGAGAGACAAAAATCAGTGACGCATGTAGCCTTAAATAATCGCCCGAGTGCAGAATCACACGCCGCATTCATGACAGTAATGGCATGATTTCAACCTCGAAGGCAGCGGAGCAAAAGGAAGCTAATCAGACAGCCGGCCTTCTTTCCAGAGAGTTACGCTAACACCTCCCCAGCTCTGCTAGATACAGTCTCGGGTGCAATAAAGCTGCCAGGGAAATAGAAAATGGAGTGAGAGGTTGAGCCGTGCGTCACGGCGGTCCCACCTTGAGGCCCTGCGCCGTGGCCACCTGCCTCTTTTCCACCTCGTCTGACTTGTTCCCTACGAGGATCTTCTGGACCTTGTCAGGGGCGTACTGCAGGGGCGTCGCCGTGGGATACACGTTTGGCAGAGGAGGAATAGGAAAGGCAGGGAGAGGACGCAGACAGATTTCAAATGTCAGGGGAATTGAGGGGAGAAGCCACAGGAGGGATGCGGCTCAGGAAATGACACGTGGAATAAAGTAAGCAAGCATGCGAACATCAGCGGAGAAAATATTAGGACAGAACTCAGGAGGAAATTAGGTCCATAATGACTAAATAAACGCAATTAAATCAACTAGCAGGAGATCAGGAGGAAGCAGAGGATGAGACTGCTTCATCGAGATAAAATGGAACGAAAGGAGGGAAAATCTGTTCCTCCAGCACTGATGGCAGCACCTCTTCAAATTCAGTTAGAATGATCCCAGCAGGGCGCCATCAGCCAGACTCACCTCGTCCACGTCACTGGCCCACTTCATGATGTGCTGGAAGGAGCGTTCGCTGGTGATGTCGTACACCAGGAAGATTCCCTGGAGGGACGGAGAGAGGAGGAAACACAGAAGCAAAAAGCAGATCAGGAAATCCCATCCGGATGGGGAAAAAAACCCCAGAGCCTTCATCATCCGTCGCCATCAAATCCATTTCTGTCAGTGGCTGCGGAGGTTCCTGGAGCTCAGAGAGCAACATGTGTGAGCGTGCGTGTGTGTGTGTGTGAGCATGTGCGAGTGTCCCAGTCGGACTGGCTGTACCTGCGCTCGTCTGTAGTATTGTTTGGTGATGGTCTGGTATCTTTCTTGGCCTGCCGTATCCCTGGAAACAACGATACGTTCATAAATCTTCCGTTCAAATGCGAAACCCAAATAATAATCACAGAAGTGTTTCCAGACGGGTTTTTTTTTGTTTTTCTGTTGTCTCCTCACAAAACATCAGCCTGACCTTTGTGTCGTCTACCCGTCTGTCCTGAACACTATCAGTACAGTTGTGAGCGATGACAGACACAACACACATTTGTCACACACACTGTGGTGTAAAGATGAACGTTTTTATCTCAAAGCCTCCCCTGCCACAGCCTTACCATATCTGTACCCGCACTTTGATACCATCTATTAGCAGCGTTTTCATTTTGAAGTCAATACCTGTAAAAGAAGAGATAAGGTTAGGAAACCACGTCACCGGAGGAGCCGCACAACAGGCGGCGAGGGCACTTTCCACCCCAGACATGACAAAAGCCTAAGTGGACACGGTGTTTGCTGCAGGCACGCGTCCAGCAGCCACCTTAGCCGCCTTATCCGCGTGTAATCAGCCCGTTAGCGGCTCAGGCTAATGATCCGCGGATCAGCCTCGTTTAGCTGGCTCTTTGCAGGGATCCCAGGGAAGGTGAAAGGCCGTAATGATGAGGGAGCCCTGCTGAGCAGCACAGGGGAGACACCCTTCACTCATTACTCTGGAGGGGAGGTGATTATTGGATAAAGTCTGCACAGATGTTCTCCACAGGCCTTTCTGGTGTTCACTCTTACACTTTCTAGCAGGTTTCTTTCTTTTTTTTTGGTAGCAAGCAGCGGATTAAATAATCATCATTTTGTTGAATGATTTATTGAAATCTCTTCATCACCTGATGGCAAAAAGGGTGTTAGGAATAATATTAGACCCCCACACCTGTCTAAGTCCATGGAAATAACTCTTATTTACCTCAAACACTGCTAATAACAGGTATGAAGTCGTGTGAAAGTGGATTCTGATGCGTCCAAGTCAGTCAGAAGCAACTGTGCATGTTCCTGCCAACCATGCGGCTCCCTGAGAAATCAATTAGCGCTTCAGGCTAATTAGCCGTCAGCAGTCAGCACGGCCCCGTCACAGTCGGAACCACACCTGAGGAAAGAGGTGGTGAGACCGATCGATGTCGGTAATGGGAGCAACTGCTGCCGGGAGTTTAATAGCAGCCTGACTGCACTGAGCGGACAGAGAGGCCGCGGCCGCAGCTGCTGCCTCTGGACTAAACGAGACCGCAGTCTGGCGTGCGCCACATCGGGGCGGCTTCCAGATGGCTCCGGCCAAGCGGAGCTGATCAGAAGGTCAGCTGAACGATCGGCGGCCTTCCTTCGGCCCGCAGGCCCGAGGAGAGGCTGCGGAAGGTGAAGAGGCCGCTGAGCCGCCTCAGCGCTCCACGGGGGGCGTCTGCAGGAAAAGAGGAGAAATGGTGGCGTTTCTGCAAAACCCAGTTGTTTTCTACTGGTCTGCACCAACGGGAGTCGCTGAAATCCACAACAAAGACGCTGACAGTGGTACGTCTGTGCAGGTGAGGGACGGAAGAATGGATGGATGGATGGATGGATGGGCGGAGGGGAGGCTGTCACACAGCCATCTGCGGTTCAGGGCCACCCAACAACAGTCGGCAGCTGGTGTCTTTCAGAGCCAAAGGCACAGAAAGACGCGGCGCTCAGGAGTGTGAGCATCGGTAACCAGCAGCGTTGCAGAATCCCACCCTCCATTGTTCCACATCCTCCTTTAGTCAGCTGACGCTGGAAGACAAGACACCTCCTCGGCCCGACACCTTCTGCTGCAGAGTGAAGCTCAGTCCTGTTTGTTGGTCGTTTACCCAGCGCTGGGTACAGGACAGGACAGTACTGCCGATACAAAGTTTCCACTGGGTTTTCACGGACTGCAGGAAAATCTAAACTATTCAGAGCAACTCCCTAAAATCGGACAGGAGGCCGCATCGTTCACAGCGATTCACGACTCAACTCGACACTGAGAGCTTAGATGATTTTTTTTCCTGCTCTTCAAACGCGGATTAAAAACTGCCCCCTCCGCTGAGAGAGGGACTCCTGCAGTTCATGTGGTTATTAGAAGAGAAAACCCAGACTGTAGAAAATAGGGAGAAGTGATGAATAACAGAGTTGCCCATGAGGAGGACCTGGAGGAGAATTGATATCCCTCTGTCACCATGCAGGTTGGGGAATTATTTATTGATCCTCGGAAGGACAGCACCAAAGGTGGCCTCGCCTAATCTTCTGATGCTTTTGTTGCTTTGTTTTTTTCCTGAGAAAAGACTTCTGAATGAGTTTAAGGCCATGAAAAGGTGTCCCAGCAGGTCACAGGATTTATTCTGTTGCTCGGGGACTTTCCGACCTAAAAACAGACTCTGGGCTCCGTCGTCTGCACAGACATGAGCAGCCGATGGCGGAGCACCCAGCTGGGCTTTTGAACATGGCAGCAGCAGCAGAAAAGATCCACGCAGACAGACTGAAGGGCAACAGGTCTCCTATACGTATCTACAATATATATGACCAAACATCGTCCCTACTGTGCTTGAGGTTTGGGGAGATAACATGGGGGACCCATGTTGGATTCTACAAAAAAATCTACTTAGAAACTCGTCAATTGTCATTGAGTTTAAACAGAGGAACATTTACTCCACACAGCTTTCATATATGTATATATATACATACATATCCATATATGTATATATTTACACAGTTTACAACAAAAGGGTATTTTCCATTGTTTATTTACAACATACAAGATTGAAACTGAACTTAAATGATTCTTCTCAACTTTAGTCATGTTTGTTCTGATCAGGACCAAGAACGGTTCCAAAGGTTAATACAATAGCACAGCATCCTCATGCACATAAAGGTGCTTCATGCTGAGTGTGATGTGGCTGAAACCCTAACCCATGGAGTTATCACCATCTGGGGGAGCAGGGCTTCCTCCAAACAAATGGATTCTGCAGAATGTCTCTAATTTTGCAATATATGAAATAATAATGTTAATAAAAGTTGCTCTTACCGATTGTAGAGATGTGCGACGGGTGAAATTCGTTGTCCGTGAATCTGCACAACAAACATGTTTTCCCAACCCCAGAATCTCCGAGAAGCAGGAGTCGAAAGAGCACATCGTACTGCTTAGCCATGGTGTTGGCTGCACTCTTGTTGTTTTGGATTTCCCTTTTCAATACAAATCAGCTAGCTCAGCATTAGGTACGAACCTCCTCTCCACATGCAACCCATGTCTGCTAAAGAGGTGAACAGCAGGTTTTCGCTAGGTGGTGCTTGGTTTTGTCGTTGACTGACGCCTAGTTAACAAAACAGGGATGCTCAGGCAGCCTCCTCCTGGGCGCGGTGGACCGCCGTCAAGTAAGATTTCATAAAAGGACTAAACTTCCGCTGTTGCTTTTCGGCATAAAGCTCCAGACGCTCGATGACTTACTTATTTATTTATTTATTTATTTATTTATTTATTTATTTATTGATGAAACTAAAGACTTTCACTGAAAAACACTATGCTAAAAAGAAAACATAATATCTACTTTGTGTATTGATAGTTAAATAAGACACAAATTGCCTAGATTAATTTCTCCTGCAGGAAAGTCTGCAAAGTTTGCAATACTGTGTTTTTCGTTTTCCTTCTATAAGATTGAATCTATGAATCGGAAATAAAATCTATGCCAACAAGTTGGCAATTTGATAATTTCTGTAAATATATAAAGAGGGAATTACTGTGTAGAGTAGACTTGGTGCCGAATGCAAATGAATCATATTTTACGTGTATAGATTTATCTCATCGGGACAATTTTGTACAGCATACTTTTCACCACATCCGGTATTGCTCTGGTTTTTAGATGGCGATTGACGTAGATTTATTGCTATTATGCCGGCGAACATTGGCGTCAGACAAACTTCAGACGCATATTTACACTAAAGTAAGAAAGACACATAAACATTTACAGTTTAACCATGTTTTGTGGTTAAACTGCAAGACGAAAAAAGAAGTTTAATTTTAACGACGGTAGTAAAAATGTCCCCTTTGAGACACCGTACCACAGGCCCGCCCACTCCAACTTCCCCAGGAAGCGAGTGACGTTCCAACGAGAGTGACGGCAACTCTCCAAACTAAGTACGCCCGTAGCATCACTTCTATTGTCATCCTTGCTAAAACCTTTTATCGCCACTATGGAAGATGTCCCGACTCCTTTGCGGTGCTTTAACGAGGGCCATGCTGCGGAAAAGTTCATGGATGACGGAGTGGAAACTGTGACTTCGGTGGAGCAGGTGAGTGGAAACAGAGATTAGCTTCGGCGGACGGTGAAGCTAATTTCCTTGGTGCGTTACCGTTAACCAGCAAGCGCCGTTGGGAGAGACGTCCCTTATTTAACGGCCGGTAAATAGGGAGATAAAAGCAAACTAATTTACCCTTGGAAATTCACTGTTACTATCCTTCTAGCAAAATAGAGATCGTTGTAAGCTAGCCCCATAACTTAACAAGATTAACTAAGACGCTAGGGGAAGAGTGTAAACAGCGCACGAAGCCGTCTTTAAAGCAACAAACTATAAAGTGCTAATTTGGGGACTAGGAATTTGGAAACGGCCTAACCCAGCTCTTAAGGGGTTTTTATGTTTATTTTTAACTTCGGAAAGTCAAACTTGTTTTCATGTCTAGTATCTGGATAAAGGGCTCTTTTTGAAGGATCCTTTATCATTGTTTGGCAGAGGTCTGGAGTGCTTTTCCAGTTGATGCATTTATATTATAATTGTCCCGCTAACACTATTACACAAAGACTTAAGAGTTTTTCTGCTCTTTCTCATCATGTAGAAAAAAGTTGAATCCAGCATTGAAGAAGTCATCGACAACTACAAGCAAATACACAGTCCCCCACAGTAAGTGTCCCGTACTGAGGGGAAGGGAGTTTGTCTAACTCACAGGGGGAGTGTGTGAGCCGTCATCGCGTCTGAGCTGTGTGACAAGGTCGCCCAGCCTTCGTCAGACAGTATAAACGCCGCCCAACCTGAAACTTCACATAAGCAAATACTATTTCTGGATAATACTGTTTGGTCTGTTTGTGATTAACTCTTGTGTTGTGTCTTCAGGCCAGCATTAGTGCGAGAACAGCATTACCAGTATCTCAAGAAGGGCTTACGGCACTTATCTGACGCGTATGAGGTACCGTCTCCCAAAACCGAACCAGCAGGATCACATTCCGGAGAAAACAGGGATGTGTGATTCAGACAGATTTTGATGCTGTGTGTCTGTATGAGCAGTGTTTGGATGCTAGCAGACCCTGGCTTTGCTTCTGGATTCTCCACAGTTTGGAGCTACTGGAGGAGCCGATACCATCTGCTGTCGCCTCAGAGTGAGACACACACACACACACACACACACACACATACACATACACATTGTACAGCCCAATTGCTGTCATTGACAGAGCCTGATACAGAAGTGCAAGGATGTATTATTGTGTTAAAAAAAGGTCTGCTCAGAAGCAAAATCAGGTCAAACCGCTTGAAAACAGTCCCATGAGTAATTCACATCAGAGAATCTTCAGCTGCAGGTGGGAACGCGAGAGGAGCTTCACTGAAAATGCGCCACTTGCTGAATATTGGAGCTTGTAACGGGCCTTCTGCCAGTGACGGCCTGGTGCTCACGCGTCACCCAGGCCCTGTTCGACCACGTCTCCGAACAACAGATTGCATCTTTCTGTCCAACAGCGTTTGCCGTTCCCACTTTTGGCTCGTGGCTGGTGTTCAGTTCTCTGGTTTCTGTCCATGGCAGAAGATAAAGAGCGGTGACAACGTGCTTCTGGAAGTGCAGGAAACTGTGGTTGGCTTGGAGTGTGCGTTGCAGCATCAGATAGAGGCGACTTAGACAGCAGCGAGGACCTCTGCAGTCTTGGTTTCCCTGTGAATTTCCAGTTTACTGCAAGTTCGTCACCTCTGTCTCTCTCCTCCATCACTAACTAGCTAAAGCTAAACAGCTACATACAGCGTACTTTCACACGCGTCATCGCTAGGTACACATGTTTACAAGCACAAAACACCAGTCTGTCCTCCGTCTGTGCTAATTTTCTGGGTTTCGTGCAAAAGAATGAAGCCGTAGCTTCAGACTGAGCTACATGCAAGAGTCTGACTGCTTTTTACCTGCCCTTAAAAACTCTCGGTGGTTTTTATTATCTTTATTATTCCAATTGAATGATTCCGTACCGGTAATTTTTTCTTGCTCGTGTTACTGCCGTAGCTCCATGGCTGAAGGCAGCTTAACCTGTGTTTTCTTCTTCATCTCCAGCGTGTGCCAGTTCCTGGCTCGCTGTCAGAGCCCAACCGGAGGTTTTGCAGGGGGACCAGGACAACATGCCCACCTTGCGCCCACCTACGCTGCTGTGAACGCCCTCTGTATCATCGGCACAGAAGAAGCCTATAATGTCATAGACAGGTGCTCACTTCCCCCTACTTCCTGCATGGTTGTGGCGGTTAAAGGAACTGTCACGCTGCAGTCAGATGTTGCAGGTCCTCCCTGTCTTTCCGCTCACACCGTAAAAAGCACCCTGAAAGCTGTTGAGAACCCTTTGCAGGGAGGAAGAGTCTGTAACTACGCGACTCTCATTCTGTCCTCCGCTGCAGACCGGAGCTGCAGACTGACTCTGAGCTCACTCTGCTGCTACAGTGAGGTTTATGTCCTGGGAATTTATTGATTTATTAATTTTCTAACAGGTCACCGCTGTGATTGTGGAGTCATTTTACGTTTGTAGCGCGTTCACCGTGCCACACTTCTGTCGCTACCCTCGTTTCCCTCTTTACTGTCCTCCAGACAGAAGCTGTCGGACTTCCTCTGGTCAGTGAAGCAGCCAGACGGCTCGTTTGTGATGCACGTGGGAGGGGAGGTGGATGTCAGGTGAGTGCACCACTGTTCATCTTCATCTCCTGTTGGTTTAGGGGTGAACGTGCTTTCTCAGCACCTCAGAATGATCAGAAAGGATGAATGTTCAGCGTTTGCTATTAACACAAAACTTGTTTGCTAATAGCAGAACCAATGAGGTAACTCAAAACTAGACCAAACTAAAAAGAACCGAAATAAAAGCAATAAAGTCATAATTCAAATGACGCTTCAATAGCTTGAACTTCAGCAGTTTCTCTTTCATTATAGCCGAAACCCTCTAAAAACAATTAAAGTAAACCTAAGATGATTTAGCAGTTATGTTTGGGGGGCTGAGGCTCCAAAAACACATAGGATCTGTGAGTGTGCGCCAAGATCGGGCGCTCGGCCACTGGTGAGCTCTCTCTCTCTTCAGGAGTGCGTACTGTGCAGCTTCTGTGGCGTCGCTCACCAACATCATCACGCCCAAACTGTTTGAGAACACAACCAACTGGATCCTCAGGTATTATTTCCTTCCAACCACGAAGATCCTTTTCTCCTCCCAGGCTTGTATACACTGAATTTACTGGCTGCTGCCTGTGTGTGTGTGTGTGTGTGTGTTTAGCTGTCAGAACTGGGAGGGCGGTCTGAGTGGGGTGCCGGGTCTGGAGGCCCACGGCGGCTACACCTTCTGCGGCACGGCTGCCCTCGTCATCCTGGGCAAAGAGCACATGCTGGACCTCAAAGCGCTGCTGGTAAGGAAGTACGGGCGCCCGGCTTGTCGCTGGCCTGGCTGGCAGACCGGTGGGATGTCTGCAGCAGCGTGCAGGCTGACCGCCACCAAGGTCTTCATCAGCCCTTCCCAACCTGCACATCTGTCGTTAAACAGCCGCGGGGAGGGTTTCCCGCCTCTGCTCTTTTCAAATGTCATCCAAACCTGAGCCCCGAATCTTTATTTCCCCCTTTTCTTCAACAGATTAGACACCAGCTGGCTCTAATCCCTGCACTCCATAATTATTTCATCCAGGATGAGTGGACTGGATGTGCACCAATTAGTTGTTGTATTCCATGGCAACCCAACTGCAAAAAAAAAAAAAAACGACTTCACTTTTTTTTTTTTTTTTTTTCCTTTATTAGCAGTATTAGCACACAGCGTCACTGCAGCCCTTCTGCTCCGACTGCTTCTGCCTCCGGGCCCCTGTCTGTGCCCCCGTCCCCGTCCCCCCCCCCAGCAGCTCTCTAACACCCGTTTACGTCTGCCCCCAGCGGTGGGTGGTCAGCAGACAGATGCGCTTCGAAGGCGGCTTCCAGGGCCGCTGTAATAAACTGGTGGACGGCTGCTACTCGTTCTGGCAGGCGGGCCTGCTGCCTCTAATCCACAGAGCTTTGTTCAAAGAAGGTAGAGTGTGTGGGGGAAGGGGGGGGTTTAAATCTTATCGATTGTTTTTGATCGGTACTCCCTGACTTTAAAGATTTCCGCAGGTTGCCGTTCGGCGCCGGGCGGCCGGTGGTGTCTTGCTTGGAGTGACGGTTTCCTCTGTGTTTCCACTGAGCAGGGGAGACGGAGCTGAGTCAGCAGCGATGGATGTTTGAGCAGCAGGCCCTGCAGGAGTACATCCTCCTGTGCTGTCAGAACCCAACAGGGGGCCTGCTGGATAAGCCTGGCAAGTCAGTCCCACACCATCTGGACACACCCACACACACACACACACACACCCTTGCACGCGCTCCAGCCAAACGCCGCTGACATGCTTTTCCACATGCTGGTTATTGTGGCGTGCTCTGTCGGCAGATCCAGGGACTTCTACCACACGTGCTACTGCCTGAGCGGACTCTCCGTAGCCCAGCACTTCGGGAACACGGCGCTCCATCACGAGCTGATCCTCGGCAGGGAGGAGAACAGACTGGTGAGGCTGCAGCCAGCTTGCTTCCTTTACAAATCTGTGGTCAGGGAAATAAAGAACTGGACTTTCGTGCGTAAAGAAGGCCTCTTAGGTTGGTTGGCGGCCTGGCCTGTGCTAACTGCAACCAGGCCGTCCCTCTGAACCTGACCTTTCAGATCCGCTTTGTTCCGTACACAAGTCCGGACTAAAAAGCAGCCTTGTGCTTTTACTGACCGTCGCTTCGTGGACGTGTGCCATATTCATTTCTCCCAGTTGCCAGGCAACAAGTCTCAAGCCAAATTTTCTGCATTCAGTTCAAATGTCAAGCCTTAGTTGTCAGAACTACGTGGAGAACGTCGCTCTCGGCCCTCAGCCTGTGGCAGCATTGGCCTGCAAAATCAGAGCGAAAGTGACTTGTTTGTTTTTGGATTTGCTCGTCCTCGCCCGTCCACTCGGCGTCGCTTTCCCCACCTTCACATCTGCCCCACAGGTTGTGTCCCAGTGCTCTCACACTGCGGGGGGTTTCCAGAAACACCTGGATCCAGGTAGAACGTGTGAAGGGCTGCTGCAGACCCAGCTGGAGTGTTGCTCCTAGATGTCCGTGGGAGGTGCTGCTGGGTTAGACTAACTTGTGTCATCACATCTGTGAGGAAACCAAGTCTTGTTTTTGGTGTGAGCACACAAGCAGCAGTTACTGCTGGAGTTTGGGGTGTGGTTTTTTGTTGTTTTTCTTTTTTAATCCTGCTTGTGAAAGCCAATTTTTAATCGGATTGTTTGGAGATTCGTAATAGCTAATTCCATGTCTCGTTTTCTCATCCTGCTCCAGGCTCCAACTCATCCTGTTTACAACATCTGTCCGGAGAAGGTGGCCCAAGCGCTGCAGCACTTCCTCCACCTGCCCGTCACAGACACACGTTCCGCTGATGTCGGTCCGTCAGAGCCCGAGGCTGGATCTGCTGGATCCGCTGGATCTGCTGGATCGGCTGGCCCCTCTGCTGCCAGTCAGCCCATCTGAGCGACTCAGAACTGGCGCCCCGCTGCCAGGCTCCAGGGCCAGGCGGACAGAGAGGTCCTGCTCTGGCTTTGGGTGTCACAAGTAAACAGTTGTGTGTGTGTGTGTGTGTGTGTGTGCGCGCGCGCGTGCGCTTGCAGTGCCCGTTTTCTTTCTCTGAAGCAAAAGCGAAACTTTCTACAGTTCCTAAACGATGTAAATAAACATTTGAAGCAGAAGTCATGTGTCCTATTTACACTTTTTTTTCAGGTTTGAGGAACATGGTGTGTATGTAAGACAATAGAGGGTCCCTGGATCTTCATTCAGCACCTGCCTGCATCCATGGAAACCAGAAAAACTGGAAGTTGTTTGCCCTGGCAGGCGTCCCGTACTACACGGTTAAAAGGCAGCAGTGGTAAAGAGGGACGACTCATTAGAGCAGGGTATGTTAAAGGATAAAATAGTTTATTTTATAGTCTCATAGTAAAGGTAGGCCTCAACTTGCAAGACAATTGTTGGCAGTATGTACAACATACTTGTAATTTCCATGGAATGGAATCGGACAAAGACCCTTTAACACTAAATATGTCTCCTAAATGGAAATAAAATAGAAATATACTTATACACCCACATTTCCTAGACACTTTTTAACCTCAGGAATTCAACATTTACTGTTTAAAGGACAATCACATCAACAAGGGCTTAATTTGATCCCCTGCACTGCAAAAGGACAGGATCTACCTCTGACGATTCCTATTTCATACTGTCAAGGAAAAACTGACAAATCAACCTTTTCCTATCAATTATTAAGATTACTACAAAATGCATAACATACTTTTGACCTTGAAAACACCCAATTAATGTTTTTTTTCTTTTTTAAATATGTAAAACAAGATGCCAAACATTCAGCCTTCTAATGCAGTTCACTACGAGCTAAAGGACAAAATACAAGATGAGGACTATTCCCCTTCAAAACATCGATTTCAACAAAGGGTTTGTGTTTTAGTTCAAACTTTGCTAATAAACGTGTCTGGCAGAAACATCTGCGATCCAGTGGGCCTGAGGTGGAGATCATTATCTGCTTCAAAGTGTCATCACATTCTTCAGTGAAAAAAGTACGCTACAAATTGGATTTTCTTTTAAAGGTAAACTTCTCCTGGATAATTTATCTAGGTTTGTGTGTGTGACTAGATGGGTTTCTATCAAGAATAACAAAAGAAACATATATATGAGTATATATATATATATATGTATACATATATATACACACACACACATATATATATATATAGCAGTGCTTGGAGGAGTACACTTGAGATGCTCCACCTCCCCCACAGAAAAAAAACACACACCTGAGGGAGGAGGAGGGGCCTTACGGAGTGTACGACAAAGCATAAAGTCCTCAAGTTGCCAAGCTGCCTGTTGATGTTAGATAAATACCGATGGTGGAGAACCAAAGAAAAGAGAAAAGAAGGGGGACGACAAGGGACAAAAACTGAAGCTCTCTCAGTGGACCGAAGCAGCGGCTCCCCCCCTGCCGGCCTCCTGTGGGCGCAGGCCATCATGGCGGCAGCGGTGGCCTGTGGTTTCTCAGCCAGAGATCAGGAGGGTGATGAGGGTGGCCGCCCTATTGAAAGAGGAAGGAGGCGCTCAACCCCTGCAGTGGTCCATCCCGCTCCCTGTGCCCTGCTGCCCAGACCAGGACCGGGTTTGTTTAATGCTCTGGGGTCCCCCTAGCTGGACTCCACGCGCAGCTTCTTCCTGTTGGGAGGCTCCTCTGCTTCCGACTCGGAGCTGGGGTCGGAGCCCCCGTCGAACGCCGACACGGCAGTGCCTTTGGAGTTGGTGTACTGTCTGCTGTCGGACGACTGGTAGCTGGCCTGGTGCTGGCTGGAGCCCTTCACCTTCTCCAGGGCGCGCACTGAAACCCAGGTCAGCAGACGACAGCGGGATCAACGAGATGCCAAAAGCAGCGGCGCCGACAGCAGAGAGGGCTTCGGATCCCGATTACCTTGCTGCTCCAGCAGTGCGTTTTGCCGCTTCAGGTCGTCGATATCCTGCTGGTGCGTGTGGTTTTTTCGCCTCATGTACTGGATGTACTCTGTAGCTTTGTCTAAGATCTGGGCTCGAGATGCCTGTTTGTGACACATTTACAGACAGTTAGCTTCATGGGTTTTCACAAGAAAACCTAAAGAAACAGAGGAAAATAGACACCGAAAACTAAACATCTCAGAGGTAAAATCATCTCTTCACCTGTTAACATCTGTAACCATAAACGTGCCTAAAAAAGTCCCTCAAGAGACCCCTCACAGTCCAACATTAACGGTAAGAATTTACGATAATCGGAACGAATCTGCCGATGTGAAATTAGCCAAATGATTCCTGTATCACTGCTGTCCTGGTGTCCTGTCCTCCCGGCTCCACCAGTCAGGACTCTGGACTTTTAGGGGACATTACTGCGTCCACTTAGCTGGGCCAGCTTGAAATGTTCAAGTATCACTGCTGTCGTAACAGGAAGGGAGCTCAAAATGTCCTCATAATGACTTCCTGCCTGCTCATCATCTTTAATCAGGAGGGTGAACGAGGCCGTGCGCTCGGAGCCATACTGACCTTTTCTCCCTGCAGGGCAGGTACCGAGTCCCGGAGGCTGTGAAAGCTGTCTTTTATGTGGTCCCTACGCTTGCGCTCCAGTGCATTGTGGTGTGCCCGTTTGTCTGCCTGCAATAACAAGAGTCACAGGGCCTTCAGCCTGGCAGCACAGCGGCTCGGGTCTCCGCTCGACCGACACGGGCGGCTCTGCTGCCAAGAGCTGCGTTTACAAAGCACAGTGGGTATTTCAAACACATCCGCGTCCAGAGCGGGTCACCTCCGTCCTCATCCGTGATGGGTGACGTCACAAAGCAACAGAAGCCGGCCTGATTGACCTCCGATCGCTCAAACATTTCCCCCTCTTTGTGTGCGAATGCCTGCTTGTGTTTTTCCATCTGGCCGGTCCACACAGGGACGTTCACGGTTGTCCTTGAACCCCTCTCGGAGGTGTGTGGACTCGCTGAGAGGTGAACTTGGACCAGTCAGAGAGGACCTGGGCCCCAGCCCCAGGAAACAGCACCAGAACCTCCAGAGCTGGAGTTCAAGGGTCACAATACTAAGAATTCATCTGGAATAATATAATATGATATGAAGATGACCCACGCGCCAACACTGCACGGCAACCCTAACCCGGCGTGACGTTCAAAGACTAGAAAACCACCCGTGCTTGTTCCTTCTTCCCTACTGGAATGTAGTTGTCAAAGCACCGTATTCCGGAGTGTAAAAAGCCGGTTTTATCACCACTTAATTGCTGAGCCGAGTTTTCAACCCCCATCCTTTATTTATACGATGCTGATTGCACCCAACCCCCAAGCTCGGCACTTCTGTCTCCCCATTTCCATACCGGCGGAAATGGAGCGGCTGCTCGCATCCAACATTTGTGGTGACACACTTTAATATGAAGCTAGAAGCACCTAATACTCTCTAACACGCAGCCATTAATATTAAAACCTGCCTTAACTCAAACACCGTTCTCCCTGAAAAAGGCTGGAAATGGCTGCCACATGTTTACGCGTCTGATGCATGTAAAGAACCAGTTTCCTTCCTCCGTCCTGTCGACCAGCCTGTTTTTAGGTTAAACTACTCCGACCTCCAATCACATGTGATTCTGGACTAATCCACGCTGTCACCAGGCCGGGACGTTACGTCCAGCAGCCAACCAGAGCAGGCCACCCGGCTCAGCTGATCAGCACTCTTCATATAGCTCCTACACACACACACACACACACACACACACACACGGTCAAAATATTAGCAGGGGTGGGTCAAAGACCAGTCACCCACCGGGTGTCCTCTGACTCATGTTGTCCACAGATGGTGATAAAAGCCCAGCAGCCAGCACACGGGTTCAAACTGGTATTTGAGGTGTCATGTGTTTGTCAGGCAGGTGGATGAAACAGACACAAGCTGCAGTTTACTGCAGGAAACCCGTGACCACGTCCAGCAGCGTCTACCGCACCAAGCGTCTGAGTAAAAACCCACATCACCACATCGGCTCCAAGCTTCACAGCCGTTCCTGCGCTGAGCTGCTCAAAAGCCGTGGAGCATCCACTGAAAACCAGAAGGCATGTCCCCTGATTTAACGCCCAGTACAGGCCCGCTCCCGGGCTCGTATGACTGGACTGGATGGCATGTGCACCGACGAGTAAACCGAAAGCTGCCTTGGTCTTTATGAAAGTGATCCAGTCCATCCAGTCCTGAAATACCATCTCCTCAAATCTCAATCTTGCACATGTAACCATCCCAACAAGTGTTTTTTTTGTTTTTTTTTTTAAATCGCGTGTGGAGGTAGAAATCCTGCACTTTAAACCCTAAGCGGTGGATCGTGGGTGACACGGACTATTGTCCTGGGACACCGATGGAGAACACAGCAGGCGTTTCTAAAACACAAGAGCAACGAGGCATCTGCAGCGACGTTACGCACAACAAACCCGATGCGTTACATGACACTGAGAGAAAAGGTGCGCAATTACCAACATTCGACCTGTCAGCTCACTCAAAATGCTCCTTTTTGGTGAAGACGGGCTGCTCCTTCTCTCCTATCCCCTTTCCAGAAGCATCCCCGGTGTCAAGGGGAATACCTGATAGATTCCTGGTGACCAGTATTCGGGGTGGCGTAAATGCAGAAGGAATGTCAGATTATTTTTACAATTCTGTGACAGCTTCCAGAACGGGGCTCGGAGCCGGGCTCCGAGCCGGGCTCCGAGCGGGCTCCGAGCCGGGCTCCGGCTGTCTTCCTGGCTGCTGAGCGATGCGCCTTTACGTCACCGATTCAGGCTGCCGGTCCTTGGGCGGCCTGCAGAGGAGATGGCCCGGTGGCTCTGACCACTGGCTCCCAACCCGGAACACATCCCGCAGCAGCCCTCCCTGGCCGGGAGAGCCAGGCGCGGCTCCTCCGCACACGCCGCCGTTTCTTCCGCATCATCACGATTGCGGCGTAAAACGAAACGGCTTCTCTCCTCACCAGATGACCTAGATGCGGCTGGTGCAAACCGATCGCGGCGGAATCCCCGCCGTGAACAGCCCAACGGTCGGGGAAACCGTTCCAAACCGCTCTTAGGCTAGCAGAACGCCTCGGTTTGATCAGATAGCTGCACATTTCGCGAAGAAATGTTGCTGCGAGAGGATAAAGCTTTGGTCTAAATATAGCCGTCGTGTCACCGTCTCCCTGTGGCCGCGAACATACGAGGGAAACCCTGCAATGCACTTCAAACGCCGATGCCCAGAAACCCAACGCAAAGCTCCGGAAAATGACAGAGGTTGCAGCGCAAAGATCTCATTTAAACCCTTACAAGCAATGAAACTGACCCACTGAGTAGAAAGCAGAAGAGTCGTGTTTAATTTCATTATGGCAAGTCTGTGTGATCTAACATTACGAATCGCTTGAACGCCAATATTGTTTAGCTCCATGTGCTGAGTGAATCTATAAACTATGCAAGTAAAACGTCTCTTGACATTGGACAAAATACCCTCAGCATTACGCACCAAAGAGTTGTATCTCGGTGAGTCTTCCTGCAAAGAAACAGAACAAAAAGTACAATTGTGGCCATAAGTCTTTCGCAAACCTTACCGTTTCTTTAGGGTCACTAAAAAAAATTAAACAAAGCCTGTCAGATTAGCAAAAATCTATTGCAGTCGATTGAAAATTAGCAAGAATCCCGATAACATTCACAACAAACAGAAAAGCACAAGTAGCCAGCTTATTGGTGTCGATTGCTAGCGCTAGCTGGACGCTAGTTAAGCTAAATCACCAACTAGTAAAATAACAACAATGAGCATCTGAAAATGTCATACTCACGTCACTATCGACTTCGATATCATCGTTGTCGCTCATTCTTCGACAAAGTAGTCTGGTTTAAAGGGACAGTTGACTCAAAAACAACATGAATCAGTGTAGCACCGAGCGGCGCCCAGACAGACAGACTGCTAAACGCTCACAGTCTGTTTGGAGAGGACCGAGTACTGCCGTACTCCACGTGACTCCAGCGCGCAAGCGCAGTTGCCGCTGCGCTTTGCGCATGCGTGGTAAGATTAGGACGTCGGAATTGTAGGCTCTGACCACTTTTTTTGAAATGCCATCGCAAAATCTATATACAGGTTGATTTTAACACTAGAACAGAAAACTAACGTTAAGCCGTAATATTGTTTTATAATTCTGTTGCAAATGTCGATATTGGTAAGAAAGATGTTAATATAAAAACTACAATCCCCAACGATCGTTTGGACTACTAGCAACGTCATAGCGTCGGCCTCGTTTAAAGGCATTGTGGGAATTGTAGTTAAAGTCATGTTTAGACGTTAGAAACCTTCAGGAGAGCCATCGCTGAAACACATGGATTTTAAAAATACCGAAAAGAAAGAAAATGTCTCACTCATCAGGACATAAAATATGCAAAGAATTGGAAAATGACAGTTAGTTATATTTTAAACCCTTATTGTTTATAGTCGTTTCAGTCCTGAAAGAAAAAAAAAACTGGCAAGATTGGCAATATATGTATTTTCTCATACACACATAAACAAAATTAAAAAAAAAAAAAAAAAAATGTCCTGCTACCAGTGACGTTAGCCAACACTTGGCTGTTTGTCTGAGGAGAAATTGCAAATGATCTGCCTGGTGCTTCCTTTTCCGCAAAATTGCACTCAAGATAAGGAGCTTACAGAGTGGATTATATTGCACCGCAACAGTGGGGTAGTATGTGTACAAAAACAAGCATGGAGCAGCTTTATTCTTTCCCCCAGCAGGTCAACAGGCCATAGCAGCTGCAGGTGACACCCTGTTGGCCATCATCTTCCCTGAAGACAGACGCCCTCATACATTGACCTTGATATTACCATATCCCCACGTTCTCACCAATGTCTGTCATTCTTTCCAAGTCCCCCTGATATGAAGTATTCTGCTACCTGCTATTTGGGTAAATTAAAGTGCATTACCTGCAGCGTCAGAGCTAAAAATGTTGGTCTGAATATTTGTGTGTAACATTATGACCTTTGGAAAAGATGGCAGCGTAATAAAGCAATGGCTTTAATAATGCATTTTGCAACATTTAGAGCCCTTCTGAATTTATTGGGCAGTGAAAAAGAGTGAACCTTTTTGCTCAAGACACAATTAAATATTCTTTGTATTGCTATAATTTAAAAAAAAAAAAATTATGAAAATGAAACTGGTTGAAAGAGAATTTTGTTATTTGTCATCTGTTATTTGTTTTTTTTCTCACCCTTAAGTCCATTCCCACCCGGCCTGACCTGCCTTGTGAAGTGTTTAACACCATTTCGGCGCCATAATTATCAGACTTCAGGAAGGATTGGGAAATCTAGGCTTTGACGGAAGGAGGGGAAAAGCACTAAAAATGGAGGTATTTGAAGCACTGCGTTGTAATTACAGCTGGAGAGGTTGATCAATCCAGGCCGAGCCTCCCTCCCTCCCCTCCCCCATGTCCTGAAGGGATGAACTTGTTAGGCCATTTAAATGCCCTCCTTTTGTTCCCCCCAGCATATTGCAGACTACTGGACTACACTTTGCTCCTGCTATTGTTATCCGTGGAAGACTTATGAAAGGGAGGGAGAGGGGCATACAAGCAGCTACAGTATCAGATTAAGGTTAGATTGGTCTGTGTCCCTTTGCTAAAAGCTTGAATGTGCTAGTTTCTCATGCAGTCGTGCTGATTGAAAGTACAGTAAAAAAAAAAGAAAAAAAGAAACAAGTCTTTGAAAAGAGTACGTATACATCTAACACACCAATGATTAAAATGTCCTTAAAGCGCAAACACAGCCACAATTCCTTCCTACACTATGTACTTAGTGTGCATTAACAATAAATTCCTGTAAAATGACCTTGTGGTATACAGTTTCAGTATTTGTTGGTCTTGTTTCTTGGCTTGGTGGTGGTACTGGGTGCAGCTGACACTGCACATTCTGCAGGAAGTGCTTTCAGTTGGACAATTGTATTTGATAAAGAACATCTGAAGACAGAGCAGTGGCGTTCAGATATTTGGTCACTTTAAATGTACATTCTCTTTATAGATTTGGAACTTTGACTAACAGATGAAATCTTTTTAGAACAACAGTCCTCACATTTATTAATGCATTAGATACAACATCATCATGGACTGGAAACGGCACCTGGCAAGACACATTTTAGTCTTTTGCAAGCTCTTGCAACATCTACAAAAACCAAACCATTATCTGTGAGATAAAACATAGAATTAGGGTACACATCCCAAGCCTCGTGTGTAGATTTACTTACATTTCTGTATTTGTCACGCCATCAAATCCATGTCAGCATCATTCCAAACTATAAAAGTAGCCGCTTCTTTTAAATACTGGTTTATTTGAAAGATTTATTAAAGTATTGCACTCGCGTACTGCTACAAGTCCGAAGTTCTCATTTTTCCATTTTGTTTCGTCAGAAAAATACTTAAACTTCATCTGGAGATGAGTATTTGCCGAGTTCTCCTGCTACCAGAATCCCTGCTGAAATCGACCGAACACTAGATGGCGCACTTGCACCGCAGCAACTTTCACATGTGACTAAACACACAAGAACTACAGACGCAATTTAATATAATTGTTTGATACAATAAAATGTATTTTAATTAACGACCCTACCCATTCTGACGCAGCAGGTGGCGCAGTGACATCTACTTTCAGCAAAGAAAAAGACGAAACAATGCCATGTTGAATTCCCAATTGATCTGTGAACTTAAAAACCCTGAACAATCTTGTGGGTAAGGGTCACTAGCAGTTGCTTAATTTTGAGTTATCAATATCAGTCTAGAGATTTCTTTTTTTACAAATCTAGTATAAACGTCAAACACTAGACCAGACGCCGCTTCAGCGGTGCAACACTGTTTACCTTCCGGGTGGAACGTTCTGAAAGGGTAAAGATTGGTTCCCATGTGCGGAGTCCCGACCAGGTTTCGCTTTCATTCTAGGCGTGTTAAGACTTGATCACACACAGCAATTATTATTAATGTCGGCCACACAAATATTCATTCTGCACTAAAAACACAAATCTGGCAAAAAAAGGTATCCTTTTATGCGGGGATATAAACCTGCTGATCGAAAACTATTAGACCAGATATTAACTTTGTTGCCTTAAACGTTATTACCTGACAGTGTCAGAAGGTGAGTTGACTTGTTGATTGAAATTATTTATTTTTTGTCATTACCAGTACTTTTGTATTTTGGTAAAAACAGTTATTAATCAAGATCAAGGCTCATTTTCCAAACTACTTACCAACATGTCAGGAGTGATGATACTGTAGGTTAAAAAAAATCTGGATAAAATAAGTCCATACACTCCGTGTAACAGAACACCATCCCCACCCAAAACGGTAACATGCAGAGAATCTAGGAAGGTAAAATCTGTTGATCATACAACTTCTAGAACAGTTTATCCATCTGTATATTAGTGTTCACATTCGTAAGGATGATGGCAGTTTCATTTTTTTACCTTAACAAACAAACATACAAGCATTCAAGGCTAAATATCACACAAGCTGTACTATGTACATATTACAAAAATCACAGGAAAAAAATCCTTGACAATAAAACATTTAAACAGTCTTCCTACAAGCCAGAGGGCCTGGCCAGGTGGTAGGTCAGATGGTCAGTTTATGTGCCATAACCACCCAAGAATGCTTCACGGGATGAAAGAAATAAGGGTGGTCCTGACAATAAAAGAATGAACCCACAGATGAATAAATTAAAGAAGGATCACTAAGTGGAAACACCTTGAACATGGAACCTTAACTACTGGAGGAAAAAGCTCTTCTAAAGCTGTTGGCAAGGATCCACCCCAGCAGGAGCAACCTTTCTGGTTAGCAAACTCAAGTTCTGCTAAAATTCGGAATATTTGTAATAAAACTCTGCCTTTAGCGCTGGCTGTCTGTCGAGGGGGAACGGGAACGGGAGCGGGAGCGGGAGCGGGAGTGGGAGCGGGAGCGGGATGCTCTCTGGGCTGGCAGTGGGGAAGCTGGAGTGGATGACTTGCTGGTTTTGAAGGACTGTTTTAAAGACTCCTTTGATTTGGTGGGTGGAGACGCGGCCCCGCCAGCGGGGGAGCGGCTTCGGGAGTGCGAGTGGGAGCGGGAACGGGAGCGGGAGCGGGAGCGGGAGCGAACCTTGGGAGGGCTACGAGAATGTCTCGGGGACCGAGATTGAGAGCGTCCACGAGATCGAGAGCGAGAGCGGGAATGAGAACGAGAACGAGAGGAGCTGTCGGAACGGGAACGGCTTCTTGACCTAAAGAAAGAGAAGGTCACCATTAACTGCATTCTCTCCGCTTTCAGCTCACCTCCGTGAAGATGCATAATAATGTGTTTCTTATAGAATAAAAGGTCAGACAACACTCACCTCTTCTTTGCTGCCTCAATGAGTTTGATTTTCCTGCCATTCATTTCTTTCCCTGACAATTTTTCAAGAGCATTTTTCAGATCACTGTAAGATGCAAATTCAACAACCCTGGAAAACAATGACACACACACCATCACACTTTCAAGCTGTGGCTTGTATTCCTGGTGAGTACTACACGCGGAGATCATCTGCTCACCCTTCATTAAGTTTGGGCCGATGTGCATCTGCAAATGTCACTTCTCCAGCCTGTCTCATGAAGTCCTTCAGGTCCTACACACGCAAACTCTAATCAGCTCGTGACATGAGCACAGGCTAATAAAAAGCAGGAGTAATACTTTAAAAGAGATATTTTTGAGAAGACTAAACAGGCTCTTGCAAATGATGATGAGTCCAAGAAACTCAGAGACAGTTTGGTCAACTCAATTGTTGTAAACTAGAGATGAGAGGTGTGCCTCCACTTAGTGGCAAACCGTTTTTGGCAGTTAATAGACTTGTGTGTGTTCCAGATTTGAGGTTCTTGAACCCACTCTTCATTGCAGCTAAAGAAAAATTTAAGACCACCTGCATAAACTGAACTGCAGTGGTGCCGCTTGGGCAGCAATTGGCACAGAGAGCCCCATTTTTGTGATCACGGGGCTCGGTGCCGGAATCGCCCCTGTCTCGGCACCCCACCTCAGCAAAGAGAGTGAACAGGGTGGAAGAGAGGAAACTACTACCTGAGAGTGAAACCCTGGGATAACAGCAGATTCTATCCACGGGCACCTGGTGGGAATTCACATCATCTCTCTCTCGATGAACACCAGAAGGGGTAAGGGAGAGGGAGAAATCGATCGACTGAAGCCCCTCAAATTAACGAACCACCGACACGCCACCAGCATCGACTCGCTCTTCCCTTTCACTCTGCCAACACAGTTTCCTCTCTCGAGCTCAGCCTCATGACAGGCGATTTGTGAGCGAACGTCGAGGCCATCGGCACCACTGCTGTGGCACGAGCGCTCACATGGCCAGCAGGCATCAACTAGGAGTGGGCCAGACTGGCTGACAGCACAGGTTCAACCCAGACACAGGGACCCAGAAGGGGTTAACTCCACCATAAGCGAGCTCTTCCACATGACACAACAGCCAGGCTGGCAAATAAAGGGGTGGAAAATTGGTTAACATTTTGGAAACAAGAAGAACAATTATCTGTCTTTTTCGATGTTTGTACTACTTGATCTAATCATTACTTGCATAAAATCTCATGAGAGCAAAACAAATAGTCACAATATTATATATTTTTAGCTTACTTAAATCATTAGTAGCACAAGTTTAATAGTTAAATGCCATAAACAATCCTGACAACTGTTGCAGTTCTGCAGTAAAGTCTAGTATGTATGTGAGAAAAATACAAGGTAATAATAACCTGCCAGCTGACTCGAGAAGATAAGTTCTCCACAATCAGACGATTTTCAGTGCGCACTGGAGGCGGATTTCGACTGAAAAAGAACAAAAAATGTAGAAATACATAGAGAGTTGGTTCAGTCTTTATTCCGGGGCTGATAACCGATGACAATTTGATGACAATTATTACCAATGCTCTCTTAATAGTTCTCTTTTTGTTTACCTGCGACCGCTCTGTGATCCTCGACCATAGCGATCTGAGAAGCGCCCCCCCGTCCACGTTCGGCCACGGCCACCCCGCAGGCGAACACGGGCATGCTCAATGGTCACTCTAAAATAGGGAAAACTCATTAATGTGGTTGCCGGTCAGTGAAAACAAGTGCAGAATCAATCCGAGACAACATTTCCCTAAATGCAGCGTGTTAGTGCAGAAAGGTCTACCTTTCATTACACAACTCTTTTCCATCGAGCTCATAAACCGCATCCTCAGCATCTCTCGGGTCATCAAACTCCTAAAAAACCAGGACCACAAAAGTATTTTAACACGACAGTAAAATCTGTGATTAGAATTTTAAAAGAGGATTTCTGTGACAAAAAAAAAAAAAAAATCAGAAAACCAAGTGTCTATATAAACCTTTGCTCAAATACAAATGAGCATTTAAATATTTAATTGAATCATTGAAATAATTAATTGCACAATCTAGTAATAACAGGTGAAAAGCATCCATTCCACAGGTGACTGACCACGAAGCCGAAGCCCTTTTTGAGGTCAATGTCTCGGATCCGGCCGTAGCCCTTGAAGAACCTCTCCACATCCTTCTCCCTGGCAGTGGGGCTCAGGCGCCCGATGAAAATACGACACCCACTCATGATCAACGATTTCGTCTAGGCTGCCTGTAAAACAAATGCGTTCTTACTTGACCTTGTGACATTTCTAACAGTGAAATAATGCTAAATGGAGACAGCACGTTGACCTACTTATTTTATTTATCTGCTAGCTTAACAACAATTTGGCCTAGCTTACATCTTTGCTTTCCCATTATGACTTTATGCAAACAGTAGAACACCACGGATATTTAACGGCTAAAAGTGCCTTTCATTGGGATGTGTTTTTTTTATTATCATTTACTTTTTTTTTGCAAAAGACATACCTTTTACTTTAAATGTTATGGTCTAAACAGCCGGTTGAGTCGATCTTCCGAGAACCAGGATGTGTCGTCACCGAGCGTCGCGAGGCAAAGTCACGTGACGACGTATTGAGTCACTGCGGTTCAGGAAGCGTCAAACTGGTTTGGAGCCCAGGGCTGGGTTTGTAATGTAAAAAAATAACACCGTTTCACTTCAAATACTCCCCAAATTGATCTCACTACTCAAAAATGAATTAATAATATTATTATCTTTCAAAGAAAAACTAGCAAAGCGTTTCAAGTAGCGTTGCATGAATCCATTTACGTGCTATGTTAATTATTGACCAGAAGGTGTCACTATATTTAACTATCAAATCGTTTATGTTCTTGGAAATTTCTCAAGCACACAAGTACACACACGTACACACGTTCACACACACACACACACACACACACACACACACACACACACACACACACACACACACACACACACACACACATACACACACACGCAACTGATCTGCTGACTTTAAAGTAAAAGTAAAACGAAACGAGATCATCCATGTAAATGTATGAGAGTAATGAAATTAAAGTAACTAATAATAAATATCCTTAAAAAAAAGTTTTTAGGTACACAACTTCAGTCATTTTACTTCATTACATTCAGTCACCAAAATAAATACTGAAAAAACAAGTGATTTATTTATTTTCCTTTTTATTTGCTTTTTTTTCCTCTCCATTTTTTTTTTTACTTTAACGTGTCGGCATATTCAACACAGGGATTTCCTTTAATTTTCAGTCCAAGTCTGACAGTTTAACTTCCCCTTTGTCAACATGTTACCAGTTTGGCAACACATCCCGTTTATTTTGCAGTTTGCTCCAGTTCCAGTTAACCGATGACTGAGACATGACTGAGACATGACTGAGACAAATAACGAAATCATCCAAAACTCCAAAAGAAGGTTTTTGGTTTTGCTGTTAAAGCCTGTTCTGGAATCGGGGAAATGTTTTACCTTGTGGCAACATTCATGATGATTTTATTCTCTGAAATTTACAGTGGTAAGTAAATTGAAGAGGGTTTTTTTATATGGTTTATTGTGTTTTTGTGGCAGATAATACAGCCGCTTGTTTTTGGTTTCATGGATTACTTTTTGGTAAATTCAGGCATTTTAAGACAGGAAGTTTGAAGAAAACAACACAGGATTTAAACATGCAGAACAGACCAAAATTCGTTGTTTTTGTTACAACATCAAATAGGTGCTGGCCACTTACAGGACAAGATTTTAATAAGAAATGTTTTTTGAACAAACTATCAGCAATTCTTTTAACTGCCATGTGCTGCCACTGTGAAATGATAATCAAGTATCAATATTTTCAGTAACTACAACTCACTAAAAGAGCTATTTGACTGGATATTTATGTAATCTGTAAAGTTCTGTGTAATTCTAAAATATCTAAAGCCAACGGTAATAGTCCAGCAGCTGTCCTAATGTTAGTATTCTAATGTTATTAATGATCTCCCTGGTTCTAACAAACAGATGCTGCATTTCCTACCCCACTAATGCCTTTTCTCTGGCATCTTATTGTGTTTGTAGAACATTTTTTCCTTATTGTTGTCTCTTGCAGGCCTCAGTGAGAGTCCCTGCGATGTTGTTCCTAAAGCTCTGTACGTCGAGGAGGGGTCCAGCGTCGAGATAATGTGTCAGTGTAGGGGGGGTGCACGGCAAAATCTTCTGGAGATTAAATGGTAAATTATTTGATGAAAGCCTTTCCAAAGCCATCAACTCCTCACACACCGTGCTCTCTCTGGCACACGTCACTGAGCCTGAGGTTATGGTGGAGTGCGGCACCTCAGACATGCAGCAGATTCTTGCAGGCGTGTTCATAAGGACATACAGTAAGAAATACCGTTAGTATTCATTAGCTGCTTTAGATGGTTGCGATGATCAATTTTCTGTTGTTTTTACAGCTAAGCCTACCCAGTTGTCATGCATGTTGACAACAGAAGATTTAGCAGGATGGTTAACCTGCAGCTGGAAGCATCAGAGCCATTCACTCCCAATCACCTACTCTGTTATATGGTGAGACCTCTACTGTGTGGGAATAAAGGTGTTTGGTTTTTTTTTTTTAACATATTAGTTGCAATACTTGTTTTTATTTATTTATTTTCAGTCTGTCGTGCACTACTGTGACTGAAATCTGCAGATCCAATCAGACAATGTGCAAGGGTAACTTCACCAGTTTGAATGAAGTGCGTCTTAAGGAACATTACAATATCACTGTGAGGGCAAAATCCACTTTCTGGGAAGTTTTTTCTGACCATTATGAGATTACACCATTAAAGATACGTAAGTAAAATCAATTTTTTAAAAAAAGACATACCTTTTACTTTTTTTGCTCATGCGTTATGCATTTTGCCTTTGGATGCCTCGTGATAATGACATTCCCTCAGTGAAGATGATCCGACCAGAGCTCAGTGTCACCGCCGTCTCTGACAGTCTGCTTGTTGAATGGAAGATCTTGTCACCCATTTCAGAGCATTTGTATCACTGTCAACTCAAACACAGCATGGTATGTCAGTGTGTTTGTCTGTCGCTTGTCAAACACATGGTGCAATCCCTGTGGGCAGGAAATGTCTGAAAACTGTAGCTGCCTTTGCCTGTATACTGAATACAAGTTTGACTGTTCTTGCATTACAGTTTTAAGGCACATATAACATCTTAAAACATATGTCTTTGTTTCCTTCCAGGCAAACCACGTCGACTCGCAGCAGGTAAGAATCTTTCATTTCCCCTATGTCCATGGCACGAAATCAAATCTCACATTTCATGTTCATTTATCCCTGCTTTGGCCAGTGGGTGATCAATAGGACTCTGAGGAACCAGAACAGAGCGGTAGAAACCATAGAAAAAGTAGAGTCCTGCAGAAACTACACCTTTGCGGTCCGCTGCGCTCTGCCAGAGGCTCCCTGGAGCAGCTGGAGCCAGGAAACAACAGTTCTAACTCAGCTAAATGGTAAAACTATTCAAAGCAAAAGGACCATAGATTTTAATAATCCAGATGTGTTGTTTCAAGTGTCTTTTTCCTCTTTAGAGGGTGATTTCAAACCACACCTGTGGAGGGAGTTATTGAGTTCAGTGGACAATGGAGTCAGAAAGGTCCTCGTCATGTGGAAGGTGGGGACTTTGTAATTCACCCACTGGGGACCTCTTTTCTAAGTGTTTCTGCACTTTGACCTCTGCAGGAGATCCCCTCGGCCTGCCGCGACACATTCACCTTCACCGTCACGCAGAGTCGCCACGGTGATCGTAGCAACAACGCAGGCTCTTTGTGTGGAGGTTCCGTTTGTGTCCTGACGCAAGACGCGCATAGAATAAAGCTCCGAATATTCCAGAATGGGACTGAGTTTGCCAACGACTCTGTTTACGTTCCAGCTGTTGGAGAGCGTGAGTAGGCGGCCTTTTGCTCGTAAATGGTTTGAGAACACTTCAGCCGGAGGCACGATTGTGGTTTGGTGCTGAGCTACTGACTTCTGACTCCACAGGCCTCCCTCAGGTCAGCGACATCCAGGCTTTAACCCAGGAGGGCACCATCCTGGTCAGCTGGAAGGCTCCGGATCAGCCGGTCACTGGATATATGATTGACTACACCCCCGACAGGCATCGCTACCACTGGAGAGAGACCAAACAAACCAATGTGATGCTGTTTGGTAAGCTGCTCTGAAACATAGCTGGGAGGAGGAAAGGATGCTTGTTCATCAGCTGGGAATGAATGGAATGGTCACCTCCTCCTCCTCCTCACAGGCCTTCTGGATAAGACACCATATGAGATTACAGTAACGCCCCTCTTTGACGACCAGACCGGGCACGGATCACAAGTCTGTCATATCTGCTCCAGAAGAGGAGGTAAATCATTATCCCGACAATGATCCCGGTGGTTTTGGTTGCTTATGTTTCCTGTTGTTCCTTTAGATCCAGGGAACATCACCATTGTCAATGTTCGGGCTAAGGACACGAGCGCCGCCGTGAGCTGGAAGGTGACGTCCCAGGAAGCCTGCAGCGGCATCGCTGTCAACTACACCCTCTTTTACAGACCCCACAATGAGGGACAACTCAGTGAGGCCACCACAGACGACTGATGTCTGAACCTGATCTGACATCTTTGCTTGAGTGACGCGTCTGCCGTGGGTCTCCTCCAGGTGTTACAGCAGAGGGCACGCATCACAGGCTCACTCTGAAAGCGCTCAAGCCAGAAACCCAGTACAGCGTCATGGTGGAGGCCACCGCTCCCACTGGAAGAAGTAGAAGCAATGAGAGCTTCTTCAAAACCAAAAAAATTGGTAAGGTGGTTCTATGGCTCCTGTGGAAAGTGCCAGGTCGCCGTGGATCCATGAGCCGATGTGCTCAAAACTGAGCAGAGCCCATCATTCTCCTCTATAACCTCAAGTCAGTGATGCAGTTGAGAAGTGTCCTACTGCACCGAGGGGTGTACTTTGTTAATTAGTAGGGTTTTTTAAAAATATTTGTGCAAATGTGTGTAGGGGGAGTTTATGGATGCATTTCTAATGTTTCCTCATGTTTCTTTGTGTATTGTTTTTTCTCTCTCTCTCTTTTTTGACAGATTCAACAATGCTGATTAGCTCTGGGTTGGTCTCCACAGTCCTTGTCATCATTATTGGATTGTGCTGTGCAGTTTGGTATTCTACTCTTTCTTTATCTGCAGCAATGTGATGTGTAACCTGGACACTTGACTGCTCTGCACCTCCCATATGCTATGTAATTGATTAATTGATTTTTAGGTGGATAAAATACAGAATGAAGCCTTTACCAAACCCTGGCAGCAGTTCTGTGGCAGCATGGTCATCAACATATGAAATAGTGAGTAGACACACACACATTTCATCAGCCAGCAGAAGAAAAATGAAAAGGAACCAATACAGTAATATAATAAAATATAAGATGACATTGTTCCAAATAGGAGAAAACAACACCCACACTCTATATACACATTTGTCATCAATTTACAAGTTTGTTATAATCCTAGGATATTAAGAAAAGGACATGTTCTGTCTAATAGATGAAACCAGGTGCACATTGTCTGATGTGTGAACGTAACCAAACATTTGCTCTTTTTATTTTGTCTGCATGATGACCTATGGATACTCAGAGTCCACAGGGCACACGTCCCCTCCTGCTGTTCCACACTCCATCCGAGAGCGTCTGTGACAGAGTTTACACAGACGATGCAGACAGAGGAGGCACCTCTATAGAGGACACAGGCTGCAGCGATGACGACGGGAGTGAGCAGACAGAGGAGACCTCTGACCACGTTGTAGTCAGATCCTACAGACAGCTAGTGAGCCCTGTGCAGACACAGAATGCACCGTCTTCTGGTGAAACTTCTAACCTGCTTGTGTCAGAGCAGCGTCCTCACAGCCCGTATTGCAGCCAGAGTCCTATGAAAGCTTCTGTTCACTGGGTAAACAAGCAATATATGCATGTTCCATTCAACACGAGGGAAAAGCAGCCATCACAAACTGTTTATGTTACTCTGGACAGCTATGAACAAGGACAGGATGAGTCGAAACAAACCAAAAGCTGTATCAAGATCATTCAGATGGGAGAATAGAAGCGTTTTTCAAGCTCTGTCATTCATTCATTCATTCCCACCCGCTTTATACCCTGTGGTGTTGCAGGGGTCTGCTGGTGCCTATAGCTTTGTCATTTGTTGTAACAAATATTGCTTGTTAGGCATTTGTGCTTTTATAGCCATGTGTCCAATTACTGGTGCTAAAAAAGGAAAATGCTTTTGTTACTTCTAATTTTAAATTTTTCACAAAGACATATAATCCATGTAAAAATGTCTCTTCCAACTGACTAGTTTTAGTCTAATGATGGTGTAAAGCAGATAATACACGTTATTCCTCCAGTGCAACCTGTAAATATTTGCTGTTTGATCCTGTTTTTGTGCCTCTCTGGTAATTCCTGAATCAAGATGGTAATCCAGAACATCGCCAGAATTGATTTATCTATTCTTTGGCCTATTGCCTCCTGAGAATGTCAATAAAATTCATGCCTTTTTCCCCACAATTTTTGCAAATAAACAGATAAAAGTAATAAAATATCCTTCTCTGTGGAGATTATAAATGTATGTGTTTGTTGTGTATATTTACTCATTTTGATGTAGAAAGTTTGGCGTGTCTTTCCTCATATTTCCCAGTAGGTGGCACTATCACACAGTTTTTCGTCTGAACGACATCTATTAACAAGAAGAAAAGCTAGTTTGCCAGTTAGCTCTGTAGCTAAAGCTAGCTAGCACATTTACCTGTTTATTGGTGTTGTGGCAGCATTGCTAGTAACAAAATTAAAAAAAAAAAACCCTTACAATAATTGTGGTAGTTTTGTGGTGCTAATATTTAGTAAGTCGGACAGCAACTGCAAATTTCTGGCACTCTACCAGAATGTTGAACGAGTTTAAATTGGATATATCTTTCTTACATAGGAGCTAAAGGACCCAGAGTCTCGACCGCCTTTTAGAAGGACCATCTAGCCACAGACTAGGTATTTATATTTGTTACACCAAAACATTCCTTGGACATGTCACACAACCGGACCCCCACCTCGATGGCGGAACTGTCCCAGACGAGGACAACTCGTGGAAGGTAAAAGAAAAGCAAACACCGTTCAGCCATTATTAAACTGCATTAGTGTTGTTGCTACGTGCTCGAACACAACCTGTCGTAGTGCTGTATTCATAAGCATCAAAGTATTTTCTAGTATAAGATGAATGACAGTAACAAGCTAGAATGCGAACATTTGATAAATCTGTGTATTTTTATATGGCTAGCAGATAAAATGGCTGCATTTAAACTGTAGCTTGTTTAGCTAACTTAACATTTGTTGCTAACTAGCTTTGAAACAACATTATTCTACCTCTCACAGACATTGATGCCGTTTTCCTCCGAATCTAACAAACTTAGTAGGTTTTCCACATATAGAAAACTATAACAAGGTTTAAATCGCTTTATATTTATAAGTAGATGTGTTTTTCTTCCTGTTTCAACCTGAGGGAGGTGAGGCTAGCCATACTGTTACAGCGTCACGTGTCAAAACATACCGGCCTTCTCACACTTTTTTCCAACAGCGAAAGTCTGAATTTGATTCACTTTCTTTTTATCCACATATATGCAACCATATGAAGTGCAATTATCTAATTTTGCCAGTTCAAGAAAATTCCCTGTAATCTAAGGGTTTAATAAGACAGCGATTGGCATCGTTTACCACTTTCTTTGACTTGTACAGGCGTTCAGAATTCTACAACATAATAAATTGATGTGGTTCATAATAATAAAGTGCTGAATAGATATATAGAAAAAATACAGTGGAACTATTAACCTTTAGGACATTATATTAACTTTTTTGAATACGCCAAAATTTTTTATTTTGCCTTGATTGGTTTTCAGACATAACAACATTCACCTTTAAATTACTAATCAGAGTGGATGTATGGTGTTGTGTATAAACATTAACTAAACACCATTTAATTTTTCTTTAAAGGTAAATTTCTACCGATGAAAACGATGTTGGGCCCCAGATATGACGATCAGGTTGCAGCAGAGAACAGATTTCACCCCAGCATGCTTTCCAACCTCCTGAAAAGCTTAAAGGTTAGTGACACTGTCGAAACTGAAGTTCAAGGTGACATTTTAAGTAGAAAAGCCTCCACCTCACCGTGTCTTTTGTCTTTGTCTGATGAATGTAGGTGAAAATGTGCTTGCTTGTGGATTTGACGAACACTACGCGCTTTTATGACAGCAAAGACATCGAAAAAGAAGGCATCAAATACGTGAAGCTTCAGTGTAAAGGGTACATTTACAGTGGCATTTCAAGGTGCATAGACCATTTGAATGTCTTCCAATAGCAGTGCCATCTGTTGTTTTAGCCATGGCGAGTGTCCTTCCAAAGATACAACCGCAATGTTCATCAAACTCTGTGAAAACTTCATCGAGCGGAATCCCACAGATTTGATAGGTAAGTCTCTTTTTATTTTTCAGCCATGGTTCATCTGTGGATGTGTTAAATGAGTAACTTGACGTTTTGCCCTCATTTTTGAAAGATGCATATTCATTTGTCACTTACAATTGGGTTAGCAGAATCCATAAACGCTGTAGAAAGAGCATTTTCTGGAATCCTTTTAGTGTTCTGATTAACACGCTTTCGTCTTTTCATCAGCGGCATGTCTGGTGTCCAGCAGAGGGTAGGCTTTCCTTAAAATTGGACCAGTAAAATGGAAGCGCGTGTCCTTTTAATTCACAAAGACGTTTTGTCGTCCCAATGTCACGCACCATCTGTGAAATGAGCATGTCAAAGTTTTTAGCAACTAAATATCAAAGTAAACCTAGTAATTCAAATGGCTTTTGATCAGATCCCAGTATATTGTTTTATAACTGTGTGTTGTGTGGGAGTTGTGAAAAACGAACACACCTCTCACCAAATGTAGATGTAGATGATTCCAAGGTGAAAGGATGAAAGCAGACATCAGGCCTAAACCGTGGCAAAATCGCCTTGGGCTGAATCCTAATTCTCATTTTTACCCCTTCTAGGGTAAAGGGTGAAAATGGGATTGACGCTTGGTTTCAATATAGTCCTAGAGAGCGTCTCAGAACTGCTATGCCCTGTTATGATCCCTTTTCTTTGGAAGAATAGCCCACTTTGATATTTGTGCCTGATGGCCGTTCAGCGGGTGGGCTGGTTTGAAGTTGCAGTTTCAGTCTGGTGGCAGCAGGGCGCTCTCTCGTACTCCACTCCAGCATCTCCACATCCTGTCCAGAGCTGTTCCCGCTCACCACCGGCAGCCTGGTTTGAGTATCAAAGCGCTCTAACATCACAGCAGACTGTGAATGTCATCTGAGCTGCATCCTGTCTTCAGCCAGCTGGTAATTAGATTTTGTTCTCTCTGTGGAACCTGTGTCCAAATTAGCCAGTTGGGCTGGTAAAACTAGACACCCCTTCATCCTCTGGTAAAATTCAGCTGCATTTGCTTTAGTGTTGCCACGCAAACCTCCATTTTTGTCACATTTACCTGCTGTTCCTACAACTTTACTCACGTTTCAGAACAATTTATTCACCCTTTAGATTGCTTAGAGGGCTCACAGAAGCCTGATGTGATTAGTATGAGGAGAAAAGAACACACTGCCCCTGGAAATGTGCAGAAACACACTCACGTCTGCGTGTAGTTGCAGCACGCGTCCATCATGAGGCTACCTGGTTAAATACAACCTGTGGAGATTATTATTGTGCATTTTCCCGTTTTAACAGCTCCTTTTTGACTCGCTGTCTCTGTCTCAAAGGTGTTCACTGCACGCATGGCTTCAACCGAACAGGCTTCCTGATATGTGCATACCTAGTGGAGAAAATGGACTGGAGGTATTGATCCGTCACGCTGCATCACTTTCTTCACTTCACCAAAACCATTACCCCCGGACACCACACATGGTCTCAGCATGTCCAGGGAGGGCTGCTGGTGGGCGACACGTTTAGCCAAAGATCTCGCAGCAGTCTGAGAAAGAATCCCTCACAGCTGCAGACGCGAAGGTCCAACCAGCCCTCCCACCACCTACACCATCCTGTTCTATTTTCAGACGATTTGACATCACTCATGCTGTTTCATCTGTTTCTTAGTAGATCGATGTCCAATACCTTTTGTTGCGCTGACCTGCTGTTATTGTATATATATTTTGGTATTTCTAAGATTGATAAAATACCAAAAAATAGCCTCATCTGTTTTCTTGGCGCAAAGTGGCTTTTTTTTTGTCTCCTTTTCTCTTTTGACCCAGACCCTGAAATCTATAGATGGGCTTTAGATTTTGTTGTAAGATTAAATTGATCCCCTGACTATGAGTTTAGTCTGCCAAGGCTGATATGTGTTTTGCTTGTGTTAATCCGATTTTTAGCAAAACATCCTGAAAATTGATGCCTGGATTTCAGTGAAATCTCCAGGAAATGTTGACCACTGGAAAATGAAGTGATGTTTACTTTTTTGGTGTTCCGGGTTACGAGACAAATAATTAAACAAATACATTAACAGACAAACTCACGTTCAATTAGAATATTAGATTTGAGCGTAAATCCCAATATGTGGCCAAATGACCTGACTGGCGGCCGTCTGCTCTCTCGGAATGCTTTTGTAGTTGTTAATGTCCCTGTTGTTGCCTGGTATTAGTCATTAAATCATCACAAGCTTTTTTCCACATCTCTTTGTGATTATTTCTGCCATTAGCATCGAGGCAGCTGTGGCGGCTTTCAGCCAGGCCCGGGCTCCAGGGATCTACAAGGGAGACTACCTCAGAGAGCTTTTCAGTCGTTACGGCGACGTGGAGGACATGCCTCCTCCTCCCGATCTCCCTAAATGGTGCTTCGAGGATGAAGACCTCAGCGAAGTGGACGACGACGGAAACAGCGTGAGCCAGGAGTCAGGACCCAGCTCCTCCGGGGCTGCACCTGGCAGGCGCAAGAAGGAGAAGCTAAAACTGGTGAGCTTCCAGCAAACAAGCAATAACGAGCGGGTAGCCTCTCTAGAGAGTACATCAAAATATTATCAATTATTATATTTTCATTATTGTCAAACTATTATTGAATATTCTATTCTTGTGCGTGTGGGGAGCGACTAAAGGTCACTTTTGATTTTTCACAGTTTTAGATGGGAGCAGCTCTGATTGCTACATTTTTCTCTCTCAATGGTACAGACTCATGCTTGAATAATCTGTTGTAGTCTGACTTTTGGTTGTCTCGAAGTTGAATTTTAAAGTTTGGTTACAAAGATTGAAAACAAAGGGTGAAGCAAAGAGTTTCAAGCCTACATAGTTTAGCTCTATAATGAATGGCGTTTGTCACTTTTAGGTTCATAGGTCAAAACTAAAAAACAGTTCAATATTAATGTCTTTTGTTTCGTTTTATTTTGTCCTCTAGTGAAGCGATGGATTGAAGTGCCAGAGCTCAGTGACTCTGTGGTTCGCCAGGCTGTTTCCTCGCCTTTACACTATGGGATGGTTTTAGAGGCAAATTGCCTTCTGATTTAGTGGCTGGGCTCCTTATTGTCTTAGAAATGACCTGTGCAGCTATTTTTGATTTACATTTTGAAATAAATAAAGACAATATTAAAAGAGGTAAAACAGTAAATGTTACCACGATCCGATTGGCTTGTTTACACTCTTCCGTTTAGGGGATAAAAAAGATTTTTTTGGAGCCGAGTGTGTCTCATGTTGTTGTAATTACACGGTTTGTCCTCGATATCAAATTGAATCTACAGTCTGGTGCTCTTCCAGGGGTGGATGGCAGAATTGAAAGAAAATAGTCCTCAAGGTTATGGTATTGTAACACCTTTGTCAAAGGCACCACGGATTGGCATCAGATGTTCTGTGGACTGATAAATTGATAAAAAAAAAAGGCCCTTTGACCTGAAATCGAGTTACCTGCTGGTAGGTTTATAATCTTATATATTAGCACCACATGTAGTTTGATGAAAGATTAAGCGATCGCATTTCATCAGTCATCAGTGTTGAGGTTCGTGCACTGAGCAGACTCCACGGTCTGAGGAGAGTCATTTGAAATCCACCAGTGGGAAGTGAAGCAGAGTAGTGGGGTGAATAAGAGGTCGTTGAGGCAGAGAGCTCACAGGAACATCTGCAGGTGTTCTTCCTACCTGTTGTCTCTTCACACAGGGACTCAAAGACAACAAAGCGTCTGTTTGGAAATCAGCAGCTTTATTTTTCTGCCTCACACATGGGAGTGGGCTTCTTTAACCCCAGTCCAAGTGTCCACCCTTCTGTTTTTCCCCCCCAGGGAGCTATATTCCTTGAAGGCATCAGCGTGAATGGCGTCACACAGGTCACAACACAACCCAAACTTGAAGAAATCCAGCGGAAATGTCAAGAGATGTCCGAGTGGGACAGGTAGGAGCCTCCCTTCAGCCTCCTCTTCATCACTCTGGAGAGCTGTGCATTTTCATGGAGTGTGTGGGTGTGTTTTACTGTTTGAAGTGACTCATGCCTCTTTTTCTTTTTTTTTCAATGTCTTGACATCTTCGGCTAAACCCCAGAATAGATTATTCTTTTCTGGGAGAGACGTGCGACCGTGGCGGTGCTATTGCGGCTTAAAAACAGGGCGGAGATGAAGACGGTACAGGAGAGAAAAATACCTCTATGACGTAGCCAAGTGCTTGACCTTTCAAACTCACTCATCTTTTGAAGTTTCTGCCTCTGAGCGGCGGAGGTTAGGATGGTTAACCTAATAAACGGCTCTTTCCGCTTCTGAAATAGGATGAAGCTGTGAACTCCTGAGATATAACAGTTTGGTTTCATTAACGGTTTAAAGATGATTGCACACCCTGTCCGCCCACGCCCCTTTTTTTTTTTCTTTTTTGAGCGCATTGTTACTCTGACTTCCACCCATGATTAGGGTCTTCTCCTGTGTTTCTTGTTGTTGCAGGTCGGGTTTTCCTGGTGCTCAGCCCGTATCCATGGACCAACAAAATATCACTTTTCTCAAACATAACCCATACAAAGTCAGCTGGAAGGCCGATGGAACACGGTGGGTCTTTTGCCTACGCTTTTTAACACAAGGCGTGTCTTTCTTTGTGTGTCAGAGCGTTTCACAGAGAGGTTAGGAACCATTAAGACCTGTGTAATGGTTCCTGGTCATGCTGCCGTAGAAATATGGAGCAGGGTGGCACCATGTAACCAAAAGAATGACTTTGTGGAAACCATTTATCTTACTTTCACCATTTATGATAAATGATCCAGCCGTTGTTTCAAAGCCTGTTTCCCGAAAAACCTATTCAGTAGTAAAAATGAGTTTCGGGTATTCCAGTAGTGAGACAATGTGACTCCCACCGGTGCAAATGCTCTTGTGAATATTTAATGACTGCATATTGGTACTTTAATTTCCTGTAAGACTGGGAGGAAAACAACAGAGTGCAAATTTGGCCAACATAGCTGGTGCATTTATGTGCTGTCTACCTTTGCAAATGCCAGTACTTTAAAGTTTCCTTCTCTAGTTAATGCAGAGACTAACCTGACACTAAGCTCTTCCTCTGCAGCCCTCAGCTTCCTCCCAGAGCTACTTTATGGTTGCTGTCATGAGAATTACAGAGAGAGCTAATGTTTATTATTGTTGTTATTAGGAGGAGTTAATATACCAGGGATTATATATTTTTTTGGTTTGTGTTCATGAAGCAATAAAAGATTTCATTAGAGTAGTTTGTGGAGGATGTCTTTGTTGAGACAAAATAAATCCGTAGACAGGTGGAACTGTACTAATGTTTTCAGCATGTGAGCCTCTATGTGGTCCAAATGCCAATAAGTTCTCAGTTGAAGCGTCCTTGTTGTCTCGGTGAGGAGATTTTTTTCATGTGCAATCGGCTTTACCTTAGCCAGCATGTAATGTTTTTTGAGTTTAAAGCATGGGGTTGAAAGCATTGATCTACACTGACACGAGGACCAAATAAATGTTTTATTATTCCTGTCATGAGCGTTTCAAGGCCAGCAGCCTACCAGAGCGGTTCCACTGTTAATCACTGGTGCTTGGGCCCAATTCCTCCTGAAAGCACTATGATTTTGATAAAGAGAATATGGGATGAATTATCCAGATTTAATTTATATGGTTTGCTTTCGGCCTTTCAGATAAGATTTATGAGCTTGGAGCCTTCAGCATTTTCAGCAAGATTTACTAATCCCAATGTTTCTTCTGTTATCCCAATTTGTCATTCCAAACACACATTTCAGAGAACACAGAAACACCTTCCTTCCGGTGGCCTTTTAAGAACTGAAATGGAATTTTAATGGAAAATTTGTCTCCTTAAGGCAGTCGGAGACTGTGTTTTTTCCCCCCTCCTTGCCTGTGGTTCTACATTAAAAAAACATGTCACGTTTCAGCCCTGCACCCTGCTCCCTTCTATTGTAATGCAAGTCAGTTTTACTCGCTAAATGGGTAAATTGGTCTTAAAATACCTCTCATGTCTTCAGTAAAGAGGGAAAAATGGTTAGATGCTTTACCTTGAGACAACAGCTAATTTTTTAAATTCAGTATTTCATGAAGGGTTCCTATCAACTTTTCTTTGTTTTACCAAACAGTGCACAATTTCTTACAAATAAAATTACTTCCTAATACCACAGGGCACAACCCCCCCCCGTTCTTACCTAACCCACTGAGTTAGTCTGGTGTTTTTTCCCTTTGAAAGAGGACAGCAAAATTGCCTGTGTAAACATACCTGCGCAGAGATTGGAAGGTCCTCACTTTTTGTTTTGGTAAAACTTTGTTTTTGGCTCATTCGCTTTTGCCTGAGAATGAGAGTGAAATACTACCATTGGGACTATGAATGTTGTTGCTGTGTCTCCAGAAGATCTGCCTTAAGAAAAAAAGAAAATTTTGGTTTTCCTCTTTAAATTCCATCCATCGCTTCAATTAGGCATTCAGAATCCCGCTAGGGTGAAGAACATTCTGGCTGAAATTGCTTCAGGGCTCAAGTATAAAAAAAGAGCAAAATAAAGCACAGATGAGTTTGGTGAGGGTTGCTCTCATTTTCAGGTTATAAATACAGGAAAAAGCGCATACTTGAGAATAGATTGAAAAGGGTGGTGGAGCTTTGCAGAGCATGCACATCTTGGTGGATAAAGGTCTACATTTCTCTGCAAATTAGCTTATTTGCAAAGCTAATTGCTCACATGAGCTTCTTATAGTGTCATTTCAAATTCATCAAATGGCCGAAGGAGCCTGCTTCTCTCCGTGTAAGAATATGCTCCACAGCATCGGAGAATTGATCTTTCTGCTTTTGTCTTTGTCTCTGCTAATGACTGGAAAAGCTGCTGGATCAGAGCTCCTCTGGAGCTCATCTGCTCTCAGTCCTGCTGCAGGTCCAGGCTGCACAGAAGCAGCGTGTTCCTCATTAGGGATGAAGTGCTTGGGGACTGGCCATCAGGGTTCCGCCTCAAACTTGAGGCTCACAGCATCAACCACAGGATTGGAACAGCGTGCTTGGAACGGGGCGGCAGGGATGCGCCTTTGTGTGGAGGAAGGAGGGCATGCGTTATAGATTTTAGGACACATTAAAGAAAAGGTGTCTGACTTGAGTGAGAAAAGAGATGAAATCGGTTGGATGAGGAGGGAGCACGGTTGCCTGTTACACTACAGTAATTGCAGTCTCGGACTAACCTAGCACATACGTGACAGTGCTGGCTGTGGATAACTGACCAATTAGATATCAGAGAAGTACTTCTCCTAGCATTAGACATGTCCTCGTTTCAAGGACATGATGCCCTTTCTACCTGTTTGATTGCCCCCTTCCCTTTCTTTGATAGAGGAGCACAAAAGGCTCTCCCAGCTGTGGAAATCATTACAGAGCTTACTATGAAAAAGCATTTCCTGTGAACAAGGCTTTCTTTGTGCCCACTCCCATGCAAAATATGTTTCCCCCCACCCCCATTTTCCCACCTCCTTCATACTTTTTGTAGTTCCCTGCAGATACATTTGAGACTTTAAGACCCAAATCTTCAAAAACACCTACGTGCAAACACAGGCTGCACATTATGTGCAGACATCTTCGACACTTGCAGGTTGTATTTTACAAATGCAAATGAATTCAAAGCAGCATTATTTCAAATGATGTGGTTCACGCCGTGTCGTTATCCGTGTTCACTTGGAGGGAGCGCAGTGTCTGATCTCCTGGCTACCATGCAAGCATTATGTCCAGCGTTTCACTCTCTTACTCCTTTTATGTGAAAATGATCTCTGATTAACTGAAAGGAGCGCCAGCTTCCTACGCTTCCATGCCTGGAGGAACAACAAGCCCTGTTTTTGTCCAGCTGATGGTTTTCTTCTCCTTCTCTCCTCTCTCTCTCATCTTCCATGTTGACATTGAAAGCAGTGGTTTTATTCCCCCCAAAACACAAATTTGCCCTCTCAACAAAGCTCCTTTGTTCTTGTACAATTTTTCACAGTTTGTTCAGCGAGAGGCTATCAATCCGATGTATCAACAGTGAAAACAAGTTGCGAGTGTATAACACAATTATGGTTTTAGAGCTCATTCTTGTCAGCTGGAGTATTATTCTCCACCCTGCATCAGATTTGGGCTTCTGCCAGTCTCTCTGTTTGAACCAGCTGGTATTGATGGCACTTGTGTTGCACTGAATCCTTTTGTGATGATGGCAGAGGAATGAAGCAGATTTGACAAAAGCATCATGTGTGTCAGGGAAGTCATCCCGCATTAGCCTTGGTTTAACCACACACACACACACACACACAGAGTTTAGCCACTCTGAGGAACTAAAAGTGTTGTTCATTCACACAAGATTTCATCTTTCAAAGATGAGATGGTAACACTTAGCCTTTGGATTTCATTAGTTCTCTTTTATTGCTTTTTGGTTTGCTTTGTTTGCTGGTTTGGTTTTAGAGAGCAGAACAAGCAGCCCACAGTTGGTTACAGGACGCTTTATAAACGTTGTATTATGTAAATTACGTTGTATATTGACCTACACTATAATTCAGAGGATTATGCAGGAAGGACAGAAATGACTGAAGCACATGGTGACAGATAAGGTTTTTGAAAAGCCATGTAAATGAAGTGTGTAAATAATGGCATTCGGATGAAGATACTGTATTAGTGAGTGCTTTCTGTTGTCAAACTTCAGGCCTGTCTTGGAGGACAGCGGCACCCGTCTTGTTGGGTGTGGCCCATCTGTTCTCTTTTCTCTGGTAACCAACAGAAGGGAGGATCAGGGATTTTGCCTTTTTTGTTGCCCTGCTGCTGAAATCACGCAGGAGGCCTGCCAGCTCAGTGATCGGCAGACTTTGTTGATCAAACAGTGAACATTTGGTGCAGACACTGGACTGTTTTGTGTTTCAGGATGAGTGTATTTTGCCACCCCCTGCTTTTTTTCTGTGTGTGTGTGTTTTAATTCAATTAGTCATTTCTTTCATTTTACCTGGAATAAACAAAAACTGATCCGACACACTTCATTTGGCAGTTGTTAGGTTTAAAAAAAATGGCAAAATGTTTCCAACATTGGAAAGATTTTAAATCAGGGCAACAATGGAGAGCAGGATGATTTCTTATTACTATTCAAAATGTACAATAAAATGACCCGTAGGTGTGTTTTTTCTTTTAGTGCATTTATTGATCTGCTTTGACTTGTGTATTGTAGACCACTGACACCGTCATGGAAAACGTCATAAATATGCATTTAAAAGAGGACATTTTCACTTTAAGTTCAAGACTTTTGTTTTGGTAAAAGTTGGCTTGGTTATTCATACTAGTTATTTTTGGTCTTGTACCTGCATCTATCACCATGGTAGCCTTTTATTCTAAGAAAAAAACGCAAGAGTGTTTAATTTTTCTTTTTTGCTTCAGGCAATTCGGTCTTCTGAGGAATTAATGAGCAATTATGGGAGAAAAATTAAGGTCTTTACAAGGTGATTGAAGTAAATGAGCCTGTCAACAACACTTTTAATACATTATTTTTTTTATTTCAATTTGATGGAATTTTAAAAATCTCTGCTTAATGGATGCAGTTTCAGATATTTAGAGAAAACAATGGTTGTATATTAAAGCAGATATTAAAACCTTTAAAAATGAGCTGTGCTGCTGTAGAGTACCCTGTAAAATCTCACTTTTTCTTTTTTTTTTCTTTCGCAGGTACATGATGCTGATTGATGGAAAAAACGAAGTATTCATGGTCGACAGAGACAACTCGGTCTTCCACATAGCCAAACTTGAATTTCCTTTCCGGAAAGACCCGAGCATCCATTTAGCAAACACCCTGTTGGATGGGGTGAGCTACTTGTATTTGCTATCTCTTTTGGAAACTGCATGCTTTTCTACTTTTTATGAGTTTTGCTCATTTTTTTGCCCATCTTCACATGGCTCCCATGTTTCTTCTCTTATTTATTTATTCTCCATCTGCTCTATAGAGTTGAACAGGTTTTAGAGCCATTGCCTGAGTTAATCCGCAGTCGATTTCTGGCTTCCTTTAGTCGTGTCATCTGCTAATCTATCCTTGCAATGGCCCAGGATGCCTGGCAAGGACAGCCCCTTGAAATCACCTAATGTTTTTGCTCCACAGCCTCCCACAAACAGCTCGGACATTAAATTACCTCACACCTGACCATCTAGTATTTGCTGTGTAATGGTGTGTGCTGCAGTGTTTGGAGCAGCTTGGGAAGAGTAAAAAACGTAACGTAAATTCTGAAAAGTATGCATCTAGATTTTTTTATTGCTAAGTTGATCTGCTGCTTTTACAGACTCTAATGCAACTAACACGTGGTATGAGCACAATGGCACCGTGGTGGTGTATGATGCTGTGCAAACTACATTTAGAAGCCTAATATAACTCTATAATGCTCACATGAGGAAAGTAATCTTGTTATATTGCACAATCTGTGCCTAGGAGGTCTGTAATGCATGCCCCTGGACACATTCATGCAGCAATAGAGCCACATTTACATTTAAAACATCTGACCTTTAATTTCCTCTGGAGAATGATCAGAAAGCACGAAGTCATTTACAATGTTCACTCCCCAGTTCAGCCACAAGCATATTTAGTCCACAGCCCACTTTGCGTTTTGTCATGTCATGAAAAATGTCAGTAAAAAGCTCAAATAGGATTGAGCTTGGCAACATTCTAGATCAGGCATGGGCAAACTACGGCCCGGGAGGCCACATGCGGCCCGTTAAACGTTTTAATCCGGCCCGCCGAACTTGAAAAAATTAACAGTAACAGAAAAAATGAACAGTAACAGACAGTAATTTAAAAAAAGGCACATTTTATTCATTTGATTTTCGAGTGTTTTGAGACTCATTCCAAAGTCAGATATTTTGTTGTCATGCTTTTCTTCATTTTCATTTGAAATTAAATCACATGTTTTCTCCATATCCCAAGATGTGTATTTTTTCTCCAATCGGGTGGGGTACCAAAGCACTCCATCCATCTGCTCCTGCTCCGGCCCCTTTGTCAAATGTTAGAACCCATTGTGGCCCACGAATCAAAAAGTTTGCCCACCCCTGTTCTAGATGGATGGCACAGCACATTTCTAGAAAAGGAGACCAAGGGGCCACATTGGAAATGAAATAAATCAATAATCCATCATCTGTCCTCTAGCCACTTTTTCCCCAGAGGGGTCACCTTAAAGCAATGGTGGTACATAATATGCATTTCAGCATTTCTGATTTGTTGGTCTTACCCTCAGACAGATTTATTCTAATTAAGGTCAAATGTGTTTATCTTGCATAACATCAGTTCATAAACACATTTCATACATTTTGATAACTGAGTTTCTGTCTTTGTTTTTCAGAACTGATTTAACTGGCAGCATGATCTTTTCAGTCCTGAAAGTATTGTTCTTTTGCTCTAGACTAGAGCATATTTTTGTGGTGTCTGTCAGATCCCATTTTTACCATGAGTTACAAAGATACAGCATAGGTCTAAATATTTTATGAGTGGAAACAGTATGAAGAGAGGTATCTTAGTGTAGAGCATTATTTGCACCCTAACTTTTATAAGCGCCACAGGAGTGTCAGGAATGTTTGCACCCTGCCGTCGCTACAGTCCTGATTGGGTAATGTTTCTGTAAAAATTAATCACGCCTGTTGGGTGTCCTAAACTATCACTGCACCTGACTCCCAAATTGCATCTTGCATAATGGATGCATAGGGCTATTTCTGCTTCATGTCCAACACCCACGGACCCCAGCGCACACACTTCCCTCCTAATTCTTTGCTGTTCTCCCCATTGCTGCAGGCAGCTCCTTCTGAACATTTGATTCTCTTGAGACCAGTCAGCCTTTTTTATCTAGCTGTGTAGCAACTTTCAAGGAACACAGTTTTGGTCTGTGTGCTCTGACATTTACGCTCCCTAGATTATAGATTGAAGAGATTCTCCCCTCCATTCTGTCCATCATTTCATCTATGTGACTGTGATATTTTTTACCATTTCCTCTCAACCATTTCCTGTTTTTTCTTTAGGAGATGATCATCGACAAGGTGAATGATCAGCCTGTCCCACGCTACTTGATATACGACATCGTTAAATTCAACGTGAGTAAAGAGTGTATGGTCTCTCTCCAGCCTGTCCTTTTGACATAATTTACTGTATATTAAATCAACGCCATAGTGAACCAGGTCGCAGTCTGGTTACACTCACTCAGCATTGATTTACAACAAAGACATTGGAAGTTTTAAAATTCAGTCCAGATTTGTATCCATTTATCACCAAAACAGCACTAGCTGTAAGTTGTTTAAAAAAAACATTATCACAGAATGTTGTTTATTGACAAATCTTTAAACCACATTTATGCTTGAGTCCTTCCAAGACTGAACTAAATCATGTTCAGCCACAGTGTTTACTCTGCCTCTGTAGAAATGGCAGAGGAACGACAGCCATCGTCAACATAAATGCAAGAGGAAAAGAAAGTAAACTGCTGACATACTGTGATTGGGACCAGTTGCATCTGACCCATGTGTAATTTTAATGAAAATATTACCATAAGGTGACTTGGTAGATCACTTCTTTTTCTCAGTGCTTTCTTCTCAGTCGTTGGTCACTCTGATGAGTATTTTTCCCAGCAACACAGTTTGAAGCTCACGTTAGCTTCAAGTTTGAAGTTAATGTTTTAAGCCTTTTAACTAGTAAACTTTTACACAGCGCATCTGTAAATGAAGCTACAACTAGGCCTAGAATGTGTTTTTGGTAAGTGTTGAGTTTCCAAAGATATTTAGTTTCTTTTTTTGCTTTATTTTCATCATTAGTCAGAACATAATCACAGACAAGCAGGTCAGTAAATCTCCAGTGATTTCCCAGTGATTGATTGTAGTGGATCATTATTAGACCTTTTTCTCGGAGTGTGTTCAACCAAGCCTCCCTCCTTAGACATTAGATGGAGGTAAGTGACAACACACCAGGAGGTAAAAACACACGTTCTGCCAGACCCAAGCCTAATTAAGTTTCCAAATCAGGTAAATTAACCAATTTAGCTGAACAGCTGCCTGGAAGTACTACCCTCTGTCTTGAGCTTTTTCTTTTTTTTTGGTTGAGTTATTTTACATTTATTCTTGTCTTATTTGATCAGATTGGGTCTTAACATAAAGGAGTATTTTGGTTACTAAAAGCATATACGTGTGCCTTACAGGCATTAGGTCCCTGCATTTCAAGGGAGACGTTTGACTGCTGGTGTAGTTTGTAGCTCCCGACATTCAACAACACGCCAACACTCGTTCTCCCAGCAGCTGGCTGTCAACATGTACATGTGAAACACTCGGCAGACTACATTATTGATGTCTTCAGTACTACATGTAGTAACAGTGCCACACCTGCGTCTTAATTTTGAATTAAAGTTGAGTTCCTCTTTAAAGAAGGAGGAGTGTGACAGCTTTTCTCACTTGTGCTATAGATGCTGGTGCCTGCTGGTGTTAATCAAACATCTCACTTTTTTTTGTTGTGAATAACGTCAGAGAACCTGCTGGAAACTGCAGCGACGCCAAGATCATCGCTTTTATTTTAATACCAACAGAAGAGTAGATGCTATCTGTCACGCTACAGTGGACTCATAGCCTCCCCATTTACCATCACAGTGGCATCAGTCTCAGGGAGACAGTGAGTTATATCATTAAACCAGAAATATAAAGAAGGCCCCTGTGATGAAACAATGTGCAGTACTATAATCACGAGTTTAAAAACGTAGGTTTCTAATGGTTCACATGACTCGTGTTGAGGCAGGTAAAATTACTATTAATACCAGTTAAAGCTAAATTATTACTCCATAAGGGAATTCCAACTGTTTTTCAAAAATGCAGGAGAACGGTCGTAGTTCTTCACATGAGAAAGAGCTGCTGGAGCTACTTAGGCCTGGCAAGTCCAATCACTTTGACAGGATTCATTCATCAACATCAGCCTCCAGTCTGATGACGGTCAGCCAAGTGTTGCTGTTGGAGGTGAAGTACTTACAAAATGGAATGATTAAATTTCATTTTAATGCCCCATTTCTTCATCCCTATTAAAATGTGCTGTCCATGGCGATTAATAGGGAGGGTGGACCAGCCAACTTTGACATTTTAATTTTTTAAGTTTTCAGGCTTTTCTTTTGTGACAGAGACGGTCTTTGATTAAACTAGTTTTTGTTTGAGAGCTCAAATTAGGCTATATTGTCTGTTGGATGTGTTGGTGATGGAGAGAATATAAATACACAGTAAATTAGGCAGAAAGATAGAATGTGCGAGACTAGCAAAGAGGATTCAGTGTTCCAGCGACACGGAACAAAACATTTCAGTTTTTCCTGTTGAGCTTTACTCTGCCTTTGAATTACTGCTTGATTTATTTCTCTGTCTTTGAGCCCATCTGTACATTTAGAGATGTAAAGGAAAGACAACAGACAGACGAGCATTGTTCAGACTGTGGTGCCGTAAACACCCGACCATCTCAAAGGGCTGACGGCACCAATTCGGAGAGACCACTTAATTAAGACCCCAGCTCACAGGGATTATGGTAATGCTGGTAAATGTGGAGGCTCTCCTTGGACTGTTTTAAATCTGCTTGCATTAGTTGAATTCTAGTTGGAGTAAAAAATGAATCCTGTCCGTCAAATGTTTGCCAAATAGGCTGGTGTGTAAGACTGTGATAAAGAAGCAGAGTGGAAGGAACTGAGAGAGTGACACAGCCTTTAGGCAGATCCCAGCAGGAGCACATGCGGGTTTTATTTTCTGAGACAACATCTTGTTGTTCATCTGCTGGTTTCCTCAAAGGGGTGTTTAAAGCTCATCAGCCAACACCCTCAAGCTTTGATGGCTGATTTTTTTTTAACAGTAGTTTTCCTACCCGGGGTACAAAGTCATTTATTCTAAACTATTTTAAAAAAGGAGCTTTTTCAAACTACTCCTTGCACAGTCGGTTTTATGTAATGCATTTTGAGTCGATCCTCCAGCCTCTCAAGCCTCTCAGTGAAAAAGGCTTTAGCTTTGCTTCTGCAGTTCTTTGGTGTTTAACATTTAATGTGTGTTTCTATATAGATTCCTTACACTGTCAGAAGATTCTGCCCATGAAAATGGCCAGGCAATGCCGTGAATTCACTGCTGCCAGAATCCATGATTTAGATGTCAATAAATTATTATTACCTATAGAATAGTTTACATTAATGTTGGCTAATAAAAATATTGTTGTTTTTTTTTCTTGAAGAATTTCTGTCATTTACTTGTTAGCTGTTTTGAAATAAAGGATGCCTGCACTCTCTAGCCACAATCCTAAAGCCCCACTTAGTGCAAGGAGTGAGAAC
>CAAE01015003.1:1652572-1703704 GCA_000180735.1 Tetraodon nigroviridis | reverse complement strand
GACGTAAAAAGGTTTGTCTGGCAATACCCTGATAAATGAAAGCTGTACCGCTAACCTTCAACCTGCTTCTTCGTCTTCTCCTTGCTGCAAGAACAGCCTGTTGGGTCAGTTACTGCCCACATAGGCATCACAGACTGCCCTGTCATCCGAAGGGCATGTGCCGAATCGCTACAGCCCCAGATCCAGTTTACTGCATCCTTCGATCTGATTGAATTCCAACCAAATAAATGTGTAGAACCTGGATTGTTTTAATGTTAAATGTATATATTACAATTTTCTCCTCGATATGGACTGCAAACACAGGGAGAGTACACTTTTGCGATTATGTAAATGATTCAATAAGATTCTCCGTCGACAGGCTCTTCTGTTGATCACACATGGAGAGCGCGTTGAATCACCCACTCTTACGTCTTCATCATGACATGGCTATCGGGTGGTGCCAACTGTGTGGGATATGGTACCAGCTGTTACACCAGTAACCTGTACTGGAAAATATATGCGCTCCTAGGAAATCAGTGTTTAGTGAATGTTTCTTGTTTTTCTGCTGCTACTGTTTGTGCAACTGATGCAGCTAATATTTTTTGCCATCAATACATTATATACGTGTATTTTTGTTATTATTTTTTAAAAAAGTGAGCTCTTTATATTACCATTACAGTGTTTCCTAATGATTAAATATGAGCTCGCCTCAGTGTGTACAGTACGTCATTTTCTTGCATGCATATTTATACGGCTTTGTGCTTTTGTGTGTTTTTGCAGGGGCAACCTGTAGGCCAGTGCAATTTTAATATCCGTCTGCTGTGCATAGAAAAAGAGATCATTTCTCCTCGAATGGAAAAGATGAAGACCGGACAGATCGACAAAAGCAAGGAGCCCTTCAGCGTCCGACATAAATCTTTTTTTGACATTCATGCTTCCCGCAAGGTAAAATGAAGTGTTCTTGTGATTGAGATGATTGTTTTTTAGAAGCCATCATAGGTTCTTGTGTACAACAGCAAATAACAAAGTGGGTAAAACTATAGGGAAAACATTCACCTTTAATTACCCGCTTACTGTCTATTTGAACTGTGGCCTTGCTGACCTTCATCAGCATCCTGAACCTTTGCTTTGATATCAAACCTGTGAAAGGTTAGAGCACAATTATTTTGATGTTTTACTCAATCTAGATCACTAATCGTGTACATTTCTTTGCCAGCAGTGATCTCTGAGTGTGGTGTGTTTTCAGTTTCCCACTATGCATTTCTGGGTCACCTCCGGTCTTATTCCTAGCTCCTGACTGTCCCACCCTTGAGGGAGTATGTTAATGAGGATGCTGTAGAAATGAAGTCACTCCAATCCTGTCTGGATTTCTGACTGCTTTATTGTGTTGTTCTGCGGCCATCTGCTTCTCATACAGTCATAGCTCTGTTATATCAGATATTAAAAGAGGGTAGCCGGGGTCCTGGTCATTAATTCAAAGCTGCACAATCCTCCACTTCATTGCATGTTGACCAGAAATTCCTTTTAGGGTTTTTACTTCACAGACTTGAATTGTGTGATAGCTTTTGTACATCCGTAATCAGCTTTTTTTTGTTCTCTCAAACACTTAAAAATTCATGTTCCCATTTCTCACCAGTTGAGAGCATTTGCTCCCTTAACTCGTCCATTTACACTACAAAGGCCCATTGTATGACGCAGAACTTTAGCATTCTGACAACTAGAAATAGGGAATTTCCCAAATGCATAGTTTGGACAGACACAGCGTATTGTGTGGAGGAAGTAATTCTGCTCTTCTTTGAGCAGAATTATTCTGGTCAAACAGAGCCATACAGGAGCCTGGTGTCTGGATCATATCAACATCCACTCAAAGCTTCCTGTTTACACTTTTTATGCTCATTCAGGTGGCTTTTTACATAGACTTTACTGTAAACCAGCTCCAAAACAAATGTGTCTGGAAGATGTTCAAGCAGATGCATGAACCCTTCATATCATACCTGAATAGGAAACTGCAGTAACTTGTAGTCCTGCTAACGACCATTGTTTTTGTGCTCATGCCTGTTAGTAAAATTGCAAAATTCCCTGTTTTTCCAAGATCTCTTTCCTTCTTTTTAATGGAAATCAAACTGAGACTGGAACACCTTTTTTTTTTGGCTCCTGAATGAAGTCTGCAGTTCACTGACAATCCACCTTGGACTGTTGTATGAAAATATCTTTTATCTTACAAGCTATTATTTTAATTGCTTCTAGATATGTATATTCTATTCTATTCTGTTGTATTCTCTTCTATTCCATAAGAGGTTACACACACAATGGACTCCATGACTCATGTTTGTTTGCTGGAGTGGCTCAAAGAGCTTTTATTTTCCACCAAGACGGTAGGAAACATCAGACAATGCCTGACGCGTCTCTGTACCTGTGGTTTGGTTTACTAGAGAGAGGGGAAGAAGGCGAAATATGGTGGAATATGGAGCTCATTTTATAGGTTTTGCTTTGCTGCTCCTGTTGTGGCCTCGGGGCTTAAGTTAAAGTAGTCAAGGAAGAGAACATACATCCTCAGGATTGGGTCAGGCATCTCTCCTCAGATGTTATGGCTTTTCTATTTGTTCTGGATTGCACCACCTACGCTGTTTTCTCTCTCTCATCCATGGCGCTCTCACATCCATCCATTCTGGTGGCTCCCAGGGGTTTGTTTCTTAGGATCTGAATATTTTATCTTGGTCTTCTAGTTCTGTGCAATCACTGAATTAGAAGGTCAACATCAATGCTACAACATAAATGACACATAGTGTGCTTTCTCATGGCAAATGCTCAAATCAGTAGCCACAAAAGGATTCTTATGTCAGAACAAGCTATTACAATCATTTATTTCTTGTTATTCCCCAGCAGGATGTAGAAAATTACACCAATTACCTCCATCTTTGTGGTAGCTGTCAGTTTTACATGTACATCTACATTAAACCAGATACACAAAGACATTGACCTTATGCTTCTTGTTTAAAGGACTCTATGTTGCCATCTTTTTATTTCAGCAAAGGCAATAATGAAACCGCATGGCTGGAAATCCTGAAAAGGAGTGCAGAGCTTCCTTGGGGTTTATCTCTTTTAGCTCAGACTGTCATGCGCGTCCTCACATAAATTCAGGCAAGACGACTCCCTGATTAACCAAAGTTAAGAATCTTTTCTGCTGTGGTGGTGAAGAGCAGCAGCCAGGCACTGATGGGTTTCGTGTCGATGCCTCTTCGCACCGACTCCGTCTGCTGTCTGCAGGAACGTGTCTGAGTGTGTGGGCTGCGCTCGGCACCGGTGTGCATTCATTACCTCTACTTCATCCTTTCTCTCCTAGATCTCATCTTTGGTATAACTGGTACACTTTTAACTTTTAAGAATGAATGTTTCATGTGCTTTCCTAATATCAGTTACCTTCCGAATATTTTGTAGATTGACTCACATTCTATTAACATTAAATCGGCAAAAGACAGCTAAAATGTCCCACCGTTGTATACCTGGCTCAGTAATATTGGAATCTTTATGGGATCCACACACAAATTCAGAGCTGATGTTAACATACAACATAAAAATTTATTCACTCTGACTTTTTATTATTTGACCTTCCCAAATCCACTTTGAGGGAGCTTTTGAGGCGTCTGTTTTTACGATAGCTGAACATTTAATGGCAGTTGATATGTGAATGAAATGCTTGACTTGCGGGTAACCCAACTCCCAAAGGTCATTTTAAATTTGGTGGCAGTCACAGTGGAATGGTTCTATAGTGCTCTCTTATGACCTTTTCAAAAGGCTTGTATTTGTAAAATATTAGAACTTATCCAATTAACAGTATTTTAATTAACCTCTCTTCCCAACCTGAAAATCTTTGCTAATTTCACAGTGGTAATTATGCCAGTATATTTTTCTGGAATATAATATGTCGACACATTTATGTAAACTATCCAATATGATAACTAACATAAACTATTTCCCCTGTCTTAAATGTCTTCAGTCACCTGGTTTGACTCCAGGTCAGCCACTGCTTGAGCATCTTTCTAGAATCGTTTGACGGGAGCGTTTTGGGCGCTCACTGAGGAACTGCACCCACCAGAGGTACCTGTTGACTTCAGGCTCGAGAAGAACCTTCAGCAACAGCCCTGTGGTTTAAACGGATTATCAGTCTGTAATTTTTCCTTTGAATTAACTGCCAGGCCAGCTTAAACTTCTCAGAGTTTTAGCTTACAGCGGTGTCAAAAAATTTTAACATTAAGGGAAAATCTCTCAGTGTCATGAACATAATTATTCATTTTTTACATTTTCTGTGTAAATGTGTTCATATGCGCAAAAAGTCTAACCCCAACAATATCTTCTGCTTCATTCCATACAATGTTTACCACAAAAACAGGATCACTACCCTCCTTGACGCATTAACGCTTCCAGGAGCTTCCTTACTGTAGGAGGATGTGTGAGTGGAAGTCTTCTCACTGTTCATCCGAGGTTCACTGTACTCGACATAGGTGGTGGGTGGGTGTGCTAAGATGGCAAGGGAACTGAAATGGAACTCCCAGAACTTACCGCCTACACGCCATTCCCCCATGAAGGCATGCGTTCTTTTTAGTCTGGCTGCATCCCTTTATTTCAGCACGGTTGTCAAGCTTTGTGTCATCCTCCCCGACTCCCTGATGCTGAAGGGCACTACAGTTTTTGCTGCTTTCTTTGCGGTTTGGTAAAAATTGGTCTGTTTCTGTAGATAAGTGCATAAAGCAACTCCTGGCTTCTCAGCAAAATCAGCTTTAAGTAATAGTAATAACCAGTGGTAAACAACTGGAAACCAACTACCCTTTGGTTTCTTTTTACAGAAGCACCATGCCTTTTCATTGAAGAATACTGAACAGTTTTTGGTTAATAGAATTATATGGTTCTTTTAGCATGTGCAAATCAATTAAATGGTGGAAAATATCAACCTTTAATTTTCAAAAGGCACTTTAAATAAATTTCCACACCAAATTAGATCCAGCTGTCAGCCTCGCTGCTTTTATGTCACTACTTTGTAGTACATGTCACTAATCAGGGAAGTTACTCAGAAGGTTAAGTGGCCAAAAGCAGAGAAAACAATGCACGCTCTCTGCCAGCCCACGACTCAAACGCACACATTCTTTGTGTGCAAAACACTGATAGCTTTTATAAAATGGAAAAGCTGCATTCAGTGCTCAAGGTGTAATACTGATGGATTTAAGGTTGTGCAGCAGCTGTATGCTAAGCCTCATCTAGGGTTTGTGTGTTTATGTTGCTCAACCTTTACTACGTTTACTCATTATAGTTAATAATGTTCACAGTAGAATCATGGGGAGAGCGTCCTTCCTGTGATTCACAGCCCGTTTAGTTCAGTATGACATGATACAGCCTGCTCTGCTTTGTGTAATAACACCTCTGTTTTGCTGCAAAATGGCTATATAATAGACATTTTCCTATTTCTCAGGTGAACTAGCGGCTCCATCTGATCAGAGATTTTTCCAGTGACTAAATGCCTCCTCAGTGGCTTTCTGCTGAGCAGCCGTGACACGCTGCTTGGTGAATAGTGCTGGACAGAATGTACAGATAATGGCACATTTCACAGCAGAGCAGTTTTATAGGTTGAAATGTAGTTCCGTTTTATCACATGCTTTCCTGGGTTTGTGAAAGAGGCTCTGATTTGGTTAGCGGCATGCACCAACAGGACTGATGATGGTATTCTGTCATTCTTTGTGCTGTGACTCTTCCTTCACTCTCATTGTTGGTGACGGCTTCTTTATCTGCGGAGCAGTTTGCTATCTCCCAGTCAGCAGGCACTCGCCATGTCCACGTCTGCTCAAGATGAAATCTCACAGCGGCACATTGCATTAAGAAGCACAAGCATTGTCAGGGTCCCCGTGAGACCAAGAGTGAAATAATTGTTTCTCAGATGAAACTAACATTTCTTACTTGTCTTTCACATATCTTTTAATGAGGTGTTCCTTGGGTTGCCTTCACTCAGCTAGGTGATCACTGTAAAGAGTTTTGATGGAAATCTCAGTAAATTGAGTATTGAATTACCAGATTACAAAAAGTCTACAAATTTTCAAACACTTTTATTTTTTAAATAGCGTTAATGTGCAGAGGATGGAAAAGCTTTTTAAAAATAAGTTCCCTCATCCTTTATCAGTATGAAACATGCTACAGAGCCACATGTTCATTTAGATATCTAGCTAACAACTGTTGACTTCCCTCTAAAGACAACAGCACCCAGATGATGTAATTTTGTAACTGTAACAGCAGCTTCATCAAGTAAATCTGAAGCTATTTGTTCATCAGGAGACGCCACAGATCTCCTCAGTAATGGATTTCCTGTCATCAGACTGGCATGATGTAGTCTTCACCCAATAATGCCTCCTGGCTCTGAGTCTGGCCCAGATGTCAACATTTACTCTACTTCAAATCAGTGAGTCTGTTGAGAAGCAATGTTTATTGAGGCAAAAAAAAAACAACCCTTTTTAATATCAAAAAATTGGTAGCTATAAAATTCAATTTGGTTTTATAAATCTAAACGTGACACATAAAAATGTCACCTGTTTATTATCTTTGCTTTAATTGAGGTCTTATGGAAGGTTACCAGAAGAGACAAGTTGCTGTAAAATGCAATTCGAAGCATCTCCATTGTTGTAACTTCCGGTGTGCCACGGTTTGTTCTTTTCTCTCTCCACTCGTCCTGATGGCTGCATATGATACTTGATATCTACGGCAGCCTGCTAATGCATTCTATTGACCAAGGCCATTTCCTGCTTTCCTAAAGATATTTACCCTCTACACAAATATACAGTACACTTTTAACACTTTACTTTTTTTTTTCCTTGTGTTCGTAATCCTTGAGAACGGAGGACACTAATTGTTGAAGCTTTGTAGGTGGCTTGGCATGGTCTTGCTGAAATAAGCAGGGACTTCCCAAACAAAAGCTGCCAGCATGTGTTGCTCCAAAACGTGCATGTACCTTTCAGCATCGATGGTGCCGTCACAGAGGTGTAAGTTGCCTATGCCACGGGCAACAACACACCCTCGTACCACCTTTTTCCTCTTTTACCCAGAGGACACGACTTCCATGATTTCTAAAAACAACTTGAAACATTCCAATTTTATTGGAATTGGGGTTTGTTTTGTGTCATATGAAATAATTTGTATAAAGATAAATCAATGATAATTATTAAAATAACTTTTTAGTTCTTCTAGGTGATTAAATCTGTTAATGTGTCCAGTAATGTAGAACAAGGACATCAGTTGCACATTACGACCGCTTCATCCCCTGGGCATTCGTGTTACAACAACGGCGGCTCTTTTTCTCAGCTGTGGCAGGCGGTGTAAATGTAGATCTGATATCCACTCTTCTGAGTCATTAGGGACCTAATGATGTGCTTCTATTTCAGTCCTCCACACGAGCTGTCATATTACAGATATTGATTTTATATTCATGTGTTGTCTATGGTCCATGTTATTGCCTCAGTTCAGGGTAGGTCAGATGATCAAGTTGCACGTCTTTAGATACTTGGTTTTAGTCCTGCCCAGGTCTGCAAAACACTTCAAAAATAACGATGAGGTCAGATTCATTTAATGGCCAGTATTGATCAGAGGGTCTGTTCAGAGTTGAGTAATGTGCTCTGAGCTTCCAAACACAGCTCTATTTCCACATATAGCAGAACAAATCCACAGAAAGGAGGAAGAGGCCTGAACCTCGCTGTTATTTAAACTGTAGGAATTAGTTTGACAGTTGGTTGCCTGAATGTGTTGTTTGTTGTGTTTGAATTTCTGGGATTTTCTGATAACAGAATAGAAAATGTATTGTACCTTGCATACTTTTAAGCTACAGCAAACTGGCGTTAGTCCAGAGGTAATTGGTGATTGGGAAGACGTCTGCTGGTGTGTTAGATCGGGAGGAGACATTCTGTGTTTTTCCTACAACCTCTCAGCCACTAATTCAATCATCTATGAGGTTTTGCCTTGTTAGATAGCATTTTAAGTGTGTCACCTTCTCTGTGTTTCAGCTTCTGGAAGGCAGCTTCACTTCCCAGGTCAGCCATGAAGTGGACGGACTCATCTTTCAGCCATGTGGGGTAAGAGAACATCCATGCTTGCTACAGCGCTGGTTCCCTGACTAACTGATTCTGTGTGTGTGTTTGGTCCCCTGTTGAGCATTTTCAGACTTTCCTCTTCTCTGGGATTTATGAAATACATTTTATTCCGGGTAAAGCTGCTTAAGAGCATCAGCTCTCAGGAGAAGTGTAAATGAAATTTGGAGCAGATGGGTTTACACGGTCTCCCTCTCCTTCTCTTACTCCATCACTCTCTCCGTCTCTCCCTCTCTGTTCTTTCTTTAAGTACTTTACTAATTTAAATTCACAGGAATTTCACTTCTAATTTTAACTTAAAGGAAATGACTTCAATTGCCTCAAGTATGCCGTGATTATCGATTCATCAGGCTATTGTACAATGTTGCTCGTTACAAGACTGTTTTTCCTAGCTTTGAATTTTCTAAATTATATTCCAGAAACAGGCTTGAGGGAAATGATTGTTTTGGAGCGCTGGGGTTCCTGCTTGTCTTTCAGCTAGCCATTTAGTTAAGGGCATCTTTTTCCCTGCAGCCCAGCTGAATTTGATGAATCGATTAACACAGAAAAGGCGCTGAAAGCACTCATAGCATTTTGAATAGAAGGCTGTATGAGGCTTTTGCACTTTATGCACTTTAACATGGCAGCAGGGGCTGATTTGACCTGTAATCACAGAATTGATGTTAGTTGCAGCAAAACACTAGGGAATGCGAATGAACTGCTGGGCTGTAGTTGAGCATCGCTGGTGCGAATGTCTGCAGGATTTAACACATCTTGCTCAAAACAGGCACGCACACACTCAGCTGGTGTAGTAGAGGGGGACATCTTGTCCCACCTTCCGACCCTAATCAGCAGAGCACCCAATTTTCTTGCTGCAAAAAACTGCTTCTAGACTGAAAGTGAAAAAAAAAACCAGACTGAGATCCTGAAAGTAGCCAAAGCAAAAATAAAACTGCCTGAGTGAGTGAGCGAACCTCCTCCAGCAGCGCTGTTGAAGGAATGGACCACTGATGCCAGTTTTGTCTGGTTTTTCAGATTTCCGATGGTGAGTGGATTCATCCAGACCTTCATTGTTGAGCTCTCATGTTCTTGAGGAGCTTTATGGTTTCTTCCTTTCATGTGTGGCCTTTTCCAACGTCTAATCTGAGCTATTTTAAACCTCAGTTGCTTGTGGGACTTAGAAAGTCTTACGTTGCAGTTTTTTGAACCACTTTGGCTCTTTTACTTTCTTTTGTTGATAAAAATGCTTCGTCGACAACTGCAAAATCAGCCGTTGTGAGAACAGATTCGCAGCCGGTAGTCCCAGCTTTCACTGTGTTTTTATTTAGTCCTTTTAGGGATGAGTTCCAGGTTGCACATGCAGGTTTCAAAGTTTGACACCGTAATGGAACTGTTGGTTTACATGCACCGCCAGCTGCTGACAAGACAAATAACCGTGATGAAAAGAGCGAGAGCAACTAGCAGCAGTTTGTCATTTAGGGCTGCAGTCGAAGGTGGCTTATTTATTCTATAGGCACGCAAATTTGCTTTTCCTTATTGCCATGGCTCTGAGGATTGATTCACATTAGGGTTTCAATCTATCCCCCACTCTGGGTTTGGAACTAGCTATTTTCAAGGGTAAACTTTACCTGCAAGCCACACATTCAAAGCTGAAGTATAAGTAGAGTTATTTTTTTACTGTAACCTGCAAATCATTTCTTTTGCTTCTAAATGCAAATGTTTTTGATGAGATGCGTGAATTTCACGACACACTCAGTTAGAGTTGAAGTGCAGTAAGTCATTTCAAAGTTGTTTTAACTCCTGGGTGTGAAAATAATAGTGGAATTGAATAACCATCCAATCCACGTCCACATTTTTTAGAAGAAAAGATGGTTTTTCAGAAGGGACGTGCTTTTGCTGTTACTGAACTGTGCTGAAAAGCTTTTATGGAGTTTGCTCCTTTCAAAGACACATGAAGGCCACCACCCACGCAGGCTGCAGGCTGACACATCACACTCCTGTTTCCTTCAATTTAAGGTCCAAACCGTTAGAAATCACTTCACAGCTTCTTTGCATGTGTCGCTTTATGGCTTCTCAATAGATAGAATAGAATAGATTGTCAATAGTTGAAAGTGTCCCCATGTACCTTCCCTTGGTGGTAAATATACTTTCAGAACTTTATCATCTAGCACAAGTATTGGTGGTTTATAGTCCTTTAATGTTGTAGTTAAGTAATGCGTAATATGCAGTAATCCACATGAGAAAGACCATTAAAGCCCAGAGGAAGGAGCCTGCTCAGGCAGCGGTGCGCTGTCTTGTCTTAGGGGCATTCGTCGGCGGAGCCAACAGTCCTTAATTTAGTCATGAGCAATGACAACGCAGGTTCTCCTGAGGAATCCTGTCTTCGTTTCCACACGTTTCCTCCTGTTACTGGGCAAACTGACAGTGACGGAGGCTGATCATCTGGTCCCGCCTCCACCCGCCATGCCTCCCTTGTCTCCTGTTTGTCGTCCACAGAAATGGCAGGCCACCATAAATATTCACTGTGATGGAAGGGAAGCAGGTCGCTCATATGTTGGCAGCACATCCTAGCAAAGTTGGTACAGAACAATCACATTTTTGCTGAATTCTGTCCAACATTTGTTTTATTTTTCTGACATTAGAGCTGAGCTCTAAAATTTTATTAGGAAACATAAAGGCTTTAAATAATCCTTAATTAGGTTTTTGAGTGGGGTTTTTTTGCTTGCATTCTCAGTTTATAATCTATTTATTCTGCTTCTTTGCATAATTAGACACCAAAAGTGCACCACTATGAAGCCTAATTTAACGAGGGTCATTAACTTTGGCTGCGACTTGAAAATTATGCCTCAAAGCTGTACTCAGCCACTAAAGCTGTGGAGTTAAGAGTCAAGAAACAGCAACAGCTGGTTATCAGATTCACCTCGACAGCAGCGCTAACGTGCTTATCTCTGTCACTCACCCAAGTCGTTCTCCGTTTTGCTCCGTCGCAGCCATACAAGCCCGGGAGGTGTGACAATATCCTCAAGTGGAAGCCGCCCAATCTGAACTCCGTGGACTTTCGTCTCAAGATCACCAAAGTTGCAGGAGAAGGGTAAGCTGCTGTTGCCGGGGTAACACTCTACCTTCTGATCATAAAGGCACCTATCGTTTTGTGGCACACTGGGGTATTTGATGAACGCACAGTTCTTGTATGTCAGTTCTGTTTTGTCCACATGTGGAAATCAGCGTCACACAAATCTTCACCTCATCATTTATTCAGTCCTTTTTTTTTCTCTTTTGCCTTTTTCTTGAGCGGGCTGTGTTTACATCCTTTTCATTTGCTGTGTGTATATGTGCAAAGAAAAGCATTCCTGCCCCTCATCTCTATGTATTTTCATCAGAAAAATAAATTATTCAGACATCATCGTAACCCACTCAGCCCTCTCAATAGAAGCCCTCTTTGCGGATGTTTCTCTATCAGGACATTCCGGCCAGTTATTACCCAGTCTGTGTGTATACTCTCTCTTCTGTGAGGATCAGTTTGAATCTTGGAGTCTTTTTTGTCTTTTTTTTCCTCGCCTCTGCTCCTAGATATCAAATAAGGTCATTTTTAGTGCTAAAATGGTGGTCTAAATCAATAAATGTCTTCAATTCTGACTCGTAGGGTTAGGGTTATGTCAGAACCCAGACGGCAAATACGGTTTCTTGTTTTATTCAGTCAGTCCGACACAAAGCAGTTTCTTTATTTTTTTAATGTTTTCATTGATTTTGTGCGGGCAGCTCTCTCACTGCAGTGAGCTTTTCAGCCGTGCTGTCCGTCCTTTTTGTCTGGGAGCCAGTGACCCCAGCGAGTGTCCCAGCTCTGTAGCCACAGGCCTGTCATCAGCACAGCCGGGCGCAGCCGCTCCGCCTCCACCTCCGGCCCGCAGGACAGCTCCTCAGCTTCTGTAACTCCTCCCAAGGTGTGGGAAGACACCAAGAGATGCTGTTACCGATTATACCCCGTTCAGATATTTTTCCTAAATGTATTTTTTCTTTTTACTTTGATGGATAACACACTAATCATTAGATGTTTTTTTTAATACCAGCAAAGAATAAAGCTGTGTCAACTTTCTGAGCTTTACTAAAAGCACACGTGATGATAATTCTGCCTGGTAAAGCAGTTTTATAAACCGTGCCCCACAGCAGACATTTTACAGGCTCTTGTTTTTGTGTGTGTTCATCACTGCACCGCTCTTTGAACGCTGACGTCGACTGCTGCTCCCCTGCTGGTTGTGTCAGGTGGTACCACAAAGGAGGCAGTCAAAATGAAAGTTGTTGTTCCTTGAATTCTTTAGATCTGAACTATTTCATCTGCTGTTCATGGCTGTGTCGCCCGTGTTGCTGGGTGTAACTTCAGTCAAGACGCCCATGCTCTCTATTTTCTAAGAATACCTCCTGTAACAAGCGGGTTGTTGATGTCGGAGTCATGATGTCAGAGATAGTGTCTGGAAATAACAACGTGCACGTGGGAGATATTTTTGGTACATCCGTTTGGAAGAGAACTCAGAGACTGGACGAACACTTCTTTAGGGTTCCACATGAAGCACACCCCACACCGAGCATGCAGTCTTATTCTACACAGTAATGCTTGAAATAAATGCTTGTCTCTATGCTGTTTTCTTTTTATTTGTCTTCTTACTTTCTTTAATTTTTAATCAAGCTGTGCATAGACAGAAGGGTGGGGAGAGGTGTTATCTCACAATCCTGAATTCTGTTACTATCTGAAAACTGGAAGCAAAGCATGTTTCGTTTCTCTTTTTTTTGGGACACCATTGATGATACAGGTGCTATTTTTTTCCCCCTCTATCTTTGCAGGTTGCTTCCAAAGACTTTCGGACTGCTCTACGTCGGCAACTACGACCGGCCCTTTGCAGAGATGAAGGTGAGAAAATAAACTGTGCCACTGCACAAATGTGGGTGCTCTTCAACACGTTGTAGGAGATTCTGCGTGTGTTGGCAACCCCAAAGTGCCAAGAATAAGAGCAACATTCAGTTGGCAGAGTGGCACAGAAATGCCAGTGGAGAACTTTGCACTGTATTTTGTGTTAAACTTTTTATTAACCTAACCCTAACCCAATTAAAATTCCGACTTGGTGCCTAGCAAAACTTCAGTATTTTTGGTCCCATTTTCCACTAACAGACCTGAAAAGAAGGATCTTTTATGTACAGTAAAGGCCTATTGCTGTCAAATATTATTTATGAATCTGTCTAAATGTGTGTTAGTGAGCACCTTCATCCACCCCACAAGGTCTGCCCCGGTGGCAATGCAAAGTTGCTGAATATTGGCAGGAACAGAAAATAAAAAGCAAAAGTGTTGCCAGTAAATGATGGTTCAGTGAATAAGCTGTCAATAATCACATTCAAGGCCACATCTGAGCTGGCTGTGGGTGCTGAGGTGCCATTTATCACACGTCAGCTGTAGAGGTGCTAACGGAACAATGGAACTGCTGCCTTTCTTCGTTTCTCAGAGGGCAAAGTGTTTAAAGGTAAAAAAAAAAAAACATAAAAACATGTGGGAACTTCGTGTTTAGTAGAACCTCAAACCCTGTTTGCAAAACCTGCCCGCACATTTTATTATTTTATTCTGACCTTGCAGAGAGTAACTCTCTGATAATTGAGGTAGAGCTTGTCAGAAAAGAATGTTGCCTCTTCTTATTTATCCTGAATAATTTGATTGGCTTTTAAAGAATTAGTCTGTAGAGACTGGCGGGGAACAGCTAAAGTAAGACAAGTTACTGCCCATTGCTTTTCTAAATTAGACCAGATGTGGGCCTAATAACTGAACGCTCTAACAACCTGATGTGCACTTTAAAAAGAAAAAAAAAAAAAGCCATATATTCAAATAAACAGCTTGGGAGAGGTGGTAATCATGACTCTGTCTGCAGTATGTTCACCATCTATTGACATTTCAGACCTGAGCCTCATTTGCCTGGGTTTCACATAATGAGATGTTTTTCTCTTCTCTTTTTTATACCATAGAGCCAGTCTGATAATTATCCAGATAGACGGTGACTCACATCTCGTTTGTAATAACAAAGCAACACGTAGATGTATTTGGCCCGAGTCGATACATTTGAGTATTCACATGGATTTTACATGATGGTTGATATTAATATAACGCCTTTTGCTTGAAAGAATATTAGTTTTGCTGCATCTGTATATGTCGTCCCCCGTGAGGCTGCGTTCCAAGTTCATATTGTTGCATCTTCGCTGGTCTCTGTTCTACTTTTATATTCTTTCATCTAGTTTTTAGATTAAAGTAGTTGAGTTATTAAAATGGGCCTGAGTTGCTGGTGTGTCGCAGACCCGGGGGCAGCTTCTGATTAATTTTGTGGGTAAAACATGGTGGGGTCAGTTGAAAAGCCGTCCCTGGGACATCAGTGCTGCTACACAAGGAAATTACACAAGTCCATTAGATCGTTGCTCATCTGTGTCGCTATTTTATAAAGTTCCAGCAGTGGACCCAAGCAGACCTGCATGCAAAATGTATTGCTGTATTTCCGAAGGAAACAGACTCCTATGTGATTCAGCTAGGAAGAGAGTGGAGCCTTCCACGGCACCAGCATGTTAAGATTAACATAATCGAGAATCCCAGAGCATCTGGGTCTGTTCAGGTCCAGATGCTACTCCTTTCCCGCATCCTCAGATTCACCAATTCAGCTAAATTCAAATTGATGCTTTTTAATTTGAATAAATTGACAGCGCAGCAGAAAAGGGGATGGACGTGCTGTCCTACGCTGGCTGATAAGCAGCCGAAGCACACGCGTGTGGCCGTAATAAGGCGCTTTTGGGTGGATTAAACACGGAGTGGCGCTGTAAAATGGCAGCCAACTTCTCCCCCCTCCATCAAGCACGCACCAGGAGGAAGAGCTCCCAGCTTGCCCTGCCTTCTGGCAGCCTTTACCAAACTGTAGCGCAGGAAAGCGGGGAGGTTTTCCCACTCCTTTAGTCCTGCTTGATCTGCTAACGCTGAGATTACGGTTTGAGAATTGAGACAGATATTGTGGAAATAAATGACACTTGTAAACACTGAGGGTTGAGTCGACGACCTGTGGCTTTAAGGTTGGGATGATCTCTTCCTACTTTCTTTCATCACACACTTATGTTTCCTGTGTGATTCCAACCCAACTGTGAGACCAAATGGCCCACACTTCAGGATCCTGGTACCTAGTCAGCCACATTTGAGCAAATTATCCAACACCTGAGGCTTTTCTGGCAGTGGTGGTAGGTTTCGCAGCTGTCTATCTGTAATGGCTAATCCCCGGAGCACCGCTGTAAAGGTGAAAATATCAGTCACTGCACGCCTGCTTCTTCTCTACCAGTCAGTCGCGTGTCCTTTATTCCCTGAAGCCTCTCCCTGAGACATGGTCCTCCAACAAATAAACAGCAGATGCCCAAATGTCTTCTTTGACTCACGCTTGATCCTCGTCATCTCTTGCCATTTTCCAGCGAGGTGCTGAATTCTAAACAGCGTTTGATGCAAGCGTGAGTGATCCTGTGGGAGGAGCTAAAGGTTGATCACGGCTGAACCCGTGTCTGTGTTTCTGTTAGAGAGACGCCAGTTTGTCACATTGTTATTATGACAAATATTCTGCGGTGCCGAGCCAGACATGAACTTTCTCAAATCTGTTTGTGGATGTGTGACGTGTCTGTGGAAGAGAAGGCTCTGCTTAGACTGTGATATTAACTTTTACTAAATGTCATGCAGCTGTGATGATTACCCACTTTTTATGGAAGGCAAATCATCGGGAAAATGGCCAAACGAGGTTTTCGCCTTAATGTGGCTCATCAGATGGCTGCAAAGTCTCTGGAGAAGTAAATTACCGCAATTATGCAATGCTTGATTTCTCTCTGAGGTTAATGGATGATAACATTTTGGTCTGTTTGTTAAATTCCACAACATTCTAGGCTTTTTTTTAATTGCCAGAAAGGATGATAGAGCCAGATTTTTTTTTGTCTTTTTTCCCATTAACATTGATGGAGAGGAACATTTAAAGAACTGTTCTTTTTAACGTGTCATTTTCTTTCTACTTTGTCTCAAATTATAATTCTTAATCTCTTCAGATTCTTTTTTTACTCAAATCAGGTTCAAGGTCTAATTTTTCTTCTTTTATCTACAAGGGATTAAAGTCGGGCTTCTCTTACTCACAGACATCTGTCTGATCGGATCTGTCCTCGCAGGTCACCAAAGATCTGAAACAATACGACAACAAGATCATCGAGTGCACCTTCGCCAACAACAGCTGGGTGTTCATGAGGCAGAGGGTGGACAAGAGCTTCCCTAACTCCTACGACACAGCCATGGGTGAGGCCTCCACTGCACAAACCTGATCCATCAGGTGCCGAAAGATGTTCTCTGTGCTAAACTCCAAAAGCTGAAACACCACAAAACAAACCAGTACTCTACAAATATGATTGTTTCTAAGTGCGCCCGTGCTGTGAAGGTCACCTTTATATACAGCAGACACATAAAACAGTGGGGAGTTAGGTATGTAAAGAGGATTTATAGGTGGGAAAAGTGGATTTAGAGATAAGAGGCTGAGGTTGGGGTAGCTCGGGTTTATGCAGTTCTGAGCCACAGGCTGTTTGGCTGCTTTGCAGATTGTTGGTAGAACAATAAAAACACATTTTATCTAAAATCAATGGTTTACAAAAAATGGTTGTTAGCAGCACGTGACCTCTGTATGTTATTGGAAAGCCGATGGAGAACGAAGCAGAGCAGAAGTACAGAAACCATGAGCATTTCTAATCTGTGTGTGTGTTGCCGCTCTTTGCAGCTGTGTGTAAAAGCATCCAGAAACCCGTCACAAAGGAATACCTCCTGCAGTACGTGGATCACTGCGTTCAAGCCCAGAACCGGAAGCGCCCACTTGACCCAGACTCGGAGCTGATGCCGCCCCCTCCTCCCAAAAGAGCGGCGCGGCCCGTCCCTTAAACACAAAAACAGCAGCGCTTCTGCTTTACCCCCCTTCATTTCTCATCCAGACTTGTTTGTAGCTTTACTTAATGTTCTTATTAAAATGACGGATATCCAGCATTGTTTTTTAAAACTATTATTTATCATTTATGATGTCAGATCATGAAATGTTTGATCAAATATTTGTGCTTAAGGAAGCGTGAACTTTGTCAGGGCTCAGTGTGATCCCGAGAGGGGCCGTCCCCCCCAGCAGAGGTGTGCAGCGTCATGGAAACCAACACCGGCTTTTGTTTCCGTGGACAGATTATTGCTGACACTAAATCATCCAGCGAGGGTTCTGACAAACCTGTGTGCCCCAGTGAAACTGTTCCGTTTGGACTTTAGTAGGCTAAACACCCTCGCGCGCACACACACACACACACACACACACACGATAAATGTTTTAAACCGGAGCACACTGTGCATGGTTAATAATATATAATGCTTCAACAAACTCGTCATTGAGACTGTTTTTTTTTCCTTGGAGGGCCTTGTTGCCAGGAGCGTTGCCCACGTTGTTGCATGTTGCAGAGACTTGCCCATCTGCACCGTTTGTCGCCCACTGTTGTTTTGTTTTGTTTTTTTTTTCTTTTTCTTTTTTTTTTTAAAAGGAAAATATTGTTATGTACAGTCCTTGTTGTACAAATGAATTCATGTATGTGTGCAAAATACAAACTTTGCATTCACGTGTCATCTCGGCATGCGGCGCGTGTCGCAGCAGCTGTTGGAGCATATTTTCATAGTAACTTGCGTTCTGTTTTTATGCAAGCGCAATTTCTTCATTTGCATGGTGGAGGAGATTAGCTGTGAAGAACATCAGCAGCACGTATATTTTGGATTCCAGAACATGTCGTTCCTCTATTTCTGTCTGCGCCACTGATGCATTCTGGGACGATGAAAGACATTTCCGTCGCCTAAATGTGAGATTTGTTCCTCTTTCCCTGGTAAGGTTGAAACGGCGATCAGTCACGCAGTGACTGCAAGCAGATGAGCACTCAGGGAACAAATGTAAGTCAGGATCGCACACGAGGGTGTTACAAATCATGTGCATGCGTGCGTCAGAGCTGGAGGCGACTGTGCTCCTTACAGCAGATAGATGAGCCGTATTCGCCAAGCTTTTCCCCTGTGGCTGCACATGAAAGCTGACTGATTCTCATCAAAGCCTCGCTCACCTTTTGGCCACAAGGTCGTTGCCGCCGCCGCCGCCGAAGCGCCTCTCCTACAGCCAACGTGTGAGCAACTGGTTTTCTTTCCTTTCATAATCCATTCAAATCAAAGACCAGTGCATCCTCTGGTTCCTTCCTCCGAGCTGCCTGATCTAATATTATCCACAGCTGGTTCCATTCCAAACACCTTCTGGCCAAACGCTCGTTCTCTCCTCGCCGAGGCTGCTGCATCATTTGCTTCCTGGAAGGTTTGCTGTTCTGGAGGTGAACATCAGTGTGGAGCAAAGGCACAACCGTCATTGTTCATTCTGAGTGTATAGGTAGAGAAAAACACACACACACACCTTCACAGGAGGCTCTGAGGGCTGCCGTTCCCTGGCTCAGGTGTTTGGAAGCCAATGTTCTGCTCTCATATTAAATTACCAGCAATTAAGTGGCTGGTTCGATGGCGGCATCTGCATAATGAATAACTTGTGTATTTGCCACAGACAGAATGTAAATCACCACAAGGAAACGTGATCTAATAGTGTTGTACAGTCACCTATATTCTCTGGAGGGTAATTTCACGTGTTTCCTGTGTGTGTGTGTGGGGGCGAGGTGACACCAAACTCAACAGCCCTTGAGCCGGCGATCACACACGCTGAGATCAGCGTAGTGGCGAGTACAAGCTGGTGAAAGTAAACAACACCCAGGAGAATGTTTTTAAAACTCACTGTGCAGATTATATACATATATATATATATATATTATGTGACGCCCGATGGTGTTTGGTGACAAATGACCCACTATTTGTTTACACTGGTAACAAAAACTGCACTTGCGCTCCTCCATCTCCCTCAGAAGCAACAATCAGAAGGGAATGGCTTGAGATGGCTCCCGGCCATTCACTATTTGTTAAAAAAAACAGAGTGTTGTCGCCAAAATGGTCATGTCGATGCACGCTTGGTTCTCTGCTTGAATCAGTTTTCTGTTCTTTAACTCAAGGGACAGCATCACCTCCGTCCCACGGTCCTTTTCCTGTCAGCCAGAGTTTCACCTCATTACAAACATCTCAACTTTAGAATACAGATAAGTTTAATTCCCCAAATCTTTTATTTACTTTTTATTTTCTCGTGTCTTATCTGCACACACCATTTTGAAGACCAAAATCATGTTTCATGAGGGAGACAGCTGCTGCTGCTGATGCTGATCCCAGAGCCCTCAGTCCATTTGAAGACTGGTGGATGCAGATCGTTCTAAATTGCCGGTGAGCACCATTAAAATAGGAGTAATAGAAGCGTTGGGATGTAGCTGTGGTAAAGCTGGGTCTCTACTTGATGATATTCAGGCAGAACTGACATTTCTTTGTGCCCTAAATACTCGCTGGAGCTTCTGTTGAATATTTCAAGTTGTGACTCGGCGTTGACCTCAACCTCTCTCTCTTTTTTTCCAGGACTCCTCCTGTCCTTTGCGACCTCGGCTGCTGTCTCGCCGCTCCTGCAGAGGCAGGTTGAAGCGGGTGAGGGCTGTGAAGTCTCTCCTCGTCCTTCCACCTGCCCAGGAACTGTCACAAACCTGAGAGGAACCGGCGTTTTCAGAGGGTCGTCCTCTGAGGAGCTGAGAGTGGGAGGAGGTCCCGTTTAATGTTTTTCAAAGGCCAATCATTTCCTCCTGCTTTTCGTTCTGCCCCTCCAGCTGAGGACACCCCCTTTATAGCTGCGTTTCCACCCAGCGTCTGGAGTCCTGCCCCGCTGCCCAAGCAGGCTTCTCTTAAAGCTTTGCCCCCTCAGCTCGGCTCAGCCTCCCCAGCTCCCACCGCAGGGATCTGTGACATCAGCACCCGTCATCCGTCTGCAGCGCCCGCCTATGCTAATGACCTGACTCTGTGTCAGCGGTGAGGTGATTTTTAAAGCCGAGGATGACTCATTTAGGCTGGGAAGGATCGTTTACCCCACAGTTGTCGCTCCAGGAGCGAATTTCAGCACCCCGTCTGTAGGTCGGCACTGCCCCGAAAGCTCCAGGTGGAGTGATGTCAGCGGTATGGAAACATGTCTAGGTGTTCTTTTCTTTCCTTTTTCTTTTTCTTTTTTCATTTTAAGGGTACAGAAAACACAAATATCGCACGTTTCCCTCGCCGACGGCTGTGGTGACAAAATGAACAGCCCCAAAGGGCTGCACGTTGCTTTCCACGTTTCAGAAAGACATTTCCCTTTTTATGAGGGCTCGGATTGCTCTGAGGCGCAGGTTGGAGAGGAAGACGTTTGAAATTGCGTCCCTGCTGCTGTCTCAAACGGAGGGGGATGTTTGTAACTGATGGGACGCATCGTCAGGGAGCTCTGAAAGCAGAGCAAAGGCCTGTGCGGAGCCGCTGCCATCCCAGGCCTGCAGCCGGACGCTCCTCGCGTCCTAAACATGTCCTTCGCAACTGAAACCTGTCTTGTGGTCGTCGCCGTCCAGCATATTCTCCTTACTTTGAATGCGTTTCATGCTTTACGTCCCAAACCTTCAGGGAGAGCGTGCTCCGTTTTCTCGTTCACGGTGCTTTTTTTCCCCCGGGGATGTGGGAACGATCGGCAGCGGCGGGTCCACACTGCTGACGTTCGCACCAGCAGCGAGCTGCTAACGTGGAAGGCACATCTACGCACCCAGACACCTCCAGAAATAACACACCTACCACACATGCTTTTCATTCCTGCCGCGTCTTTCCTTCCTGAAATCTATTGTTGCAGTATATTTATGCGTGGAAAAACAGACGTTAGCTGAAGGTACTGAAGGTAAAAATATGTAAAATATCTATACTGTAAAGCTTTGTTTTAGGATTTAAGCATCTTTCCTGCATTCCAGCATGGATTCTGCATTTAACATGGATTGCAATTATTAATTAAATAGTAATTACAGGTCAAACCAAAATCTAAATTCAACCTTACAAGAGTGTCAGAGCAGAGAACTTTTCAACCGCACAATTCCTTGATAAATGACGTCGATCTCGATGGAGGGATCTCGGAACACGGGACCACGGAGAGAGTCCTTGCCGGCGGTGGCGTTAGATGATGCATATATTCATTAGATCTATTGGAAAGAGCCTTGCCAGCTGTTTTCCCTGCAGCGGTCTCCAGCTAAATGAAACAGCCTTCTGCACCTTCATGTTGGAAAACATCACGAGCTGCCGCTGCAAAAAAAAAGCAAAACAAATGTACATTATCAGCGGCTTAAGTCTGTTCTTCAGAGCTTTTAGCTCCACTTTCCCCCTTTCAGAGGTTTAAAGCAGCTGGTAATTGACCTTAACAGAGAAAGCACAAAAAACCAGCAGCTTCGCTCTGCCTCCACTAGAATCAGCCTCGTTCAGCTCCACCGACTGTTTCACAGCAGTCGAAGGCATAAAACGGGAAGAGAAAGCGTGTCCGTCTGCGTGTTAACACCTGAAAGCTGGTGTGACGGCTGTAATCCTGGATCACACCAGAGTCCCCAACAAGACAAAAAGCCCCAGAACCCTGTAAAGATCACAACAATATGTTCTGCAACCCAGAAACGTTTTGATGCTTCACATCCTCATATCACATTTCCGCACAGGAGAATTGGAAACGACAACGTTAAGTCCAATAAAAGTCAAGAACCGCTTTATTCTCTAATAAATCAAAAAGTGACTGAGTTCAATCCGTCGCTGAGCACCTGATAGCCGCGTGAGATGATTGAATTATGATGTTGTCATTGAAATATTGATGATCCAGGGTCAATTAAATGACCAGATGGGACTTCTCCAGCGTGGAATACGTGACTGAGACCACATCCAAGCCCCCGAATATAAAGATGAATGAATCTGTCTGAAAATAATGACAATAATTCTGGGATTTGGCCTCTGTTTGTGGCATCTGTTGTCCATCCGTTGGCTATTTGTCTCTATGTGGTCAGACCCTCATGCACACACCTCCAGGAGGAGGGCTTCCTCCCAACAGACAGTTTAAAGGTCATCCATCCCTCATCCCTCTGGGTCCAGACACCACATCACACTTTTATCCTGCAGTCATGCATCTCCTGATGCGGCTGCCAGTTTAGCGTCAGCGATTGTTGAACCGTTTTAAGCCTATTTCCACTTGCATTTTAAAAAGGTGCTGAAATCTGAAGTGTTTTTCTGGTAATACTGACAGACTGATGCATAACGTAGCAGCATTTATGGACTGAATCTGGGCCCCTCTCTGCTCAAGGTCGCGGGGCCGCCTGTCCCTCATCACCGACACTCAATCCAGGGGTCAGCTGTCGGTGACCCCGCCAGGCCGGACCACAGGCCTGTCCTTCAGCGTCAGGTTTCCAGCCCTCCTCGCCGTCCTGCCGTGGTGCTGGGAGGACATGTGCGGGCGCCAGACAACATGTGCGGGCCCCGAACACACACCCACTCTGGTAGGCACCCCCACCTCCTCGTGGACAGAACATGTTGTGATTGAAAACCTGTTTTTGTGTGTCGAGGCTTCGCTCTCTCTGTGGAAAACACACTCGTGCTCTCCTGCTTTGTCTGCTCAACCTTGGATGCATCATGTGACCACTCATTTCATTCCTCACCGGTTGTCATGCCAACAGTTATTCCGAGGCGGCTGTGCCAGTTTACAGGGGAGATGTGATACTTGCACATCACAGAGCGGCAGGTAGGTCGGGGCGTAGGCTCTCATTGGCTTAGATTTCTGTCACGATTCGACATAAAGCGAGAGAAATACAACTGGGAATACAGCAACGACGTGAAATTCCTTTTCCCCGACCAAACTTGGCCGCATTTATTAACGCAACATTATTGGTGATGTCTTATTTCATGTTTCTGCCCTATTTGTCCTGTTTTTTCCACCTTGCTTGCTTGACATTTTCTGGCCCTTGTCTTGAGTTGCTTTGATTTCCTGGGGTTTGACCTTTACCTGTCTCAAAATAAATCCCATCAGTTGGCTTCTTCCCTGTCCTCCTGTGACCTGAGGGCCTTTTGTTTTAAAAAAGGAACTATTTTTACATCGCTTTAATTTACAGGAACACCTGAGAGGAAGAAGAGGATGTGGGGGAGACCTGTCAGGGTCTGGGGTGAGGTCAGGGTTTCCAGGGTCTTGAGTGACACCGCAGTGAATTTAGTTTCCATTTTCACATTTCCCGCATCCGCAGCGACCTTTCGGTGTGGAGTAACGCGCTCCCCCAGGAGTTCCACTCCCCCTCAGCTCCTCCCACAGTCTAAAATCATGCGCATGAGCCTGATGGTCCCTCTAAGTGTGAGTGTGTTAGTGATGATGACGATGAGGATGATGTGGTGACATTTCCACGCGTTTTCCTCCTTTTCTCCCGGTTTTCCCTGACACCATGACACCGGTGGTGCGGTTTTAAAGAAACTGCGCGTTCATGTTGATCAATAACTTGTGCAGTGGCCACCTCACGTATCCCAGCAGGTCCTGGTGCCGGCTGCTGCGCTCGTATCTGCTGGTATCTGTGCGCACCAGCAGCGAGCTGGCAGGCAGACGTCTCCACACACTGTTGGCCTGGCAGCGTCGATCCTCTCTGAAGAATAAAGACTCCAGGATGGATGACACCCGCATCCCGGGGACCGGAGCGGAACGCGCCGGGAGATAGGAATCCTCATTTGGTGAGCGCGTGCAGCCAACTGAGACCGACTGAGGCAGATAAACCAATGCGGGTTTATCTTTTTTTCGTGCCTGAAGAGCATTTTAATGTCTCCTTCTACGACCCTGCTGTCCTCCTTTTTAAAATGTACTCTTTTTCCAAATGTATTTTGAATTTGCGTGCAGCAGTATTCACACATGCAGACAGGATAGTTCCTAACCTCACACTCAAGGTCAAAACTCCCCTCAAACTAGTAAATTTAACGAGACGCGAGAAAAGCTGAGATATGATCCCACTTTTAAACATCACCACGATGTCCGGAGCTCACGGAGACTTTCTGTATGCAGACGCACGGAGGGAGGAGATAATTAGACAAACACTGATTAACCGTGGCTCTAATCACACAGGCCAGGGAGGGGACCTGAGGAAGGAAGAGGGCTGAGAGAGAATCGCTGGAGGACTCCTCAAGTTATTACCTGGGAATCCTCAAAATCTGCCATCTTCCATGCAAACCATGCACGTGAGACAGGTTTATCTGGCTGCACAACTGGCTGAAGTTTTAACTCACCCTGTAAAGGCCATGGCACCTTAGCGAAGGCCGTGGTATTTCAGCCTTTAAAAGTTACCGATTCAGTCGAGTCGCAGTTTTGTATTACATGAACTAAAAAACAAAGGGAAGAAAGATTCCCTGTCTGTCCCTGTCTGCCTAAAATAAACTTCCAGTCGGAGCCGGATGATTAACGTGATTGTCTGAGAGAGTATTTGTCAACACGAGAGGCAAATATGAAAACAAGCTCTCTCAGCAGGGACATTGTGTGTTTTTAAAAAACAGGCTGCAGGTGTTTTCTGCCGTCTTTCAGTCCCTGCCAGCTCAGGTTTTGAGGAAAAGCGGGCTGCTGCTTGGTTTGGCGTGACTGTTTCTGCTCAGCGGGGCCTTCGCCGGGCTGGGGTGCAGGTCCGCGGCGCCTCCGTGAAGGTGGCTGGCAGTCGCCGCAGCCCAGCATCAGCACCATCAGGCAAAAACAACTTCTGAAGGCAGAACCCATCACCAGCCAAGCAGGTTTGTGCTGCACGGCTGTTTCTCTCTGTGAGTGTTCCAGATGAACTCGAGTCAGCCAGGAAGAGATGTTCTTCATCCATCCCAAAGCCTGACCCATCCTTCTGGAAACGATCACGAGAATTATAATGCTGCAAATCTGCTGGAGTGTGTTCGTTTATGTGTGTGAATAAGCTAAAGTGGCAGTCGGGTGTTAAATGAGCAGAACTAAAAAATGGAGTTTGACATTTAGCTGAATGTTTAGAGCGCTAAATTACAGCCGGATCACTGCCTCCTTCTTTCCACTGACTGACGTTCCCTTCCCTTCCCCTCCCTCTCTCCCTCCCTGCACCCTGTTCCCTGATCTACGGACTCCGAGTGAGTCACCAGAGGACAAAATGTTGTGTACCGCCGCCGGGACGCAGATGGCTGCGAGCTGTGCTGGAGCCATCGCTCGCTCACGGGTCAGCCTGCCAGCCGAGTCCGAGAAGACTGTCACAGTACAACAGTCAGGTTGTCAAACAGCCCCCACGGCCGATCTCACCAAATCACCCGCCGGCATCCAAATCCAAAGGAATCGATAGTTTATGGCACATTTAGAATGTGTTTCAGCTTTAGGACATGCGGGCGGAGATGGGCGCTCCGGTCTGGGAATCGTATTTTTAGACGTTAAAGACAATGGGTGCACATGTGAGGGGATGATGGACCGTGGGTGTTCACACTTGGGAGTCTGAACGGCCAATGTTAGTAGCTGCTTCCGGGTCTAGTTCATGAAGCTGCAGCTTCCAAGAAGGAGCGAAGAACAAACGTGCAGCACATCTCAGCTGGAGGTTCTGCTCAGCATCCGCTAATTCCCATGCTAATGAGGGGGAAAGCCAGGTATGGGCTAGCCTGGGGGGCTCAGATGGGGACGAGGGCAGCCCCCCGAGGACCACAGCTAAAAGAAGAGTGTCGTTTCCAAATGAAAGGACCCGTGGAGGCTCGCTGATGGTGAAATCACACCTGAGGGGGAGATTGGTCCCCCAAAGCTTCAGAAGCCAAACGGATGATGGGAGATCATTAGTTCAGGGAACAAGAGCAGCGCCACTGAATCTGAGGTCCTCCCGCTGGTGTCTTGATGTTCCCTGGAAAAGCAAGTTTATCTGCTTCATCTAGCTTTTATTTTTAGCTACACGGGTGTAAACCAGCATGTGGAGCTTTTATTTCCAGCTTTTCATAAGTGCAAATATGTTTTTTTTCTTTTTTATTGTATCTGTTCTCCCAGCTGATGTGAATGAGCTTGGAGAAGAATTGCAAGGAGGTGCATTGGGGACCCAGACCCCAGTGAGAAAGAGAGAAACGCAGATCCTGAAACGTACGCAGAACATTTTCACGAAGGTTTTTATTGAGGTGATCAATCACACCATCCATGACGCTCTTTTCATTTCAACGGAATCATTTCAGAGATGGAAGCCGTGGCCGACCGCTGGTGAAACCTTCTCTGATAATGATGGTGGTCATAACACAACCTGAAGACTCTTTTCATTCCCAAAAGTTTACTCACACCCAAACACCCATTACCCCTCTTTTATTGTTGATCATCCAGCTCCTTAGGCTCGTTGCTGCTTTGTTGGTTTGATAGGAAATGAGACCGTTTAAAATCGAAATTGAATCCACATGATGGATCTGTCCCTGGCCAGACTCTGATTGGCTTTTTTATTTTTTAAATGAATGTTAATTAACTGAATGCGTGACACTTCCCATTAACCCAGGCTGCCAAATCTCCCTCACTGCACCAAAGTTAACCCAATAAATGTAATTAAAAGGAATTCAACAATTTCCAAGTAAAACTTGAAATAAGTGTTACAGCCAAAAACTAGGAACACTCCTCAAAATGTGTTTAAATGAGAGAAAAATAGATGTATTTCGATGCATTTTAACTATGGGGAATAATGATCACTCTGACTTTATTCCAACAGAAGAAATTTCCTCTTCTCTTTCATTATTTAAAAACTGTACCGACATCCTTGGCGCCTGCAGCCAGTTTTGCTTTAACCTCTGGGGTTTTGGAGGAAGGCAGCTTTCCCTTCTTTCTCTCCATCCCAGCAGCGTCCAGATTTTACCTTTAAAAAAAGATAAGACCCGTCTTTGTTCTGTTTTCACCCCGTTTGCCCCCGGTGTCTGGGCGCATCATCTGCACAAAGAAGCTATGGAAATTCAAATCCCTTCTTTTTTTTTCTCTCTCTCTTTTTTTTTTTGAAAGCTCCGCGTCGTTGGGACCCCCGCCATAGCCCAGCAACGCACTTGACAGATCCATGGATTGGGCAGATGAAGCCTCCTGGAAACACGTGATGAGGCTTGTAGAAGCGACGCCTCATAAGTGTGAAGGCTGCAGGAGGGGAGAGACGCTGGAGACGCAGCGGCGGCCGGCGCGCACCTCGGGAGCGACACCCGACATCCCCAAAACAAGACCACTGTCACACAATCTCACACCATTTGACTCAATTCCATATGATCTACGATCAAAACACTCTTCTCCTTGTTGGCGCGTCCAGGCCAGGCGTCTCTGCCTCCATGGGAGCTCTCTGTCGGCTGGATGATGCGCTCCTGACTTGGATGGACGCGCGGCGGTAAAGGGCAAATTCTGCGCGTTGGGGAAAATGATGTAAGGTAAAGAATTTTTATTTCCAAAATTGTGATGTCACGTTGCTTCTTTGCTTCTAAACCAGTGTGGTCAAAGTGCTTTTTCCCCCCAACACAAATGTGTCATTTCTTCCAGTTTACGCAGCAATCCAGGGCAAAATTGCGCGCAGATTTCTCATTTGTAGAAAACAGTTTTGAAATTTTTATTTCGTGACTTGTGTATTTTTTTTTTCATTAGATCAGACTTTAAACTAGTGAATTTGGTCATTTTTGCACAGCTTTTTTATTAGAGGCATTGTGAATCTCCACCAATCGTTTATCCGCTCCAACGTCGACCTCACCTTTGTTGATTTATTTTCTTTTTTGCTGAAGTTTTCAGTGGTTTTAAACGTACGCAGATGTGTAATGCAGGATTTATAGGTACGACCGAGGTCGTTCATGGCAGAGCTGCAGAACCTCTGCTAAATTATTCAATAAAAAGCTGCAGTTTGTGGAAAAATAAACCATGGACGCAATTCACTTGAGACAAAAGCCAAAATATGAATCTCTGCGACAGCTTGACTACTTTGCAAATGTGGATTAAAACATTTTGGTCCTGCCCAAATAGCCGTGTCTGCAGTGACATTGTGTCTGGAATAACAATTCTGCTCTGGTTCAAAATATCGTAAAATTGAGGGGGAAAAATCTTGTTCTTGTAGGTTTGCATCTTAGAGCAGCGACGTACCAACAGACGCAACCATGAAATCTGTGCTGGACGGCGTGGCCGACACCACCTTCCGGACTATCACGTCAGGTTTGCAGTATCTGGGCTCCAACGACGCCGACTACGACGACCCCCTCGGCGGCGCAGACTTTAAAACGGGCTTCTCCCAGCAGAAGCCCTTGTCCGCCTTCCGTAGCAACTCCTTCCCAAACAAGCTGCCTGCCGAGGAGGAGCTGATTTTCAAAGGCATCTCCTTCTTCCCCACGAATGCCACCGACCTCTTTGGCAACAGGAGCACCATCAGGGATGAGAACAATATCCAGTGTGGTGAGAACTTCATGGACATGGAGTGTTTCATGATCCTGACGCCCAGCCAGCAGCTGGCCGTGGCCGTCCTGTCCCTGACTCTGGGCACCTTCACCGTGCTGGAGAACCTGGTGGTGCTCTGCGTCATCCTGCAGTCCCGAACCCTCCGCTGCCGGCCCTCCTACCACTTCATCGGCAGCCTGGCCGTGGCTGACCTGCTGGGAAGCGTCATCTTCGTCTACAGCTTCCTGGACTTTCACGTGTTCCACAGGAAAGACAGCCCCAACGTGTTCCTCTTCAAGCTGGGCGGAGTCACGGCGTCCTTCACCGCCTCTGTGGGGAGCCTCTTCCTCACCGCCATCGACCGCTACATCTCCATACACCGGCCGCTGGCCTACAGGCGCATCGTGACCCGGACCAAAGCGGTCATCGCCTTCTGCATGATGTGGACCATTTCCATCGTCATCGCCGTGCTACCTCTGCTGGGCTGGAACTGCAAGCGCCTCAACTCGGTGTGCTCAGACATCTTCCCGCTGATCGATGAGAACTACCTGATGTTCTGGATCGGCGTGACCAGCGTGCTGGTTCTGTTCATCATCTACGCCTACATCTACATCCTGTGGAAGGCCCACCACCACGCCGTGCGCATGCTGAGCCGCACCTCGCAGAAGAGCCTGGTGGTTTACTCAGCAGAGGGGACCAAAGTCCAGAGCACACGGCCCGAGCAGGCGCGCATGGACATCCGCCTGGCCAAGACCCTGGTGCTCATCCTGGTGGTGCTGGTCATCTGCTGGGGCCCGCTGCTCGCCATCATGGTGTACGACCTCTTCTGGAAGATGGACGATGACATCAAGACGGTGTTTGCGTTCTGCAGCATGCTCTGCCTGCTCAACTCCACCGTCAACCCCATCATCTACGCCCTGAGGAGCCGAGACCTGCGCCACGCCTTCCTCAGCTCCTGCCACGCCTGCAGGGGCAGCAGCCAGCAGCTGGACAACAGCCTGGAGTCCGACTGCCAGAACAGGAACGTGAACATTTCTGCCAACAGGGCTGCTGAGAGCTGCGTGAAGACCACTGTGAAAATAGCCAAAGTCACCATGTCCGTGTCCACCGAAACATCTGCAGAGGCTGTCTGATTGGCCATCACAGGGGACGCTCCCAACATCACCTCCTACGCCGCCGAACTCATGAAAATAAATTACAGAGGAGGAAACGTCAAAAAAAAAAAAAAAATTACAATTAGTCCTCAAGTTGGCCGTGAACGGTCGCATTCTTTAGGACCTTGTGCGAGGAGAGTGTGTGCCAAAGTGCCAAACGGTATTACAAGCCCACTGAATCATGTGACGGCCATCAGGCCATGGAGTCTGCTGTTGACCGTGGACTTTCTCCGTGTCCGGTTAGTGGAAGCATATTCTATTTTTGTACTGGAATTCACATTTTGAAAACACTATATCTTCATTTATGGGGAAAAAGGGGCTACTGACATGTTTTGCTGTCAGTTACATTTAAACAGGTGTCTGACATAGAAATGGGACTCTAAGCCTTGCCTTTATTAAGGTTTTGTGTTACACCTGAAGATTTCCATTAGGAAATGCAAAAACTCAAAAAAAAAAAACCAAAAAAAACCCCACAGACTGATTGTTCCTTTCTAAAATTTCCATTAAAGGTGTCATTTTTGTAGTTCATCTGACAACACTCACAATGAGTGGCTAATGAAGACATCTGAGCACAACTATGGGAGTCAGACACTAAATATATAAAAAAGATATTGATCTGATCAATAGCAGACTCGGAGGTGGAGGCGGGAGGACTGAGGGTTGTAGAGACTGGAGAGAGTCAGATCTGCACAGACGCCCGTCTCTTCCTCCATCCCATTGTGTCTTTTTCTCCAGATGTAAACCTACTAACTGTACAGTGTTTTCTTGCTAAACAAGATGTTCAAATTCAAACTCAATCAGCACGGCTAACGCTACCGGATGTTTCTGGCCCAACTGGGAAAAAAAAGGAACAAGGACCAACAAAGGAAAATGTAAACTATAAGGTTTGAAACCAGTGTGCTGGTCACCACTGTAGCAGACTGAAGTGGTCTTTGACCAAAGCTGCTGTCGACAAACCTATGATTTTACCATTCTGGGCTGTGTGTTCACCACCTTGTGACTTGGTGTGTCATTTTTTAGCCCCCAGACTTTGGTGATTGTTTTCGTGCTACTGTTGCAGTGGGGTGTCATTTTGAAAAAATAAAAAATAAAAGCAACCTGTGCACAGGCCTTAGTAAAGTACTTTTGGTGTGAGTCAATAACATGTGTGCTGTTGAATTTACATATCTACACAAACAAAACAAGGTGATGTGTTCATAATAGTAACTTGAATAGGTCTGTGTATGTCCATTGTGTGGAGAATCAACAAACTGGCCTCGCAAAAGAAAGTCGGAAGATACGATGAGGTAATTTTAATTTAGAAATCTCACAGCACAATTGTTCTTTAGATATGAATCTTGGTGTAATGCTCCAGAGAGCTGTTTATCAGTATGCTTTACTGCCTCTTGTTTTAATGAGTATTGAAAATCAAAATGTCAACTGTTAAGTGGCTTCTGTGCAGTGGTGGCATAATAAGGAATCTATGATTAAAAATCACAGTCAAGTGTTTTTAATATTGCTGTTTTCAAACTTTTGAATAAAGTTGCAGCTGGTTGTCATTTTGCCTACATTGTTTAACTTTATGAACACAGAAAAAAATGAGTTTACCTAAAAATCACTGATGGATTCAATTTAAGAAATAAGACAAACCTGCGGGCACCGCGCACCTTAAGTATCAGCGAGGTTTTGGCGCCCTCTTGTGGGTAATTACAGCACTAGCAGCACCACCTGCACTCTAATTACAGAGGTGACGAAATGCAAAATTTAAAAAATATCTTTTTTCTTTGAACTACTGCAGAAAGTGATGGAAGACAAATTCCCTAAATTGGTGGGTTCTTGTTAGAAGTGTAAAATAAATAAATAAATACGTTTTCCTGCTACAGTCCCGTGTATTTTTGTCAGCTCTTTAGACAACACAAAGTCGTTTTTGAATGCTTGTTTAGATGTTAAAAAATCCATATGTGATTGTATCCCAATTTCCAAAACAGTCATTTGAAATATTCCTATTTTCTTTTAAATACTGAGAGATACTTTTCGTTAAAGTTCTACAGCGACATTAAATGAAATCAAAGCTTCCTTTCTTTTTTTTATTTTGGCAAACGAAGCGAATTTTTAAAAAACGAATTGTCCTTACCGATTTTGGGAAATGTAGTTTTAATTACAATAAACAAACTAGTTAATGGGGTTTCTAAAAACTACAACTACCAGGAGCGGTTGTTTTGCTGCGCATGCGCACAACAAGCCGAGTCGCCCGGAATTAAAGGTTGTCGTTACTGTTTACTGTTTGGAAGTTGCGGTAGTAAATCTGTTGTCATCAGGGATTCCACAACATTTACCTTAGATTTTTTTATTTGGATTATTTCCGCGTATACCGGACGACTTCGGCCGTATGAGAATTTCCCACAAGCGACAAGGAGACGCGAGAATATCTGTATTTATGTAAACTCCGGAATCGTTAGCAACAAGCTAGTATTGCAGGCACGCAGCTATTGGGCCCAGTTCCTCGAGTGATTCCTATCAAAAGTCTTTTTGATAAGCGTTTTTACATCAGCACAGTTGGGCGTCATGGCTTGTGGTGCTACTTTAAAAAGGACCCTGGACTTTGATCCTCTAATGAACCCCGCTTCGCCGAAAAGAAGGAGGTGCGCTCCGGTGATGTCTCCAGTCTCTTCGCCACAGAAATATTTGCGTCTGGAGCCGTCACCCTTCGGAGAAGTGTCATCCAGACTAACCACAGGTAGCAGACAAATAATACACAAATAATACCCCGCATTAATGTTGGCTTGTTTAAAAACAGACCGATCTTTCCTTCGCCAAGCGCTCAGTTAGCATGTTGCTCATTAGCATATACCCGGCGTTGTACCGGCATTTTATGTTTTTGTAAAACACGACTCCAGCTGCAATTTGATACACAAAGTAACTGCACTTGTTTATAACGGCAGTTTTTAAAACTCCGTGGGTGATGTGACGTCTCAGACTATAGTTTAATGATTGATGGAAGCAGCGGGCAGAGAAACAGGAAACAGATATCCGTGGTTGACGTGTGTTGCCTTAAATGTTGTCCCCCTTTTGAAACTCAAAGTGTCGTCACTTTATATCAAGATGGCCTTTCTCTGGGTTTCAGAGCAAATTCTCCACAATATCAAGCAAGAGTACAAGAGGCTGCAGAAGAGGAGACACCTGGATCAGGCGTTCCAGCAGGCGGACAGCGGTTGTCCTCTGGAGCTGCCAAACCTCCCCAGCTCGGCTCTGCCAGGTAAATGGTGGACAAAACACGTTTGGTGCCTTCTGGTAATTCTGCCAGCACAAAGCGGGAATGAAAATACTTCCACTGGTTTAAAATGTGATGCCTCTTATAATTAAATGAGGAACGAGATGTGCTGGAAGAGTCTGGCAGTGGAGCCCTACTCAGTGGGCCAAAATCTTGCGTCTTCATTCAGTAATCCATGTCTGTCTTCTGTCTAACAGGTACATCCCCAGCTGCCAGCTCTCCTGGCAGAAAAGAACAGCCTTTATTCTCCCTCAGGCAGGTTGGGATGATATGTGAAAGACTACTGAAAGAGCGCGAAGACAAAATTCGTGAAGAGTACGACGAGATATTGACAACAAAGCTGGCAGGTCTGTCTTTGTAGTGTTGTTCTTATTCAGTTCTCCAAATAACAGATTCAGAGGTATTTGATTAATGGGCCAACATTAATGGATTTCTCCAACAGAACAATATGACGCGTTTGTCAAGTTCACACACGATCAGCTGTTGCGAAGATTCGGAGAACAGCCAGCTAGCTGTAAGTAGACAGTTGTCAGACCTGGCGAGTAAGGGTTGTTTTTATTTTGATCTAAATGTCCTCACGTACTAATTCCAGTTCCGTCTTGTCCACAGATGTTTCCTGAGTGTCGGCGTCAGAAATGAAGTTTGCTGCATGTGAGTCCAGCAGGTGAACGGGCCTACTCCCAGCTGTGCCGCGCTGCCTCCGTGGACCCGCTGCCTCGGGCCTCAGTTGCAGCAGCGTTCGCTGTGTTTTCCAGGGTCTGGGAGGCTCGCTGCTGCCTCCCTGCAGAAACCTGGGACAAGTTGCCTCTTAGCTGTCAATATTTATTTGGATTTGTTCTGATGCCTTCATATTGGTTGACCTCCACCTTTATAAATGGCCGCCTGTCTTTTTTTACAGAAAAGACTTTAGTTGTGTTGATTTGCTGTCGAGCGTTTCTGAAAAGGGAGTTATCCAAGCAAGGCTGCCTTCCCTCCAGAGTCCAGGAACTGGCATTTTGCTCTGCCCTCAGCATCGTTTTAAACTGTTTTGAATTACTGTTATATTTGTATACACTGTATTATTTTTTTTGCTTGACTTTCATTGTATCAAACAATTGTTTTATTTGCTGTAGGTATGGTAGAACTTCAAATAAAGGTAACCTGAAAGTAACCAGTTTACACACATTGAAATTTCCGTGGTGATTTAATTATGACGGGATCCTAAATGTGTACAGCTTTAGGTTAGGGTGGCTAGAACACGGGAGAACATTTGTGAAAAGCTTGCAGTATTTTGAGGACTTAAATGTTTAACTGTTAGTGTTTCAAGATGAAAAAAATCTAAATGTTGAGATGTAAACCAATTTTAAATTGAGAAGTCCACGATGCTAAACTAAAAGGCTATAAAACAAAAGTATTAAGGCTGTTTTTTTTAAAGGAGGGTTCTCCGCCGAGCACAAAGTCGGGAGGTGCTGTGAATCTAATCGAGCGCACCCGTCGTGCGTTCGACACGTAATGAGAAAAGGAGGTCCTGATTGGTCGGTTAGTAGATGACGTAGTTAAGGCGGAAATACGGAAACCACTGGCGATATGATGCGTTTTCTTTCAAATTAATGTTATTTTTTTCAGCAAATATAAGGCGCGTTTTGGCAGAATGGCGTTTTTCTTTAGACAAAGAATCGCGGAAAAGGTAATAACGGGTTTAAAGGTGGCGCTGTAGACTTGCACAAAGTTGCAGCGTAGCTTTGACCCCTGATGAGATAAACATTCCTTCATGAACTGGCAGCAGAGACAGATTTGATTGAATTGAAACCACTTTAACGTCCTTTCCTCCGTAACGGTGTAGCTGTGCAGCAGGCTGCAGCAGTCGGAGGACGCCATCACGCCAGCTCTGTCAGCAGTTCCAGTTTTTAGGAAACAGTTAAGTGTCGCCGTTAAAGATGGCCGCCAGCGGGCCTGCTGCTGGTCCTCCTCCTCCCTCTAGTCACACCTCTCTGGACCTTTTCCTCCTCAGGCAGAGTGCTGATTTTAAGCTGTCCATCGGCCTGTTACGAGCCCGGGGGGTTTTACCTTCCAGTGGTGACATTCAGCAGCAGACAGAACATTTGGCCTCTCAGGTGAGATCCCAGCTCAGGTGAGCCCTGCAGGCATTTAAATGAATGAAAAACCTGTGTTTACTGTACTGTTAACCATATAAACGGTGTCGTGTTTATGTGGGATTGCCGTCTCCCTATCATTAACCACCAGAATCTGTCTCCATTCTTCATCTTGATCTTCAGTTGAAGCCTGACAGGGTGGTAGAAGACGTATCAGCTGGATCCGGTGTGATCAACTTTAAAGTTCATCGCAAGCTTCTTGTCCAGGTTTGTCACTTTTGGATTTTTCAGCTGCAGCGCAAGCGGCTGCGCCTGCTGCTGCATTTCATCTGCTGCACGTTCTAGAAAATGTTGGAGCCGTTCGGGAAGGGCCAGGACGAGATGTTCGGCCTAAACAGTGATCTTTTCAGCTCCCTCAACAGAGGAACGACGCTAGTCGAGTACAGGTATGCTCTTTAATTGTTACCAGCATCCTAACCTCAGATGATAATGAGCAACCCTGTTTTCCTGTTGCAGCTCTCCAAATATTGCAAAAAAATTCCATGCCGGACATTTGCGATCCACGGTTATCGGTGAGGTTGATCCAAAGTCGCTCAGGTTTCTCAGTATCTGTGTTGTTTTTCAGCTTTAATAGACTGTATTTGTTCTATTAATTCTGAATTCTGTGACTGTGAGGTTAGTCTAAACGAGCAAAGCCAGCCTTCCCTGAAGGACAGTGTCCATTTTCCAGGTAACTTCATCGCTAATCTAAAGCAGAGCCTCGGAAACAAGGTGATTCGGATGAACTACCTGGGGGACTGGGGTATGCAGTTTGGTGAGTACATTTTACACAAAACCAGTAGTTCTCGCGTCTCGCTGGGACCTGAAAGCTCCCCACTGGTGACCTGTCCCTGCGGTGTGGGATTCCAGGCTTGTTGGGAGCCGGATTTGGCCAATTTGGGTGTCAGGAGGAACTGAAGCAGAATCCTCTACAGCACCTGTTTGAGGTGAGCTGATCCAGAGTTTTGCTTTAGAAGCTGAGAACGTATTTCTGGGAGTAACTGTGGAATCCTTGTCTTGACAGGTTTATGTTAAAGCGAACCAGGAGGCGGAGAGCAGCGGAGGCCTGGCGCAGGCGGCCAGAGAGTTCTTCAGACGGCTGGAGCAGCGAGAGCAGGAGGCCCTGGCTTTATGGCAGCAGTTCAGGGAGATCACAGTCACCGAGTACCAGCGCGTCTACGAGGTTCCACAAAGACGCCGCCGCCTCATCATGTTTCAGAACCGGCCGATCTCTGATTCTCACCCTCCTTCCACTCATTTCAGCGGTTGGGAGTCCACTTTGACGTTTACTCAGGGGAGTCTTCTCATCAAGATGGGGTGCAGGAGGTGCTGCAGCAGCTGGAGGGGCGAGGACTGTTGAAAACCTCAGAGTATGTAACACTGGGTGTGTGTGTGTGTGTGAGAGGGAGAGACGGAGAGACGGCTAACAGCCATGTTTGGAGGCCTGTCGGTTCTGCTCTTACCCCATCTTGGGTCCCTTATGAAGCATTGTAAAGAGACAGGAGTGGGTGTTTTTGCATCAGTTTGTGACTGTTTTAAGCGTGTGTTTTGAGGATCAGTTGTGCTCAATCGCTCTGCATGTTGACAGGAGAGGAACCGGCGTGGTGGACCTCTCCCCTGATGGAGACATGAGCAGCGTGTGTACGGTGCTCCGCAGCGACGGCACCAGTCTCTACATCACCAGGTCTGTACTCCCCGAAGCCCAGCCGTCCCACCCACCAGAAGAGCTGACTTCTCCCCGTTCCAGGGATCTTGCTGCAGCCATCGACAGGATGGAGAGATACAGTTTTGACGAGATGATTTACGTGGTGAGTGAACTGGAACCAAACGCCCGCAGGAGAACTGCTGATTGTGCAGCCGCAGATCTGCGAGTGCACCTACATGTAGACGTTTCCCATCTGGATGACACAAGTGTGGCCCTTTATCTCCTTTCAAGACGGACAAAAGTCAGTCCAACCACTTCCGGCAGCTGTTCCAGCTGCTGCCCACGTTGGGACACTCCTGGGCAGACAGGTCATGAGAAACGGCAGCTTTCTGCTCCGGCTCTCTTCCTCAAACGCATGCTGAGTCCTCCCGTGTGCGCAGGTGTCGGCACGTGCCCTTCGGCCTGGTGCGGGGTATGAAGACGCGTAGCGGTGACGTGGTGTTTCTGGAGGACGTGCTGGATGAAGCTCGAGCCAGAATGCTGCGCAACATGGAGCAGTCGAAAAGTACGGCCGGAACCGGATTTGACACGCTCCAGCAACCGCATGTTGGCGTGTTTGCATATTCTCAATTTTCATTTGCACCTTTGACCTTTGACTGACTTTTGTTTGCACTGACGCAGCGAGTCTTTTCCGCTGGTTTGGGGTCGTCTGCGTTCTTTTAAAAGCAGCAGAAAGAGATGGAAATTTAAGATTAGGTGCACTTAGGTAGATCTTGAGAGTACTTTGGTGCTGGGTTCAGTTAATCATGACTGCTTTTTCATCAGCTACAAAGCAAATGGAAAACCCAGAAGAAACGGCAGAGAAAGTGGGAATCGCTGCTCTCATCATCCAGGTGAAAGAGGATCAGATGCTGCTCCAGGACGCCAAAACTCCCCGAGTTGACCCGAGCTGATGGGTTTTTATTGACTTTCAGGATTTCAAAGGTCCTCTGCTGTCAGACTACACCTTTGACTGGGACAGAGTGCTGCAGGCTCAGGGGGACACGGGAGTGTTTCTGCAGTACACACACGCTCGACTCTGCAGGTTCACTCTCAGATGAGTCAAATCATTCAAGAAGAAGACGAACAAGTGATACATTTGCACCATGTTGTTGCTGCAGCCTGGTGCGGAGGAGTGGAGCTGCAGAGGTGCGCGACTTTGAGCCTTCCCTCCTGCTGGATCCCACCGGCGTCGCTGTGCTGCAGCACCTTCTCCGGTCGGTGAGCATGTTTTGGTGGAGAACCCGCCCGCCCAGAGATGCGCAGGCGTAACCCATCTGCTCTGCCTGTCTGCAGCTACGATGAGCTGCTGTACCAGTCAGCTCAGGACCTGCAGCCCAAACACCTGGTCGGCTTCTTGCTGAAGCTCAGGTAGCAGCCAGGACGGGACGCTGACCACACACACCCGCATCTGTCGCCTTTTAATCCCGTTCGTCTCTTCTCGCCGGCAGTCACCTCATCGCCTCGGCACACAGAGAGTTACCGGTGAAGGGAAGCTCGCAGGAGGTTGCACAGGTACAGCATCAACAATGAAACCGTTCTCTGATCAACCAATGATTGAATCGACTGCGTCTGCAGCAAGTTCCTGTGACTCTTTCTGTCGGAGGTTTAATCCCGCCTGGCTGGTTTTCCACAACAGGCCCGGCTGCGACTGTTCGGCGCAGCGCGCTCGGTCCTGGCCAGCGGGATGAGCATCCTGGGCATCGCACCCGTTGAGCGAATGTAGACATTCAAAACCTCCCTGAAGTTGAGTTTCAATAAAAACTGTCATTTTAATTTTTCATTTTTACATCCGAGTGTCCTTTCATCAGGCCAACACGTCCAACATTCAGGGATGGTGACGTGTTTACAGTCAGTCACCGTCGATGGGATCTCACTTTTAAAATCACTTTTTAAGAAAACTGAAAAAAACCCCCCCAAGAATTATAAAACGTAGAATTTATAAAAAGACAGTTTGGTATGCAGTCAGCAACTGTGGTTCTTTCAAGTATCCATTTGTGTCGGTTGGACACTTTCAGGACCAGAAATATGAGCTTAGGACACAAAGGATGGAGCAGCGGAATTATAAACCTGTACCTTAAGATCTATAGAAACTTCAAGGTCAAAGTAACAGAACAGCTTTAGCATGGTCTTGCTGACAGCTCCGGATCTTATAGTACTGTTGGAAAATCCTCAAACGAAGTAACGGTTACTTTAAAATGCTAAAAAAAACCTTGTGGGCAGATTTAAAAACGGTGTCCTTGCTCCCAGGAGGAGCCAACGTCACACCGTGATCAGTTTCTCTCTGGATTCGTGGGTCGTGTCTTGCCGTCTTAGCCTGGACATGTCCTGCTTTGGAAGCCCGTACAAGTAGATGGACACGCACACCAAGATGGCGCCAGACGCAAAGGACAGCGCTGCACAAACGAGAGGGAGAAAAACCAACTCAGACATTTGCACAGTTTAAAAACACAAAGCTGGTTTTTGATCTGTTTGGAAACCTAAACTCTCACTCCAGCTTTGTGTTACCAAGGTCTGACGTACTTATCTGTAGTCCAAACAGGACGACCGAGGCGACGGTGGACAGGACGATGGCTGCTGCCGCGGAGAAGCCCTTCATGATGTTGTCGGTGTACTTCACCACCACAGACGTGTACAGGCCACCCACGCTGGCCAAAACTGGAGGGGCGAACAAACAGCAAGGTGGGAGGAGGAACTTGCAAGCAGGAAACAGCCTCTGGCCGATGACACTCACACACTACGAGGCACACCCAGGAGGTGTACCCGAAGAAGAAGCCTTTCTCCGCCACCTTGTCGCCGTCATTCACGTAAACGCCCATCAGGGTGACCACGATCCCAGAGATGTACATCTGGATGTTTCTCACCCACAGGGACGTGTCCGAGCTCTTCAACACCTTCTCAAAGTACACCCCTGCAAAAACAGGCGAGTAGCATCAGCCGCTGTTATTCCTGAGCTATTACTGACACACGGACTGGCTTGCTAGCATGTGTGCTATGGCTTGTGTAATAACAACGACTTACCTGCAAATCCCGAGCAGAGGACAGCGACAGCGATGGCGGTGAACCCAACCAAGGGGTTCTGCTCGATCTGAAAACGCCAGAAACACCATCTGAGCGGTGACACTGAGCCAGTGGGCACCAATCAGCCATTAGCGGTGGAAGTTAGGGCGAGAAGCGTTTACGGTTAGCTTCATCCTTCACGCCACACCCACCTGAACCTTGGTGGCCTCCGCTGGCTTCCACTGGACCAGTATGACGCCCCCACAGAGCATGAACACCGAGAACCACTGCAGTCGACCGAGAGAGCGGTTCAGCATGAGGACGGTGCACAGGGCCGTGCACGGGATCTTCAACTGATAGGTCACCTTTTTTCAAAAAAAGGAATATAGCGATGGAGATGGCGAGTGGGAAACACCTTGACTGCTAATGTCCTTAGTGCTTTCCTGTTTCCTTGTGATCTCCCAGTGTGTAAGAGTACCTGATAAACAGCAGCATCAAGGTTGCTCAGGGCGAGGAAGGCCATGTTGTTCTGGATGGCGTAGACCAGCGAGGGAACGCTCAGCTTCAGCAGCTCCTTCGGACTGCAGAACACATGTTCCACCAGGGCGTTCTTCAGTCTGGCCGGACTTCCAGTTTCTCTGGGACACGACAGGACAGAAGAAACCATCTGTGAGAAGGCAACTAGTATCCATTAATTGCATTCACTCTGCTCACTCCTTCGTTTGTCAACATCCTAATAATGGCTTACTTGATCAGCATCCCCAGACTCAGTATTAGTTTGACAACCTCAGTGATGCAGACTGCAGTCGTGGAGAAATACAGGTCTCCTGAAGGGATGGTCCTGGTGTAGCGAAGGGCCACCGTGTACGCGGCTGCCACCAGCGTCATCACGGTCAGGCAGTACACCTTGAACACCACACTCACATTTTCTGGGGAGAAACAACGGAAAAGGTTCACGGTCGAGCGGCGATGGGCGAAACTAACGGGTCCTTACTGCTGCGTGACGAGGTCATGCACAGCAAGGTCAAGAAGCTGTGTTCTTTACACAAGCTAAACGTTAAAATATTGTAAATACGAGTCCCAACACTCCTTTGATGGTTGCTATACGAACATGCATCGCTGACTGTTTACAGCGAGAACATTAGCCTAAGATGCTAGTTAGAAATCGCAGTTTATCCTCACCGTTGGCCATCGTTGCTCTGGTTTGGGTTGGTCTCGGCGACAAAAATAATCACTTTTTTTTTCATGTTACATACTCTTAAAATTATTTCACATTTCCTCATATATCAGTTAAAAACGCTGCCTATCCAGCAGCGGAGCAGGGCGAACGGTATCGTTCCCCTGCAACGATGTTCCTACATTTCCCAGGATGCCCCGCGGGTCAACCTCACGGGGGCGCTTGTTTTGTTGTCGGTGCCTCGCGGTTCCTCGTCATTATAAAAACGCTTACGGCGTTAATGCAAATGCTAAAAATACCATTTTATTGTTCGAGAGACATTTATTTATTAGAGACAAGTATTTACATCTATCACAATTAAATATTTAACTATTATTAAGAATGTAAAATAAAGGGGGCATTATTTTTTTTAAATTTACTTTTCTACTCTTACTTAGACCTAAGAATCCAACTTCATTTTGTTCCAACAGAACTCATAGTTTTTCTTTATTGTTTTCTCATAGCTGATAAACCAATAATAGCAGGGGAAGTGGTACAGCAAATGCAACTTAATAGCTGGGCTGGAGAGAGCAGATACAAATTTTCCATTTAAACCAACATTTTTCAAACATCACAGTCTGTCAGGTACAAATAAAAGCTGCAAGGGGTTTTAAATAGAAGAATAGGGAAAGCTGTTATTATCTACCACTAAACCTAATCATAAAAGTTAGAAAAAATGGTAGACATTTGGTGCAAAGAATCAACATTTGGCGTAGCTCTAATCACAAATGGAACGTCGTCCACACACGAGAGGAAACGCTGTTGTCTGCACAGATGGAACATCTCTGCAGCCGCCCGATGGACCTCATGAGCTGTCAGAGGGAACGTGCTCAAAGCCTTCGCTCTCCCTCACGAGCGCCCTCTCCAAGATGACACGGCCCTCCTTGTAGCGCTGACTCTCCTCTGTAGCAAACTCGTACATCCAGCCCAGCTTGCTGTTGCAGTTCTTGCAGCTGACGTCTCGCACCATGTGGTTCCCCGTCAGCATCTGTCTGTCTTGCACCTCACTATGCTGCAGATTCACGACCTTGAAAGCAGCAGGCAGATTCTTTAGTGTAAATTGGAGTGACAATCCTGATGGGATATGTAGGTTCATATTTTAAGTAGCAATCAATCACATTTTGAGGACAGATACCTTGTTGAACAGGAAGGCTCGGCCTGTGGCGCCAGTGAAGCGTGTTGAGATAAGCTCAGCTCCATTGGTCAGAATGGTGTCACAATTAGCGCAGGAGAAGAGGCGAGTTCCACCAATATGGTCCAAGAAGATCCTCCCCATTGTGGGGACCACCAGCTAATAACAATTAAAACAACAACAACAACAACAAATCTGTTGTTACTAAGCGCTCTGTCTGATGGAAAAACAAAAGAGATACAATTTTATTGTTTTAAGTAAGCAAAATGTTGGCGTACATGGGAAGATGTTAGTTTGATGCATCATTTCAACGTGTCAGTCTGGTCACGTGATCTGCATTAACTATGCAAAACATTTTATTACATCTTAATATTTTTGAAGATAAATTCCTACGTTTTTGTTTTGGTGGCCCATCGAGGTAGCACTGAGCTTTGGTACAACAGTCTACACCTATAAAAGTTTTATTTATTTATTATTTACGGTTGTGGAATACAGACATGAGTTATTCGTCAGGTCACTGTCGTTGGATTTCCAGAGCTCACCTGAATGCATCTTAAGGATTGTCAACAACAAAGGTTAGCACAGGAATGAAATAACTCAACCAAAGGTTAGGTTTTAGTGAAGGAGAAAAAGAAGCAGCACTATCTTTGAAACAAAATCACGTCACGGTTACTGCTTGATTAACAAGATATAAATGAATAAGAAATGTCAACGCCACAAAGACTGTTGCTAATAGGCCAAAACAATGTTAAACTGAATTTCTTACCTCGCAACGTGAGCTAGCAGAATTCTTAAAGGACACTTTCTCGTCTCAGACTTTTAGTTGTCCCGGTTGTCTTTAGAGTAAGAGACAGTACCAATATCTTTTTTATTCGGTGTCGTGGCTGACATTAACAACGCAGAGGTTGACGTATCAGCCGTCTACAGTAGCGTCCCTCCAGGAAGATAGCTAGCGACAATGAGAGACGGATTTTTGGGTCGACTTTTCAAAGTAAGACAGTATTAGTAACAGGTTTTTTTTTCATTATTAAATATAATAATAATATTAGGCATTCACAGTGTCATTTATAATATAATTTTCTTATCTTACATTATTATTATGTAAACATATCATCATTAGCGTGGTGTCGTTGTCCTGTTTTTATTTTGAATGCCCGCTCACATTAATTTCCTTGTCCGTCTATCTAAATAATGCCAACTAACACGTAATATTTTACTAATTACAAGGAGCGCGCCGTCATAGGAGTAATAATAATGTGTGATGTTAATAATGTTATAGTGGGACTGAGAGGCTATTATTATGAGTAGCAGGTAACTAATTTTTTTTAGGAAATTCTGTTTCGTGAGATCTGTTTGGTGACAGTGCTGGCTGCAGGACAAACTGTTCGGCTCATCTAAGTGGCTCACAGATATGAATAGATGAGGATGATAAAGGACATGTTTCATCAGGGGTTAAGCAGAGGTGGTGTCCTTGAGGGAAGATAACAGCCTGTTATGTTGTTTGAACTCGTATCAGGACACGGTAATCACCATCCTTATTTCTGCAGCATTAAAGCTCTGCCTAAAGGCACTGAGAGAAACCTACAGACCAAACCTCACTTCAGATATCAGATAAGATATAGGAGGGTTTTTTCTAATCTTTGTCACCAGAAAAGCATCACTGTTAAAAACACAAAAGAGTATTTATGAAATTTTGGGCCATTGCTGCTCTATTCTTTCCCTTTTTCTTTTGAAACAAATGAATGACTTTATGGACAGAAGCCACCGGCTCCCATCTTCAGTGTTTGAGCACCTTGTAAATCAAACATTTTCTTTTGATAAATCAAAATTACACCCCACTCCATTCATTTCAAATTTATGTGACACACTTACATTAAAATATCATCGCAAAACCAGCATCACCTTTATCCCTGATGTAGGGTTCTGTTCTTTAATGAAAGAAATAATTAAAATGAAAGTAGGCTTGAGAGAAAAGTGTAATCATTCTATTATCTGACCGTAATGACTGTGTCCTTTGATCAAACACACCAGTCCCTCCCCTCAGGACATTTATGATGTGTGTAATGTACCAGCCATAATGATTTAGACTGACAGCTAACAGCAGAGTGAGGAGGGAAAGAAGGCTGAGGAAAAAGAGGAGAAAACATCCCAGCAGATTTAGAGGGACGATGTTTTCAGAACTGCTTCTGATCACAGTCCTTGGACTCTCTTGGACAACAGGTTTCTATAGTTTCATTTATCTGCTGTCATTTTACTGCTGCAGTCTATCAGAAAGGAGATTGTCTCTGTTTATCCATCCGCTGTTTCCTTTAAATTGGATTTTCCTTTCTAGTTTAAAGATTCTCTGCTTCATGATTCTACTGTATAATACTTTAAAATGCTTTAAATTACTTCTCAGTGAAACTTGGTGAAATTTCTGTCTCTGATTTCAGTAACTGGACTGCCTTGTACTCAGATCTCCCCCTCGCCCTCCCCCCCATCTAATGGTAAGAATGGATGAGCTGACACTGAGTTAAAGAATAATCGAGGCTTTAAGTAATCCCAATTAGTTAGACATGTGTTTAATATAATTATTTTATGCATTTACTCTGGGATAAGGTGTGCAGCTCCACCAAGGTTCTACCTTAATTTGCAACATCTTTGGAACCAACAAAGCAAAAAAGGCAGTCAAACGTAGTATAACTGTGTAGAATCTTGATTAGCCGTTGTTGTCTTTCGCTCACAGCATCTTTTCTCCTCACAGTCAACAGCGTTCGGCCCTCAGACGTGGCTGCATTTGCCACCGTCGCCACTCATCAGCACAGGTCACTGGCCAGCTTCAGCCACAGCCATATTTGCACCAGGCTGTCTTAAACTACAAAGAGACACAACCAGCGGCTGTTTCTTTTCATTCATTTATTTTTTTCTTGCAGCTCTGAGTTGACTACAGTGACATCAAGACTCAGAGGTTGGTGTTTCCTGTAGATTTCTACCCATCTGTTGACTATCTTGGTGTCTTTTCTGAACACACTTTCACTAAAACACTGCGGACCTTGATGCGAACATCGTGATACTTTATACGTTTATTACTCTGATTTCACGCACAGTCTGTGATAATCTGCAGCTGTGAACCTATGTGCACGCAGACTCTTATCTTTGTAGAGAGATACTGACTCAACCGTAAACCTGCAGCACATTTGAAACACTTTCTGTAAATATTGCCACATATTGCTCTTCCGTCAGAGCTGATGGCGCTGTTCAGTCCTGGACTCATCAGTCCACCCTCGGATGGATCCAGCTCATACGGCCCCCAGCAGGGTCGGAACGGGTACACGTTCCACCTCCTCCTCATTAAGAACATACAATTTAGCTTGGTTCCACATAATTTAAAGTTGGTTTCTCCTTCTTCTTCATTGCATCAGTTTATTGGAGCAGGTAAAGGAGGTATCCCTGACCCTCCAAAACAACCAGGTAGGGCCTCTTCATTATCATATTCCTTTTTTAAAAATTTGAGCATTCAAAAGGACTCTTACTAATGTCCAGGGTGTGGAGGTGGGCAGAGACTGGAAGTTGCTCCTACTCTTCATTCAGATGGATCAATTCTGCATCTGCGAGCAGCAGCAGGTACAGTGAAATTCATCCGTTTCCTTTCAGTGACGATATTCCTAAAGGGACCGTTTGGTGAACAAGAAAACTCAGCCCTGTGCTGATAGACAGGTGGGAGCTGTCCACAGAACACCTTGAAAAACCTTGATAAATATGTGCAGGTGTCTGCTTGACAAAGAGAGAGAGAGTACAATAAAATCTGTTGTTTGGGTTTGTCAGTTATTCAGATCATATTTGTCCTTTTTTTGACAATAAAATACAGTATCTGTGCAACTAAGACAAAGGCAGTTTCCCACCTACAGGCCAAGGCTGTGATCGAGGCTGTGGTTCAGGAGGTGGACGACACTCTGCAGTTCCTGCACTCTCAGGTACCATCAACGGCCGCCAGGATCTAACAGATGTCTCGTCAAAAATGAATCTTTGGTCTTTGAACTGTGTGTGTGTGTGTGTGGTGCAGCTGAGGAGAGCCATCGTCAGTGTTGCCGTGTGGGATGGAGAGCATGACAGGTTCCAGTACAGGTGAGTGTAGCGTGTCGATTTACGGGTACAGGCACACACCTAAACTATGGGAGGTGTCTACAAAAAGATAAATTTTGTGCTCCCTTGAAAGCGTGTGTCCATGCATGGAGACAAAGAGCGAAGGAGAGGTCCGACTTCAGAGGGCCCTGTTGAGTCATGCCCTGCAGGTTTGTTCACTTCTATGAAAAATGTTGACCTTAGCTTTTGTGAGGTTGTTGTACATTTTCTCCTACAGGAGTCCCTGGAGGAGCTTGCGGTAGCGAAACGTTGGTATGGCAACAGAGACGACTTCACAGTTGTTATACAGGACGCACCTTTGATTTCAGACCCGTCTTTAGCCTCAGTGAGTTGAAAACTTTTTGTTAATGATGCTTTTTTTAAAAATCTGTCTATCTGTTCTGCATCTAACCACAGTGTTTTCCAGATTGACAACCTGCTGGTGCAAATGTGGACTAACCTGGTGAGGCTCAGTGCAAACTGCACTTGGATGTTTATCACTCACATATGAGAGAAGATATTCTGTCTTTTAGTTACAGCCCACAAACGATCACAACACAGACAACCGGGGACAGATTGTCTCCTTGCCATGTCCCACCAAGGTAAATCACTGTAAAGACTCACGCAAATACGATAAAATCAGCACATTAAAGCTTCCTTTTTTCTTTTAATGAACCACAACCCTTCTCAAGGACCGACCCTACTTGAGGACAAACGGAAACGCTCCTTCATACCCCAGCAGAGATGGCAGAGGGATGGGATCTCCTCTCCTGGGCACAGTGAGTAGCACTTAATGGGCCTCGCTGGAATGTCCTCTATGGTCCTGATTCTGGATGTGTTCTGTGTCTGCTCAGACTACAGGCACGGTGATGCCCTGTGAGGACCTGGGCCCCTCACCCTCCATCCCCACCTCAGGTAGGACAGTATAAAGATGTGCCATTTTCAAAGGGATGGATATATTTTGTCACCTATCTCGTTTTTAGTTTTTTTTTTTTACAGCTATAATACAGCTTTTCCTCATTCTACGCTGTCAATCCAATGATATAGAACTCCTAACAAGTTTCATTGTTTTATAAATAAGTATATAAATAAGATACGTTAATTGAATACCATTTGTAATTTCTCAGTCCACAAACTCAGACCTGGAGATATTAAAGTGGTGGCTGCTGTGGGGGACTCTCTAACAGTGAGTAATTAATGATAAATAATAACATCTTTGATGCTTTTATTTTCTGGTAAATATAAAGAGAAGAGATTTTGCTCACTTATTTAGTCATATAAATCACAAAGTTAAAAGTAGAAATCCAAATTCTCTAAAACCAACCAGAACATAGAACACATGTTGTTTTATAAGCTCACTAAGATATAACACTAACATCAATGACCTCATTGATTTTAGATCAGTAAAAAACATTGGATCATACAGTTTCCCGTAAATAAATATTCATCGTACTGACACGTTTGCATCCATGCTGTGACATCCTTCATTACTCCATCCATCCATCAGGCAGGAAACGGAATAGCAGCAAGTCCCAACAACATCCTGGACGTCCTGACTCAGTACAGAGGTTTGTCTTGGAGGTAAGCCCTCTTAAAAATCCTTATTGAGGCGACCTATCTACCAGTACTTTATTTTTTTCTGTCATTTGTGCATTTCTAAAGTATCGGTGGAGAGGGGAACCTCACATCCGTCACCACGCTGCCCAGTGAGTTCTCCTCATCCCTTCAACTTGGTTCAAATAACAAAAGTCGGTCAATAGTTATTATTTTTGTTGTCACAGATATCCTAAAGCATTTTAACCCCAATGTGACGGGTTACTCTTCTGGCATTGGCAAGCAGGACACCCCCCAGGCTTTCCTCAATCAGGCTGTGGCTGGAGCTAAGACTAAGTGAGTTAGTAGTTTCAATTTTTTATCCTGAAGATAAAACTGATTAAGACCGAACGTCGTGTTTGTGTTTTAAGGGACTTAACGCCACAGATAAGAGCTTTGGTTACAAGGATGAAAAATACCTCAGTAAGTTTACAATGTTATTTTTATCCTATTAACATTTTCCCAGATTTTTTAAAATTTGAAAGCCAGTGACAGATGTGGTGGTCTCTTTTCACATCAATATTATCAGTTTTACTCACATTCCTTCTTCTGTAGGGAATCAACTTTGAACTAGATTGGAAGTTAATCACCGTTTTTATTGGTGGAAACGACATCTGTGACCACTGTCAAAACTCTGTGAGTAACAAATTGGAGAAACCAATAAAAATTTTACTCCTGGACATGAAGGACTGTGTGTGATTGTTGTCCTGGCTCTTTACAGCTGCTCTACTCAGCTGAGAACTATGTTCGCCATATCCAAGACAACCTGGATTATTTACACAAAGAGGTAAAACACACCTGTTTAATTGCATATGCTCTCTTACGCTACGTGTTCTCGTTGCTCTGGCCTAATGTTTTCACCTTTGTCAAGGTGCCTCGAGCGCTGGTGAACTTAGTCGAGCCTCTCTATATCAGCCCTCTCAGAGAATTACACATGGATCCTTCCCTCAAGTGTCCAACACTGCTATTAAAGTATGACAAATCTATATTTTCCATCAACTGTCACATGATGGGGTGATGCTGAACAATATTACAAATGACAACATTTGTATTTTGCTAGATTTTTGTGCCCTTGTGTTATTCTGCCAAAGTCAAACTCGGAGGCTTTTCAGAAGCTGGAGGAGATGAACAGAAAATATCAGGTTAGACACACGACTGTCTTAATGATTCGTTCCAACTCCCCAGACACTTACTCCTCCTCCGTTCTTTCAGCTTGTGCTGCGCAACCTTGTGGAATCCAGCCGGTACGACACTCGTGAAGACTTCACAGTGGTCGTCCAGCCTTTCTTCAGAGAAATCATCGTCCCCAGAACGCCAGTCAGTGACCAAACTCTGCTTTTTATTAAAAACGTAGAATAAAATGGGCTTTAAAATCAATATCTTCATATCATTGCTCCGAACTTAACTGAAAAGGACAAATGTTTTCCCTCTGAATCCTTCCTTTCTGTTCAGGATGGCCGCCCCGACCGCTCCTTCTTTAGTGCAGATTGCTTCCATCTCAGCCAGAGGGCACAAACGCTGATGGCTCGTTCCCTCTGGAACAACATGGTGAGTGTAGCACAAGAGCAGGTTGTATAGTTTACACCACCACCACCTCCACAATCTGATCATCAGATTGCATCATAACTTTCAGGGTTTATAGAAAATACATGTAAAAGATTTAATCATATCTTTCCCCAGCTGGAACCTCTTGGAAATAAGACCTTTACACAGGACTTTACTGCAAACATTACCCTGAAATGTCCAAGCAAGGTAGGAATCCATTCATCCATCCAGAGTTTAGATGTTCTAAATTTGGAGCTTTCAAAGCTGTAAACACTGATAAACGTGTCCATTCTATAATCTATTTTCAGGCTTCACCATTCATCCGGACTTTTAACAACAGTGATTACACATACGTGAAACCTTCTCCTTCACCTGAACCAAACACTGTAAGCCCCCAGTTTCAGTCAAAGGTGTTCGGGTCACTTATTTCAGATTGTGGAATTTTCTGTTTTTGTTTTCTTCAGAACTGGGGAAGTGACTTCTCCTGTGTGAACCTTGCTCCATCTGAGACGGTACCAACTTCAGGTGGTTTAGAACCCCGACATCAGAGTTAACTGAGGCTGCAGCACAGATCTCATGTCGTGTAACATTGAGGTTTGTTCTCCATCTTGTATTTACAGTTCACAAACTGAGACCGGCAGACATCAATGTGGTGGCAGCACTGGGAGACTCTGTCACAGTTAGTATTCAAACGCACCATCCAACGTCCCATCTCTTACCATTCCAGGACAGGAAACAATTTATTAGATCTGAATAGTAATAGACAAAAAGCTAGCATTATATGCAAAAGCTCCATCTTCTGACTGACTCCATCTTCTTGTTGTTTTCAGGATTATATTGTATGAAGCATGTTTGTTCTTTGTTTCGCAGCTCGGCACAGGCGCCAAAGCCAGAAACCTGTTGGAGCTCAACAGAAAGTACAAGGGTGTATCATGGAGGTAGGGCACTGTAGAACCTTGAGCCTGTGTCGCATGTCACAACCGCGCTGATGTTAGCCATCACTCTCCTGCAGCATCGGTGGAGACCACACACTGGAAAGCGTCACAACACTACCAAGTGAGTTTGTGCCCGTAAATAACACATTCCAATAAATCCTCTTTTTTTCTGCAACAAACTGATCACTTTTCTACTCGGTGACGAAACCAGACAGTGAGTGATGGACGGTTGTAAGTTTGCAAGTAAGCAAATGACAGTCTTCCTGTTGTTGGCATGCAGGTCTGCCATGTGTCTCCAATTCTTTCAAAACACAAGGAGGAGAGCTGACAAAGCATGCCTGTGGTCTTTTTCCACATAAGCTCGTTAGGATATAATGTCCCTGAGCTGCAGCCATTTCTTTTTGTGAAATTTTTTTTTAAAAGTTTCCGTACATTTAGGCTCCTACTCTACTGTTCTATGTTCCTTTTTTCCTCAGACATCTTGAAGAAGTTTAATCAGTTCTTAAAGGGTTTCTCCAGAGACAAAATTCCAAAACAGAATGGCTTCAACATGGCTGTAGATGGAGCCAAGGCCTCGTATGTGCAATATGTTTAGTTTCTCCTGCTGAATAAAAGCTTCTGTTTTTCTAACACTTCTACCTGTTTTTGCACCATTACAGCGAGGTCTCACAACAGGCCAAAAATCTCATCAGCACCCTGAAAGAAAATAAGGTAAAACACATCACACACATTAAAAGTGGAATATTAAATTTGTTTTCAACATTCATTTTTATGTCATATGCACACACTCTATAGGACGTGAATTTCGAAAATGACTGGAAACTTGTGACAATATTCACTGGTGGGAAAGACCTGTGTGAATATTGTACAGACCAAGTGAGTCCTATTTTCTTCAAGATCTACGTACATCTTTCTAGGGAACGGCAGTGAAATCCATTTTTTCCCATCTTTGCAGAACAAC